>CM038219.1:136603825-137119229 GCA_021442155.1 Cymbidium sinense
GACCGACAAACCATTTCTCACAAATCATTTGCAAATCAAGTTCAAAACAAAAATAAAAGTCTCTTTAAGCAACTTTAATTCACTTTGAATAATATTATCTTATAGGAATGTCCTTAGGAATTAATTAGGGTAAATGAAGTCATATGCTTGCATCACTTTATTTCTTTCCAAGCATGCTAAATGTTATTTGCCATATGAAATCATGCATTCATGTCTTTTGAAAACTCAAACAAATGAAATGTTCCCTTCATGTCAAATTACATTCTTTGGCTAAAGTAAGAATATGAGTGGCTATTATCACTATTAAATCAAAAATTATTTTCAAAACTTATAAATTAAACATTATAAATGAAAGTGTGCTATTTATAAGTACTTATAAGTTTGCATGTGATTATAATATAAAATGTGTTATGTGATTTTCTTCTTTTCTTAACATATTTTGTATAGATTTGGAAAAGTGTATAGTTCATTTGAAAAGAACATAACACTTGCTTAAATCTATTCCTATGCATTTCCATGTTATGACTTAAGAAGGATCTTCATATTTACACATGTAAATTGCATAACCAAATCAAACAAAAATCTTTTGCATGATTCTTCATCCATTCATTTGTTTTTATACATGCACATGTATTTATGAAAAGTGGTATATTAGTCTAGACATCCCGAGGTTGCGAGGCTTTAAGTAGCCCTAAGTAGGTCTTGTACCTTACACCCCTGGTGTAGAAAATAATGGCACCATACTCACTTATGTCTTTCATACATGTAAATGTGTATTTGATTAATGGATAAAAAAGTCCCTCTTTTCTATAAATAAAATCATGCATTCATGAAATATCCAAATTTTCTTAAGCAACATCTCTTTGCATTCATCATGGTGTGCTAAGATTTTGCATTTGTATGTATATATGCTTAGGATCATTCATATGCATGGTATACATGTTGGAAAGAAATAAAGGTTGTGTGTTTTGTGATAAATTCACTTTAATTAATCTTAAGATGCCTTTCTTATTGAATAGGTTTATTTAGAGTAAATATAAACTTAGGATTAATTACATAATAAAACATTCACTAAAGAAAAATTACTAATGAATCTACCTTAGAAATTACTTAAGGTAGAGATGAAAGAGAAGTTTTTCTTTTCTTTATAACACTTAGTAATTAAATGTAGGTTCATTCAAATCAAATCAAATCATCAAATAAAATGGACAAATCAACTAAATCACTTAAATGAAACCACTCTAAGTTGAACCCTTCACACTTAGAAAATTCTAACCTTAAAGCCTAGCTACATGCATAAGCCTTAAATACACACATTAGCTAAGTCACCATTTCTATGTTAGGTGTGCATGGTTTGATTAATTTTTTATGATATAATGTTTTTAGACTGATGTTAGGTGTATATCTAGATGGATGATACAATCTTTAGCCTAATTATCTTCTCTAGAGGGAGATTGGCAACTGTAATAAAAAAATACTTTTGCAGGTGTTGCTTATACCCCTAAGCATAATCCAAATAGTGGACTTGGTTACCATGTATGGGGTGCTAAGTCCAATTTATTTATATACATGCTTGATGTGTGGTGTTTAGCTAATCTCTATTTTATAGTTTTAGTTAGATTTAATTTTCCCATTTTCATGTAATTTTGTAATTAGATTTGGAATAAATGTTATGGGTGGAGGTGATCATTGGTCATAAGACTATGTCTTATGTACCATGTGAAGCCTTTGAGCACATTCCAACCAACCAAAAAGAAAGAAAAGAAGAATCAAACATGAAGAAAGAGAAAGAAGAAAATGAAGAATGAAGACCCCATAACATAAATTCTTTATATAATTATTATAATCTATAAGGGTAGAGCTTACACCATTTTCTGGCGGGATGACCACAAAGGCATTTTATTCTTTTGTGCTAGCTTTAAAAAATTATTTTATGTTTGTTTAGCTTGTGCATTAAGATGCTTTTCCTAGTTTCTTCATTGATTGATGAATGACCTGATGATTAGGCTCTTAGAAAAATAAATTTTCTATCTAATTAATAAACTAAAAATTAAAAATAAATAACTCATAACCTCACCTAAAGCTTTGGTTATAAAACAAGATAAAAGAATTTGCAACCCTTAGGATGTTATGTTTACATCATGCATAAAATCATCTTGTTATTATGGAGGACTTCCACCTTTGCTGAAGAACTGGCTTGACCTTTGAGAGCCATGGTGGAAACATTCTTCTTGTTGATTTTGGCCCATAAGCAATTTGCATTAGTATATGAATCATAAAGTGTCAATTGTATCCAAAAAAAAAATGAAAAAATAAAACTTAACAAAATTTGCATTAGATTAAGTCATTCTCATGTTGATCTAGTCTCTTAGAGTGTTTAAGGACTTAGTTTTTTTAAATAAATACTAAATCATACTCTCTTAAATGAAATTCAATCTAAAAACTTAAAGCTAAAATTCAACCCACCTTCCACAATTGTTTGTCGGAGGTGAAAAATTAAGAAAACTTTAGCTCACAAAGGAGCCAATGTCAAATTAAGTACACAACTATGTTTACACTCAATAAATCCCATACTAGTAAAGACATGGCCCTTCCGACTATGGTTTGTGAGGTTCCACATATGATGCGCTTACACCAAAGTCCTCATCGTGGTTTCCACCAAATGACACCTATCATATCATTGTATGTTCCTAATGGATCTACCCTTTGAGTTGTGAACCATAAGATTATAAAAGTCTTCAAATATATAGACTTAAGCTTGTTCCTTTAGATAAACACCATAGTCTGGATTTCTTGACATATATATGGCTTGACAAGGATCTTTCTATCGAAGCACTACCTCCTTCTTGATCAACGCATCATCATTCCACCAACCATCCTCTTTAATCTAATGATGAATTTCATAATCTAAATTTCAAAACTCTACATGCTTACTTAACACAACATTTTAAGAAAGTTCTCCTTATATTGGAAGGGTAATTAACTATAGGTGCTTGCTAAAAACCGGAACGGATCTAAAGTCCTCACAAATGAGGGTGAAATCTCTTTATCTACTATTCCATCTCTAAAATTTCAATGGAACATAAATCATACCTCAATCGAGAGGTGATGGTGAATTTTTTGAACCATAGATTATGACTCGATAGGTTTCTCTTTCATCTTTGAAGTAGAATTTGAGCTATAAGGAAGATGATAAAAATTAAAAAAAGCAATTATCAATGAAATTAAATTTAAATCAACCATATTCTTAATCTAATTTATTATATTTCTCTTCGTGAATAGTTCAGCACATAATAGAGCCAACATCCATGCTTATCAGAATGAATACCGGAGATGTTGGAGTATTCAATTTGATAGTGTAAACTTCCACACCTATAAACAATCCTCTACTTGAAACACAAGATATGTACACCAAATAATGGAGGAGGACAACAAAGGTACTTACTATAGGTTCCTCAAAGAGAACCTTGTATTCAAAAAGATTAGGGAATTTTGATAAATATGAAAGACCATCATTAAAGAAAGTTTCACTCCAAATAATGCACTCTTGAACCTTTACTAGGAAGGCATGTAAGCCTCCTTGGACTAAAATTAAGTAAGGCAAAGAAGAAGAAATGTTGAACTATGAGCTCATCATCTTGAATCACCATCATCTAACAAACTTGAAGCCAAAAGCGAGTGTTCTCACTCACAACAAGTCTAAAAATCTGAAATGGGTGTAAAAGAATAGCTCTACTAGTGATGTTAACCATTTTTTTTGGGCTCAACAAGAATACTCAAACCAAAGAAATAACAAATTTTATCTCTGAGTACTAGAGTCTTGAAGGTTGTCAATAAAAAAGATCTTATGAAGAAAAGGTATCAACCAATTATCAAAGAGGCAAAAAATGCTCCACTAATAAAGCTTCCAGTAGTAGTAGTAAGAACTCAAGATCATTCTAAACAACCCTATACCGAGATATGGACCTAGACCGCATGTCAAGAAATCCATCTGATCCCGACAAAAGAAAAAATATGGAGGTTGAAGCCAAAGAAGAAGTAGCACGCCACTTCTTCATCTCAAGTTAACTCGTGAGATAGGAGAAAGATAAATGCTAAACTGTGCTTCTATTGTTCAAGAAAAGATTGTACAACCTGGAACTAGAAGCAGTCTTCAACTCATATATGATTATGATGGGTAAAGAACAATACTATTGGTCAAATCAAATAATTTCAAAACGATTCCAACTTCTCAAGTGAGAAAACTCAAAATTGTATATGCAAGATTGCACGTCCTTATTGACACTTTTGGAGTAAGTTTTCAACTTAAGATAGATCTAGGACACTTATTGACAGAGTTCTTAGTCAAGACACTTCTAGTGATTAGTGAACATTTAACCTAAGCTTAGAGACTTAGAAGGATTAATCATGAGTAGGACATGCCTTAAGACTTAAGAGAATCATCCACCCTATAGCTAAAACCTAATCCATATGCACCTTCTCAAATCCAATCCAAATTCAAATCTCAAACTAAACCTCAAATCAATTCCAAATTCCAAAAATCTAAATTCCAAAACATTTGATTGAAATCCATGATCAAACTCAAATTCAAAACCCTTCCAAAGCCTTTGATTTCATCTTATGGACTTAGCCAGAAATTCAAATCAAACCAAATTCATTTGATTTTCTCAAATATCAACTCAATCCTTCAATAAATCTATCAAATTTGAATTCAAACTTCAAATGATCAATCCTATGATCAAATTCAAGTCCAAAATTCTTCATAAACCTTATGATTAGACATTGCTAAATCTTCAATATTCAACCCAAATTTGATTGATCTCTTCATAAATCATTTATATCTTCATTTATATTCATAAATCTAAATGAAATATAAAACCAAATGACTAAAACTAAACCAAACTAAATCAAATCCAACAAGTCTCTTCCAAGCCATATGGACCTAACTGCTTGGCCAAATCTCATTTCACCAAAATCAATTGATTTCTTTATAAATCAATTATTTATTTATTTATATTCACAAATATAAATGAAACCCACATTCCAATGAACAAAAAATCAAACTAAATCAATTTCTTCTAAACCCTTTTGACCTACCTCTACGAGCTTGGTCAATTCAAATCACTCTAATCTCAAGATTTTCTCATAAGTCATTTATATCTTCATTTATATTTTCAAATATAAATTCAAATATCCAAAACCAAATCTAAAATTAAATTGAAACTTAATTCAAGCCTTTTAAGCTAATTCCTTGGGCTTAACCAAAACTCACCTAAATCAAGCCAAAATCAATGGATTTTCTCTTGAATCAGTCATTCCTTCAATTATCTATCCAAATATAAATAAAATGTACAATTATGGCCAAATTAAAACCAACCCAAGTCAAGAAGTTAGCCTTTTTGACTTAAAACTTCAAATGAGCCAAAGTCCATTGGACTCCAAATTACAGTTGATATATTTCATTCTAGGCACATATATAAGTTCAACTAAACTTAAATCATGCCAAAACCAAGTCAATTGATCCACTTAGGCTCACTTGACCCAAAGGAATTTTAGCCAAGTTCTAATCAAACTCAAATGATTGAACTAAGCCCATCCAAGCCTCATATCATTGTCAACAATCCCTAGTGATCAATTGCCTTGAATTAGTCAAACTAAGTCAACTTAGCCATTTGATAAAGTCAACCCTTAGCCCAAATGAACCAAACTAGCCAAAACTCACCTTACAAATTGATTGAAACCATTGATTCACACCAACCCATGATCAATACTTGAATATGACTTGATCATCAAGAGCCAAACCAAGTCCAAATATTTGACCCAAGTTGACCCAAATTGGCCTAAAGAGCCAAATTGGGTCAAATCGATCTCCCAAATTGATTACAACCAATGACCCAAGTTCAATCTAAATTCATTTTTGAACTTGACCAAAGCTCCAATTTGGTCAATTGGATCCAACCTAGCCCAAATTGACCTAAAAGGTCAAATTGGCCAAAATCTAAATTAAATCCAAATTGATTCAAACCAAAGCCTACAATCATTTTTAATTAACCAATTGAACTTGAACCAACACCCAATCCAAGCCAAATTGGCCAATTTTATCAAATTGGTCAACTTAGCCATTTGACCAAGTCAACCCTTAGCACAAATGAACCAAAACTAGCCAAAACTCATACACCAAATTTATTGAAACCATTGATTCATACCAACTCATAATGATTGAACATGGCTTGACCCTCAATTGAGCCAAATCAAGTCCAATTGGCCATTTGACCCAAGTTCACCCAAATTAGCTTAAAGGGGCAAATTGGGTCAAATTATGATGCAACCCAAATTGATTGTAACCAATGGCACAAATTCACTTTAAATTCATTGTTGAACTTGACCAAAGCTCTAATTTGGTCAATTGGACCCAACCTAGCCCAAATTGAACTAAAAGGTCAAATTTAAATCCAAATTAATTCAAACTAAAGTTTACAATCATTTTTATTTGACCAATTGAACTTGAACCAATACCCAACCCAAGCCAATTTGGCAAATTTAGTCAAATTGGTCAACTTAGCCCATTTGTCTATATGAATCTAAATGAGCCAAAAATGAACCTAGGCCAAATTGATTGAAACCATTTGAACCAAAACACTTCAAATCATCATTTGAACCTTACCCAAGCCTTGGTTTGACCCAATTTGACCAATTGATCAACCTAACCCAACATGAACCAAATTTAACCCATATGACCAAATTGAGCCAAAACCCATGAAACCAACCCATGACTCATTGGAGGCTGATCAAACCACCCAAAAAACATCTCAGCCTAAGTCAGTCAAAACCAAGTGAGTCAAATCCAAGCCATTTCCCATTGGTTATGCCATTTTTACATATGATTCCACCCATAAATGGCAAAGTCCACTCTCCCGTCACTTAGCAGCCCTCACTCACCCCATTTGGGGTCTGATCTAACCTCCTAGCCCACCTAAGTGGGACTTCTGGACCAAAGGGAGGTGAGTTAACTCACCTCCACATGTGAGCACCCATCCAATCAGAGATCAGAGAGACATATATATATATATATATATATATATATATATAAAAATATATATATATATATATATATATATATATATATATATATCCAATTCTCCAAAAATTTGAACCTCACCCAACCTACTTAAATTGTTGAGTATTCCTCAAATCAAATCATGGCAAAGTCTCTCCTCCAACTATAAAAAAAATTCTCCAAAATTTTTTTTTGAATCCCATTAATACCTAAATCTCTAGTGAAATCTACTCCTTCTTTGTCACCCCTTAAGACTATGCTTAGATTGTCTCCTCAACCTTATATTCATTGCTCTATTTGCTCACACCCAATGTATAACAAAAAATAATCACCACAAATCAAATCAAATAAATTTTCCCTCATTTTTAAATCTCAATCCATCTTAGACATAAGACTCTTCTTTGCTTAAATCATGTTCAAATCAATTCAAACTCATGAAAATTTCTCATAACTCATTTATATTCTCATTTATATTCACATATATAAATGAAATATAAGTTCAAATCAATCAAACTAAATCCAAAATTCAAATCCAAATCACAAATCTTTCCTAAGTCCTTTAATCCCTTCGTAAGGACTTAACCTAGATCAAGTTCAAACTACTTCAAATCCTTGAAATTTTTTCATAACTCATTAATATTCTCATTTATATTCACATATATAAATGAAATTTGAATTCAAATAACCAAAACCAACTCCAAAAATCAAACTCAAATTCATTCAAAATCTAACCTAAGCCTTTCAAGTCAAAATCTTGAACTTAGCCAAATCAATTTCAAATCAAGTCAAACCCTTGATTTTTCTTCATGATCCAATCAATCCTTCAATCATGAATCCAAATATAAATATAAACTTCAATCACTTAACCAAAACTCAATTCAAAGATCAAATCTAAGTCAAACTCATGTTCACCCTTTGAACTTGAAATTGTCAAATGAATCAAAACCCATTTGACTTTAAACCACTTGCAAGTGGATTTATATTTCAATCATAAGTCCATATGTAAGTTCAATCAAACTCAAACCAAGCTTTGACCAAGCCATTTGACCTACTTAGGCTCACTTGACCCAAAGTGACCTAAAGTACCCTTATTTGTCAAATTCTAATCCTAACCAAATTGGATTGAACTAAGGTCACCTAAGCCTCTCATCATGATCAAAAATCATCATGAGATGATTTATCACTAAAATTGGGTCCAAGTCAACACTTAGCCAAAATGAAACCCAATATAGCCAAAATCCACCATATTGATTGAAACCAATGATATGTGTTTATTCATGATCAATGTTTGAACTTGACCAAGTCAACATTTGAGCCTTCTAGTCCAATTGGCACTTACCCAAGTTGACCCAACTTGACCTAAAAAGTCAAAATGTGTCAAAACTTGATCTAAGCTAAATTGATTGAAACCAATGAGTCTAGTTCATTCCAAATCACTTGTTGAACTTGACCAAAGCCTCAATTGGACCTAGCCCAATTGACCTTGAACCCAACTAGACCTTAAAGGTCAAATTGAGCAAAATTCAAACTTAACCAAAATTGATTGGAAACATAGATACCAATCCATTTCATATGACCAACCAAACATGAATCAACCCATGACTATAGGTCAAATAATAGTCAACTTGACCCATTTGACCTAAATGAAATCAAATGAACCAAATTCAAACCTAAACCAAATTGAAATAAACCAAAGGCATCAAAGCATTTCAAATGGTCATATGAACTTGACTCAATGCTTGGTTTGACCTAATTTGACCAATTGGTCAACTTGACCCATTTTGACCTAAATAGGTCAACATGAGCCAAATCACATCAAACCCATTCCAAATTCAATGAAACTTGGCCTAACCCATTTTTCAAACATACCAAACATGCCCAAATTGAAATCATGGTCAAATGACCATTTTATCCCTAGGCCATAGGGTAACCCAAAATCAAAACCACTTGGAATTTGGTCAATTCCTTTTCATGGACACTTGGTATCCTCTTAGTGAACCAAATGATCACTAATGGACTAGTGCACCTAACCCAATGGGTTTGGGTCAGCCAAATCCAACCAAAAACTGACCACATCTTTTGAAATTGAGCATATGAAATCCCTCCTCAACCTAATTAAAGCGCATGACCACCTCATCCACTCCTCCTCTATCCAAAACTGAATTCAAGGACACCTTTAATAGGCTAACAAACCCATTGCATAAGCTCAATTGGATTAAAATGGAAATAACCTTCACGATCATCCGATCCTTCAAGGGGGAGATATACTCCCTCTAATTTAATTCACTCTGTCATACTCGATTGAGCTAGGGGAAGCCAGAGGAGCCTTTACCAAGTGATCTCAAGCCTCGTAGAGGGAAATCAACTTAGCCATTCTCGATTTTCATAGCTTGAAAATAGGGGAGCTCTACTAAATTCAAACTGACTCCACACTCAACATCAACCCAATTCCTTCTTCAAGCTTCATCAGAGGACCAACTTGAGCTCACCTAAGCTCTTTCCCAAGCTTCAAAGGAAAGGGAGGATCTACTTCTATCAAGACTGAGCCCAAGTGCAAGGGGAGTTGTCCCATAGGAGGATCTAACTAATCTCAGAGCCTCCAAACTTCAACAAAGCTTCTTCTCCACTAGACTAAGCTTCTCCAAGGGAATTGAGCACCGGTGATCACCTCCGATGAGGTTAGCCATTAAATCGAGCTTAAATTCAATATGAATTGGTCCTTTGTGAAGTGAATTTTAATCTCATACAAATCTAGCCGTTAGATGTGTTTGCCTTTGTGCTTAGATGGTGTGGGTAAATTTTGGTATCAATCTGAGCTCAATCGAGCTCGGATCATCCCCTTGAAGATGGACGGTGTCCAACCTTCATAGAGATTTATAGGGGTAGATCTCTGACCATCCTTTCATGTGTTTTGGATGGACGACCGTGATTAAAACACATAGCATCACATTTTAACCCATTTGATCCACGGCTTCAACCTCAGCCATCCGATCCTTAATCAGACAGGTGAGGAGAAAGTGCATAGCACCGCCACTAACGCGGCACAACGATGTGACAACTTTATTATCCAATCCCATCACGCCATGTGGAAAGTGCATGCTGCGTCAGTAGCCCACATGGCTTCGACGGGATTAAATATTTAATTAGGCTTATTTAATTATTAATTAACAATGAAAACTTCTTAAATTTATATATAAGTCTAGAATAATAGAAAAATATGAAATAAATTGTATTAGATAGATAATTGAACATAGAATATTCTAAAAATAATTGAATGAATTTTGAATAGTGCTTTTCTCTGAATTTGGGTTTTATTGGGAATATTATTTTGCTAATTACCCTCTAATTACTCCATTGATTAATCCCAAACTTCTTATGCTTAATTAGTGGTATGAATCCTGCCTCCCCTAATTTTCTTGGGATTTATTGGTGGCTTAATTAGGGGAATTGCTAGTTCATTCCTTAATGACTCCCTTAATGTAATTAAGCTTAATTAAGTGCATAATTAGTGGTTTAACTCTCTGATTGAGTCAATTAAGTTTTGATTAAGTGAATTTGAGAATTAAGAAATAATTTTGGGATGCTTTCCTTAAGATATTCCTTAAACCCCCTTTTTTCTTAATCTAACCTTAATTAAGGGTTAATTCACTAATAACCTACCTTAATTAATTTCATAAAATTCTCTAAACTCAATTAAGATATCTTGGGTAGATGCTTAGGTGTTCAAGAGCCTAAGTAAATTAAGGAAATCAAAACTCAACTCATATGTGTGAGAGGTGTTATGAATTTAGTTAATGAAACCCCTTAGTTTAATTAATCATTAATCATGAGTCAAATCCATTAGGACCTTTTCTTACTAGGTGCATTGCTGATTTAAATTCCTTGTGTGGTTTTTTGTCATCTCATTGGCTCATAATTATTTGATTAACTATGCTAAGGTGGTGTAGATAAGGGATAATTAACACACTTAATTCATATCTTAACCTAACTAAAACATAAAATTGATCAAATCACCTAAAAAATTAAATTAAAACAACAAACATATGTGGGAATGGGTTATGAACAACAAACTCACCTCATGTTTTTCAAATTAAATCAAACTCAAAACAAAATCAAACCTTCTTTAAAAATAATTTGATTTGCTTAAAGCTTTCTAATTTCATAACATTGTCTTTAAGAATTAATTAGGATGAATGTGTTTACATGCTCTCATGACTTTAGTTCTTTCCTAACATACTAAATGTGTATGTCATATGAGTTTCATACATTCATGCTTTTCAAAAATCAAATTCAAAATGAAATATTTTCTTTATGTCAAATTGCATGTTTTGGCTAAAGTAAAAAATGAGTGGCTATTATCACTATTAAAATCAAAACTATTTTCAAAATCTATAAATCAAATACCTAAAACTAAAAGTGTGCTACTTATAATTATTTATAAGATTGCATGTGGATATAAATATGAAGATGTGCATATTTTTACTTCTCTTTCTTTCAATATAGTTTTGAATAGGATTTGGCAAAGTGTATAGTTCATTTGAAAAGAACATAACCCTTGCCTAATTCCATTTCTATTCATTCCTATACTATTACTTAAGAAGGACATCTACATTTGCACATGTAAATTACATAAATGAAACCAATAAACAAATACAAACTTTTTTGCATCTTTCTTTTACATTCATTTCTTTAGTACATGTGTTTATATTTAAGGAAAGTGGTATATTAGTTTGGACAACCTCAGGTTGTGAGGCTTTAAGTAACCCTAAGTAGGTCTTGTACCTTACACTCTTGGTTAACAATAGCATCGTACTCACTTATGCCTTTCATACATACATGTGTGCATGTGAAAAATGGATAAAAAAACCTCTTTTCTACTTAATAAAAAGCATGCATCATAAAGTATTCAAATTTTCTTAAGTAACTCACTTAGAAATCATTATAAAGTATGCTAAACATTCCCATTTGTATGTATCAATATGCTTAGGATCCATTCATATGCATGTTATACATGTTGGGAAAGAAATGAAGTGAGGTGTGTTTTATGATATTAATTCACTTTACTTAATCTTAAAATACCTTTCTTTTGAATAGGTTTGTTTGAGTTAATCTAAACTTAATTAATTAAAACACATAATAAAATATTCACTAAATAAAATCAAATATGAATCCACTTTAGAAACTACTTAGGAAGGAAAGAGAAGTTCTCTCTTTCCCTCTCTTTACAACCTTTAGTTAAGTAGATTCATTCAAACCTAAACAAAGCATCAAATAAAATCAAACCAAATCAACTAAACAACTTAAACAAAACTGTCCATCTAAGTTGAACATCTTCACACTTAGAATATCCAAACCTTAAAGCCATAGCTAAGCATACCACACAAACATTTTAAAACACACACATTTGGTTAAGTCACCACTTCTAGCTTTAGGTTAGGATGGTGTATGGATTGATATTTTTTTTATTTTATGATGTATTATTTCTAGTCTGGATGTTAGGGTGAATGTGCATAGAATGAATGGTAGGATGATTTAGTCTAATCATTATTTTTTATAGGGGATTGTGCTTAAGGGGCGCTGTAATAAAAATATAAATGCTTTTGCTGTGCAGGTGCTTATACCCCTAAGCATAATCTAATAGCCTAGATGGACTTGGTTACCCATGTGTGAGGTGCTAACTCCAATATACATACTTGAGATTTATATGGTTTGTTTAGCTAATCTCTGTTTTGCAGGTGTTAGTTAGATTTACTTTTCCTTTTCATGTAATTTTTTGCAATTAGATTTTGGAATGAATGTTATGGGGATTAGATGAGCATTTGTCATAAGATTATATCTTATATACCATGTGAAGCCTTTGGAGCAACCACCTTCAAACCATCCAAAAGAAGGAACCAAAGAAGAAAAAAGAAGAAAGAAGAAAGAAGAAGAAAGAAGAAAGAAGAAATGAAGACCCCATAACATGAATTTCTTTATTTAATTATAATTTAATTCATTTGTAATCAAGTTGTATAAGGGTAGAGCTCAGCTACCCAATTTATTTTTGGGTTTGTGTGATGGAGCCCGACCACAAATGACCTTTTATTCTTTTGCATTAGCTTTATAAAATGTTTGATGTTTATTTAGCTTGTGCATTAATATGGCATGTTTTCTAGTTTCTTCCTTGCTTGATGTTTGGCCTGGATGATGATTAGGCTCATAGGGAAAAGTAAATCTCTACATAATTAATCAACTCAAAATTAAAATAAATAACTCATAACCTCATTTAAGCCTAAGTTAAAATCAAGATAAAAGAATTAGCAACCCCTTAGCTGGATGAGTATTTCTTTTATAACATCATGCATAAAAGCATATTGTTACACTGTTGATTGGAGGGCTTCCACCTTTGCCAAAGAAACTTGGCTTAACCTTTGAGAGCCATGGTGGAAACACACCTCCTCCCTTCTCGCTGATTTTGGCCAATAATCTTACTTCTCATGCATTAGGCATATGAATTCTATAAGCTTGAATCAAATGATTGTCCAAAAATAAAAATAACGTGTAATATGTTTTGCATTAGATCTAGGTCATTTTTCATGCCCTTACATGATCTAGTGTCTTAGGGAGTGAGTTTAAGGACTTAGTCTCTATCTAAAAATAAATAACAACTTAGCTATCTTGCATAAAGCATATGACTTGCCTACATGAATTTAAAATCATAGGAGGAGTTAGTTGGCCACCACCTGAATGGTTATAAGTCCAAATAGTTGGGTGGTCTATCCTCTCTTATGGAGGCAAATCGAATATCCATTTTTTTCCTTAGATTTAGGTCATGCTTTTGGCCCTTGCTAAAGCTCCCTAGATTTAGGTTCTGAGGTTGCTTCTCCATTCTATGGGCCATAAGCATAAATCCTCACCTCTTAGACATTTTCATAACCTTGTATTGTAGAATTATGAGTCCTAAACTTCTAATAAAAATTCAACTCAAATAAATAAATCAATTTCAAAAATATAAAGCCCAACAATGAGATAGTTTGAGATGCTCGCTAGGTTTCCGAGCATCATGAACATCTCAAACTTATCTTCTTTTGGCTTCGATAATAACTCCTTCTCTTTGGTCAATTTTATTTGATCTTACTAAATAAACTAATCGATTGATAGTTCTACCTATTAAAATCTTTGGAGACAATGATCATTTACCTTAATCGAGAGTATTCCTAAGGAATCTCATTCCTTAGGATGTAATTAACTATGGGGGCTTGCCTCCATAGGGAGCTTAATGAACCTAGTTTAAAATAAACCCTACTTTACTTTTCCATGAAAAGTAGGGGAAGAATCTCTGGTACATATGCAGACCCATTATCTTTAGGAGTCCTTATTGAGGTGATTAGGACCATTGTAGGGCAGTGACTTCTGTCTTTCGAGATAGTACACCTCTCCTCAATCTCGTACTGATCACCCTCAATAAGAATATTTGTGGATCTACGTAGTGTCAAAAATGCATAAAAAGGGAAGTATATTCATATCTTCATTTTATTCTGCATAGAGTGAAGATGAAAGTATACCTTCTCTAGAAATCTTTAAAATTTCACCACAGATGCTGCCTCTCACATCGCTGAGGAGGGTTCTCCCATGAGACCTCTCCACTCTTGAGTGGTAGTAGGTTTCACCCCCTCTGGACCTTAGATGGTGAGGAGGACTACAGGAGGATCGCATTCTCTCCACCACTAGCACACTTTGAGATACTAGCTAGGGAATGTAGGAGGCCCTATGTTAGTCTTAGGACTATTCTTTGTAGGGTTGGTAGAGCTTACAGATGCTCAGAGTCTGGTATATTATTTGATCTGAGGTCCATGATCCCTAGGAGCATTAGGGGTCAGATCAACAGGGGGAGAGAGAGTCATGGAGGCTCGAGTATCAGCCCAAGCAAATAAGAGAGAGAGACGGAGGTACGCCATGCAGTCGATGGCCTCCACCCTGATGGATTTCCTTGATCATCACCTTGTTAGGGTTGATCATTCAGACATTATTATTCTTACGGGTACAGTTCGATGTAGGAGGAGATCTCTAGCTAAGAGGTAGTCGGTGTTGCGATCACACTGCTCCACTCATCATCCACCATCCATTCGCTAAAACATCCACCACCTCTAAACTTGAAACCCCATCTAGGGAAAGACCATCCCCAATGGTGATCAGGCTATAGTATAAGGATCCCACTCCATCCATTCCACCCATTGAGGTGAGATCAAGCTCCCCTGCTCGATCCCCTACATCAGCTGTGGTCAGGAAGGAGTGGTGACCCAAGAGTGTCATGGTTGCACCATCTCCATCGCAGACAAATGGAGAGAGGGGAGGTGACATAAACATAGTCTCCATGATAGTTAATCCTCCTAGTGAGGAAGTCTTGTCAGTAGGGAGTATCTGGTGTATAGAGATAGATGAGCACTATCCTATGGTTAGCCGTTAGTGAGTGTTGCCGGTCCAACCAAGCATAGTAGATTGATCGCTAGATGATATCTTAAAAGAGTACTTTGCTGAAAAAAGATGAATTCTTGGGAGTGACCATTCGAAGAGGGGATAGCTTTGATCCTAATGAGGATGACATGTGGAGGAAATAGGTGAGGTCAACATGGTTGACACACAAGGGTCCTTATAGCAGATTAACTTAGTCGTGAAGGTGTCATGCTGACACTTCACCACTCAGACCTCTTCCATTAGCTCAGTGATGGATGATCATGATCACATGGAGAAGAAAGTAGGAGTTGATGGTAGTGGTTTTAGCATTGCACTTCATCCCCAATTTCACGCCTCTTATGGTACATAGACTAGTTGGTACATACTTTAGACCATCTCAGGTGCACTCTCGCAGAAGATGATACATGTAGCTTGCATAGGATGGTCACAAATGGCACCTCCATTCATGAGAAGGATATTAAGCATATGGTGGAATAAAAGGTGAGGGAAGCGATGACGCAAGCCAGGGGGAGCTCATTCATTCCAAAGGGTAGACCATACTTAGAGGAATTTGATGTAGTTTAATACCCCAAGGGTTTCGTGTCACCTTCCTTCAAGATCTTTAATGGTAGTGAGAACCCACATCAGCATATTGCACATTTTAGAGCCGATTGCTGCAACATCAATGTCAGTGATGCACTCTTGTTCAGACTTTTTATCAGTAGCCTAGTAGGGGTTGCATTTGATTGGTATGCCAAACTGTCCAAAATTTTGGTGAGGACTTTTGCTGAGTTGGAGTGCCTCTTCGTCAAGAGGTTTGCTAAGAGATTAGCAACAACGAGTGATTGTAGGCGATCTCGTTGTAGCAAAGTAGAATCTCAATGAGTCCTTTGTTGATTATATTCTCAAGTGGTGCAGCCTGAGCATGAAATGTGAGTCGCAGTTGTTCGAACATCATGTCATTGAGATTCTTCTCAGGAATATCCATGGCCCGATCACCTTCATGATTAAGGGTTTTACCATCAGAACATTTGAGAAACTAATCAACAAGGCCTCTAGCCTAAAAGGAAGCCAAATAGTTTCTCCACCAATCATATTGCATAAGCCAAGATGGAACTAGAAGAAACCAAGAAAGTTAGTGGATGGAGGAAGCATAGCTGAGTCCAAGAGAGACCCCGAGCTCGCCTTCATTATCACCTCCTTTTCACCCACACCGCCACATACCACAATAACTATTCCCGTCACCTCAGTAGTCTGCCAAGCAACAATACTCATACCCACTACCAGGCAGCTATTAACCACCTACTATGCTCATAGATTGAATAAGCCATATTCATTCAAGAGGGAGGTAGTTAGAAAAATTTTTAAAAATCTCTTAAAGAAACTTGACTTTTAGTTACCAAAGCCTACGAAGCCAGGAAGTGGGTAAGAGTAATGATCATAACTATTACCCCTACCACCATAAGATTAGTCATGTCTTAGAGGATTGTATTACTTTTAAGGACTGGCTTGAGCCTAGCTACAAGTCAGGCATTGTAATTATCCCCAAGGAATACTAATTGGAACAACCAACCATTTCTATTAGGGTAATTCCTGGGGATACTTACAATCCTCTTATGACAAAAGAATGTTTGAATATTGCCTTATCTCAAACCTCTAAAAAAAGTGGTTTCTAAGATAAAGAAATTCTCTTTATAGGTGCCTGAGGTAGCTCAAGCCTCCAGCATCAAGGAAGGTTTGCAAGTTGCTAAAGACAACTTGAAGAAGGTGACCCAAAGAATAGCGTAGCACCATACTTGCTGATAGCCTAATAGCATGACCACCATCCAAGTTCAACACTCTATCCATCTTTGCATCTACTTCTTCCTCTTCTAGCTCCTCCTCTACGAGTGTCAGACGCAAACAAGGGCATTAAATCCTTAATCTCCTTTGATTTCTATCATGTACCTCCACCCAAAAAGAAATCAATGAAGAAAGCAGATTTTACTTATATCTTGTCTACTTTTGATACTCTCAATTTTATTCCAATTGAAAACTCTCCAAGTCTAGAAAATAATAATATCTCATTATCTCCTCCTCTTCTCGATTGAATCAAACTTTTCTTTTCTGAATCAATTGGGTTTACCTCTTGAGATTGACTTGAGTCAACTTACCCCAAGGATCCCATAGGAGAAGTTTTAGGTATGCTTGATGATAAGGTAGAACTTTTCACAAGCCATCATTCCATGAAGTCCTGAAGTCCTCAGATAGGCAATGTTCTACCTCCTAGTGATAAGGGTAAACAAGTCATTGATTCTAGTGAGTAAATAGCCCCTCCATAGGATGCTCCACCTATGGATATGCTTATAGAGGACCAATACAAAGTTGATTACAATTTCCTAGTGCATCTTAGAAAGTTGCCAGCTAAGTTAAGCATATATGATACTTTTATCTTATCAAAAGAGATGAGGGAATCTCTAATCAAGGCTCTACTTGATCTAGAGATATGCTTAGCTCAGCTGATCACTATTGGAGAGGAGGCACATAGCTCAAAAGATATTCTAGGAGTTACATTCAATGATGAAGACTTACTTCTATGGACGACAGGGCATAACTACCCTCTTTACATTACAGTGAATGTTGGCAGATAGAGGCTATCTAGAGTTCTAGTTGGCCAGGGTGCATCAGTCAACATTATGAGTTTAAGAACCCTTACCTACTTGAGGAACGACATCTCCAAACTCCAAAAGGAGAAGATGATGTTGAGATGATTCAATGAAAAGGGTGAGAGGGCCTTAGGTTCCATAGTGTTGCCATTGGAGATAGATGATTGGAAGACTGAAGCCAAGTTTCATATCATAGACTTGAATACATATTTCAATGCTTTGCTTGGGAGACCATGGATACATAAAATAATATAGTTCCATCCTCTCTACATCAGTGCATGAAGTTTATGAGAGGTGGGATTGAGTACTATGTCAAAGGAGATCTCAAACCATTCACAATTCATGAGGTCGGGATATATGAGGATGCAACCTATTTCCTTCCCAAAATCAACAAGTCCATTCTCGTGAGCTTAATTAAGATCCCCATGAAGGAAAAAAATAAAGAAAAAGAAAAAGAAATATAAATAGAAAAAGAGAAGAAAAAAGAGAAAGAAAAAGAAAATAAAATGGGAGCGAGACTTGGACTAAGGGGAGGATATAGAGCCTGACATTAGATTTCACCCACAATTTGTTACTCCATTAGAACACATGAGTAGGATGACCCAACCTCCACCAGGCAGAGGTAGAGGATAGTTCAAAGGAAGTTCTTGAGGTGGAAAGCCTCCCTATTGGCCACCCAAAAGGAGGTATGTTCCAGCCACCAGGAGTACACCTGCTATCCACATAGACTTAAAATCTAGTTCAGAGGATGAGTCTTATAGCAAGACAGCCCAACTCTTCTCAGTAGTAGATCCCTTTCAAGGTGACACTTGAGCATAATAGTGATGAAGATCGGGCTCTAAAGTAGAGAATAAATGTATCCAAGTCTGCATATGAAACAATCAGGTGTTAGTTGGGAACCTTAGCTCTAACACCACTTTTCTCACAAAAAGTTGAGGGTTTGGTAGTTAAGGAAGCCCCTAAGTCATCCACAAATGTGAAGACTCAGAGGTTCTTTTTTGGAGTGTCATCCTCAAGTCAAGAAGTTGATGTAAAACTTGAGGATGATTTAAATAGAGATTTAATATAATTACCTTTTGATTGGTACTTGCCATGTGTTTTAAACTTAACAAAGAAAGGGTTAATCCCACATACTTGGTCAAAGCAAGGTTGAAGATGTTTAGGAAGAATAGATCTAAATTCTTTTCATGCTAACTCATATGAGGAGGTATGCTTTGAAACTTTAGATACTCTAGATGATTTTAAAGTCAAAGATGCACTGGCAAAGTTCAAAGAGGAGATTAGATCAACCATCGACGAGCTCAAATAAATTAACTTAGTAATTGAAGATAATCTACATCTGACATACATCAGTACTTTGTTGAATGATGTTGAAACCAATGAATTAGTTAGGTTGTTGACTAAGTTTAAGGACTGCTTCGTATAGAGTTATAAAGAGATGCCCTATTTATCTCCTAACATAGTAGTCCATAAACTAGTAATAGAGCCTAATGTTAACCCTATCAAGTAGGTCCTAGACATATGTGATTAGACATTGAACAACAGGTCATTTCTAAAATCAAGAAATTGATTGATGTTGATTTCATCAGGGAAGAAAAATAGCCTACCTGATTGGTCAGTGTCATCCCAATTAAGAAAAGAATGGCCAAATTCACATATGCATTGATTTTAGGGATCTGAATAAGGCATGTCCAAAAGATGAATTTCACTACCAATCTCAAAACTGATGATGGACATTGCCTCATCTCATGTTGTCTTTTTTTTCATGGATGGCTAATCTAGATATATCTAAATAAAGATGGCCCCTAAAGAGGAAATAAACACTATCTTTTGAACCCCTCGATCAAATCTTTGCTATAGGTCATGCCTTTAAAATTTAAAATGCTATACTACCAATAAGCCATGACTCAAATTTTTGATGAATTCATTCATCATCAAGTTGAATGTTACATTGATGATCTTGTAGTCAAAAGTTAAGAAAATGAAGACCACCTCTTTGACTTGAGAGTAGTTTTCAAATGGTTAAGAAAATTTAACCTCAAAATGAATCCCCTGAAGTGTGCATTCAGAGCAGCTTCAGGGAAATTCCTTGTGTTTATAGTCCGACATCGGGGAATTGAAATTGATCTGGAGAAGATTAAAGCATTATTAAAAATTCCACCTCCTAAAAGTCTAACTCAACTCAGATCATTCTAATGGTAGTTGGCATATCTAAGATGCTTCATTTTCAACATATCAGAAAAATATCAGCCATTCTCAGCACTTATCAAAAGGATGCCAAGTTCAAGTGAGATGACAAGTGCCAGTATGCCTTCGAAGACATCAAGCACTACCTGATGACGCTGCCAGTTGTAGCAATCCCTATCCCAGGCAAGCCATTGATTCTATAGTCTGCTATATTAAATAACTCCCTTGGCATTTGTTGGCCCAAGCCAATTATGAAGGGAAAGAGTATGCACTCTACTATCTCAGTTATCATTTAATCTGTGCTGAGGCAAATTATCCACCAATTAAAAAGCACTACCTAGCTTTAATCTTCACATTCTAGAAGCTATGACACTACATGCTTTCTCATAAGGTGAACTTGATCTCTAGGATCAATCCACTGCAATATCTCATGACACGACCAACATTATCTAGACAGTTGGCATGTTGGTCCATGATTATGTCACGGTTTGACATTACTTTCGTTCCCCTCTATGCGGTGAAAGGACAATCACTAATGGATTTCCTAGCAGCACACCCACTTCCTACTGATTCCCCGCTTAGTGATGACCTCCCTGATGAACAAATCATGAACTTAGGGGACACTAGCATTTGCCATTGGGAGATGTACTTTGATGGTATGGATTCCTTTCAAAAGGGAGAAGAACCACGATCTACTCTTTTGGGTAAGGTAGGGGTAGGAATAGTTCTCCTAACTTCAAACTACAATGTGATGAGATTCTCATATCACCTATCCAATCTATGCACCAACTATGAAGCCAAATATTAGGCTCTGATTATCAGTCTGGAGTTAGCCATTACTCTAAACATCCAAAATATCAACATCTTCAAGGATTCTCAATTAGTTATTAACCAAATTACTGGGTCCTATAATGTTCCAAAGCCTAAGCTCCATCACTACCATAAGTACACTATGGAGTTGTTGGTCCAAATCCTAGATGTTACCATTTACAAGATTCCTTGAGGAGAAAATGATATAGTAGATGATTTACCCAAGCTCGCCAAGGAGTTGGCATGTCCGGATGATGAGTCCATACCAATATGGGTCTAAAATAGACTAGTCTTATCCATTATTGACGCTGAACTCATTGAAAGACTCTCTCTTGAAGGGGAGATTATCGTTTCCAAAAAGGATAATGAGCTAGATTGGAGGAAACCATTCATGGATTATCTAAATATAGGAAAACTACCTCAAGAGAAGTCACAAGCCCATCAGATGAAGTAGAGAGCACTTTCTTATGCTCTCGTGGATGGTACCTTATACCGGCGGTCCTTTGGAAAAACATGATGCCCGTAAGATCATGACCAAGGTATATTTAGGTTTATGCAGAGTGCACCAATCCGATTTGAAGTTGAAAGCCAAGATCAATAGACTAGGATACTATTGGCCTTCGATGATCACAGACTACATGGATGTAGTTAGGCAATGCCACAAATGTCAAGTGCACGGTGTGGTCCTACATCAGCCACCCAACATTCTACACCCTACCTTGGCCTCATGGCCATTTGAGTGTTGGGGTACGACAAAGTGGGTTCAATTGATCCTCCTTCTTCTAAAGGTTATCAGTTCATTCTAACTACCACCGACTACTTTTCCAAGTGGGCGAGGTAATCCCATTCAGAGAGGTCACAACTCAGCATGTGCTCTAGTTATTTAGGAACCATATAAAATATAAGTTTAGGGTGCCTTAACAAATTATATCCAATAATGGTACTACATTCAAACACTAAAATCAACAACCTTGCCTAGAGCATAACATAGATTGGTTATATTCTACCATATACTATATGAGGGAAAACAGTTTAGCAGAAGCCTTCAATAAAACTCTCATCCAGATATTAAAGAAAATACTCAATGACAACAAGCGATAGTGGCATGAGCAGTTGGTTGAAGCCTTGTGGCTTACCACACCATATACAAAAATGTAACTCAATATACCCCTTTCTCCTTAGTGCATGGGTTTGAAACCGTTCTACCATTGGAAGTATAACTCTCATCACTAAGGATAGCTATGGGCAGTAAGATGACAATAGAGCAGAATGCCAAGTTGCACTTAGAAGAGCTCGAAGGTTTGGAGGAGAGACCTATGGGCATGAACCTCAAGTTGTATAAAGCCAAAATGATTCAAGCTCATAACAAGTTGATCCTTTAGAGCTTTCAAGGGGAGAGCTTGTTTTAGTTCTAAGGAGACCAATTGTTTCCCATCACAAGATGGGAGGCAAGTTTGAATCCACTTGGGAAGAGGCCTATCAAGGAGGATCTTATCAACTCATAAATCATAAAGAAGAGCGCCCGATGCTTCCAATCTATGGGCTCTACCTAAAAAAATATTATCCATAAATTTTGTTTGAAAATAATTATCAATGGAAATCTTCATCTCAAATTCTATCATTTCCATCTTATTGAAAACATCTTTGCTTGCGAATCTTCCATGATGTGTTTAAAGTAGGTGTAAGGAACTTGAACGACGTCCTATCCTTTATCAACACAATACAAACATGAACTACACATAACCACCTATAAATTAAACACATATCTTTTGTCTCGAACTACTTTGACGTGGGATAAAGCTCCATGTGGCACTCATTCATTAGCTGCTCTAGGTCGAGCTGACATGTTGCCTTGCTAGTGTGTCACCCTAGTAGTTCCTTGTCAAGAGGATGTAAGTCTACACACTTTCTTTCTAACTTGACCATTGCAAACTAACAAGGGCCTTGTTAGTTTGGTAGGCCTTACTACGCAGATGGTAAGCTATCTCATGTTGACTTTGTTTAAGAGGATGTAAGTCTACATGCTTTCTTCTTGAACTAGCCATCATGCATTAATTGGGTCAAGTATATTTGAGGTTTATGATAAGTCCCTAGTGGCTCCTTTCCTCTTGACTACTTCAAGTCTGGGTCTAGTCCTCCCGTGGGACTCCCCACTTAGTAGTCATCCTAAGTCGGATAGCATCTATCCCAACGATGACAGACTATCCTGATGATCATTTTCTTCTAATAAGTTGTAAGTCTACAAGCCTTCTTCTTAGATTGATCGCCACATTGATGCACCTTAGGTTGGTCTACTGCTATGCTAGGACCCTCCCTTGTGGATACACCACTCATGATAATGTAAGTCTAAGCTTTCTCCTTGAGTTGGCCACCGTACACCTATAGGCTTTCTTTTATAGGGTCCAGGATAATGCCCTAGTGGCACCCCACTATGGGCGCTCTATTTGGATCACGTCATTTACGACCCCATTTAGACACTATCCGAGTTACTGCTGGATTGGACAATCCCCCTTTCCTTGTAGCCACCCTTATGGATGGAGAATTTGCCTTGTGGATGTGATTCTCCTTGGTCTAGTAAGAGATAGATAAGGCTATAAGCCTCTCTCTGGTGGTCCCTCGCACACCAATAGGGTCCATGCAAACATATGAACAAAATATATATATATTCGCTTGTAGATTAGGAGGACACCCCCCCAGCAGTACCTTTTCCCAAGAAGACATCCTATCTTTAGAAAATTGTCAACAAAACTCTCTATAAGAAATTTACCTTGACTACTTTTGAGTTGATATGAGTCCATAGCAGAATTCATTCAGTTGTCGTCCTAGGTTGGGTTTAATTTGTTGACCTATCAACCGATCGCCCTAGCGGTTGCTCCCCACTTAGGAAGATGTAAGTCTACATGCTTTCTTTCTAGCTCAAGTGAAAGGCAAACTTTAGGTTAGATGTCTTACCTTCGTAGTAGGCTACCTGGATTTATCATGAGACAGGACAAGGCTGATATAGTCCCTTCTCAGTGGATCCATCGCACACCAACATGGTCTATGAATTAAATCCACTCTTATCCCCAGCAGATCCGAGCTCATATCTCTAACAGATATGCCCTCAATCTCAAGCAAAATCATATCCACTCCCTAGTGGAGCCCTAAATCATCAAGTCAAATTCTCATCCCTAGCGGATGTCAACCAAATTAAGCTAAATCATCTATCCCTAGTGGATATGTCCATGAAATCAAACCAATATACTTATCCCTCAGATAGCATGTGCATCCTGGTAGAAAGTTCACATTTCTTATCCCAATGGATAAGCTCTCAATTCAAAACCATCCTCCCTAGTGGAGCCAAATCATAACAATCAAGTCAAGATAAACTTATCCTCAAACATACATCCCCAAACAAATTACCAAACTCTTATCAAGTGGATACCTTCATAAATCAAACTCACATGACCAACTCCTTGGAAAGGTTCATGCACTAATCTTATGGAGATTCTAATCAATGGATCTTCTTCCAAGCTCATATCAAACAAATTCAAGCTTATTCTGTGGATAACTTAAACCCGCTTCTAGGAAGGTTCATATACTGCATCCTTTAGTGGATCCCTTTTCCTCTATGCCCTTGGCGTTGAGTTGCATTGCACTAAGATCATGATTCTATTTACCTCTTCTTTACATGATTATTTCCATTAGCACTTGGAATCCTTTGGACGTTGTTGATCCTCTCTTCACCATATGTGCGCACATCGCCACACCACAACTATTAGGAGTCTTTTTGTTGACCTCACTTTTAGAGTGAGTTTTCAACTTCCTCGGCATAGATCTAAAACCCTTATAGATACTAAGAGTTCCTTAGTCTTAAGACACTTCTAGTGATTAGGTGAACACTTAACCTAAACCTAGAGACTTAGAAGGGCTAATCATAGGATTAGACCATGCCTTAAGACTTAAAGGAATCATCCACCCTATTAAAACCTAATCCATATTCACCTTCTCAAATCAAATCCAAATTTAAATCTTAAACTAAACCTAAAATCCAATTCTTCTAAAACATTTAATTTAAATCCATGATCAAACTAAAATTCAAAACCCTTCCTAAGCCCTGATTTCATCTTATGAACTTAGCTTAGCCAAATTCAAATCAATCCACCATTTGATTTTCAAATATCAATTCAATCTTTCAATCAAACTATCATCAATTCAAATCCAACTTCAAATGATGCAATCCATGATCAAATTCAAGTCCAAAATTCTTCATAAACATAAATTGAATTTCATAAGTTTAGCCAAATATCCATGCACCAATCATTTGATTGATCTCTTTATAAATCATTTATATCTTCATTAATATTCACAAATTTAAATGAAATATAAAACCAAATGACCAAACTAAACCAAACTAAATCCAAATCCAACTAAGACCCTTCCTAAGCCATATGAACCAACCTCCTTAAGCTAGGACAAAACCCATTCAAATCAACCCAAAATTAAGTGGTTTCTATATAAATCAAATATTTATTCAATTACATTCAACAATATAAATGAAACTCACATTTCAATGACCAAAACTAAATCAAACTAAATCAAACCAAGCCAAAATTTATTGAAATCAAAGCTTGCAATATATTTCAAATGATTATGGACCTACCTCCTTAAGCCCAACAAAATCCCATTCAAATCAAACCAAATTAATTGGTTTCTTTATAAATCAATTATTTATTCATTTACATTCACAAATATAAATGAAACTCGCATTCTAATGACCAAAACTAAATCAAACTAAATCAATTTTCTTATAAGCCCTTTTGACTTACCTGCATGAGCTTGGTCTAACTTGCTTCCAAATCACTCCAAATTCAAGTGATTTTCTCATGAGTCATTTATATCTTCATTTATATTCCTAAATATAAATGCAATATAAATTTAAATAGCCAAAATCAAATCCAAAATCAAATCAAAACCCAATTCAAGCTGCTAATTCCTTGGACTTAACCAAAACCCACGTAAATCAAGTAAAAATCAGTGGATTTTTGCTTGAATCAATCATTCCTTCAATCATCTATCCAAATATAAATGAAACCTACAATTATCTAGCCAAATTGAAATTAACCCAAGTTAGCCTTTTCGACTTGAAAACTTCAAATGAGCCAAAGTCCATTAAACTCTAAATAGAATGTAGTTAAATTTATATTTCAATCCTAGGCTCATATATAAGTTCAACTAAACTTATATCAGGCCAAAATCAAGCCAATTGATCCACTTCGGCTCACTTGACCCAAAGTGGCCTAAAAGGCCTTTTTGAGCCAAGTTCTAATTGAACCCAAATCAGATTGAACCAAGCCCATCCAAGCCTCATAACATGATCAAAAATCACCCTAGAGTGATCAATTGCCTTGAATTGGGACAAACCAAGTCAACGTAGCCATTTGACCAAGTCAACTCTTAGCACAAATGAACCAAAACTAGCCAAAACTCTCCATACACTAAATTGATTGAAACCATTGATTCACACCAACCCATGATCAATGTATGAACATGACTTGACCATCAATTGAGCCAAACCAAGTCTAATTGGCCATTTGACCCAAGCTGACTCAAATTGGCCAAATTGAGTCAAATCATATTCCAACTCAAATTGATTGCAACCAATCATACAAGTTCATTCCAAATTCATTTTTGAACTTTACCAAAGCTCCAATTTGGTCAATTGGACCCAACATAGCCCAAATTGACCTAAAAGCTTAAATTGGCCAAAATTCAAATTAAATCCAATTTGATTCAAACCAAAGCCTACAATCAATTTTAATTAACCAATTGAACTTAAACTGACACCAAACCCAAGATAATTTGGCCAATTTGATCAAATTGATCAAACTAGCCATTTGACCAAGTCAACCCTTAGCTCAAATGAACCAAAACTAGCCAAAACTCATCATAAACCAAATTGATTGAAATCATTGATTCACATCAAGTCATAATCAATGATTAAACATGACTTGACCCTCAATTGAGCCAAACCAAGTCCAATTGGTCATTTGACCCAAGTTAACCCAAATTGGCCTAAAGGGCCAAATTGGGTCAAATCATGATCCAACCCAAATTGATTGTAACTAATAGCACAAGGTCATTCCAAATTCATTGCTGAACTTGACCAAAGCTTAAATTTGGTCAATTGGACCCAACCTAGCCCAATTGACCAACTTAGCCCAAATTGACCTAAAAGGTCAAATTGGCCAAAATCCAAATTAAATTTAAATTGATTCAAACCAAAGCCTACAATCATTTTTAATTAACCAATTGAACTTGAACCAACACCTAACCTAAGCCAATTAGGCTAATTTGGTCAAATTGGTCAACTTAGCCCATTTGACCTATATGAATCCAAATGATCCAAAATCAAACACAAGACAAATTGATTGAAACCATTTGAACCAAAATACTTCAAATCATCATTTGAACCTAACTCAAGCCTTGGTTTGACCCAATTTAACCAATTGGTCAACCTAACTCAACATGACCCAAATTGAACCCATATGTCCAAATTGAGCCAAAACCCATGAAACCAACCCATGGCCCATTGGAGGCTGATCAAACTAGACCCAAACCCATCTTGGGTCAGGCTAAAGTCAACCCAAAAACCAAGTGAGTCATTCCAAGCCATTGCTAATTGGTCAAGCTCTCTTTACATAAGATTCCACCCATAAATGGCAAAGTCCACTCTCCATCCCGACCTCACTCACCCCATTTGGGGTCATTTTCCTAGCCCACCCTCAATGGCTAGACTTTCCATGGACAAAAGGGAGGTGAGTTAACTCACCTCCCTTACAAATCAGGCACCCATTGGATCCAAGCAAGGAGATCATATGATATTATGCCTTAAGCCACCTCTCAAGCCTTCCTCCAATCAGACTAAGCCATGTGGACATGATGGTGACCACTCCTGCACCCTGGTGGTAGCTGGCCTATCGAAAAATGGGAGATAATCCTGTTTGTCCACCTCAGCAAATTGAGGGATATATCCCCTCAATTCAAATTAGATTTCACTTTCATTCTTCTCGTTTGAGCTCCTAGAGTGAAATGAAATGCCTTAGCACTCCTTAGAGCTTTCCATAGGCCTCCCAACTTTGGATTTCTTCTTCCCATGTGAAATCAAAAATAGGGGAGCTCAATCCTGATCCAAACTTCTTCCTCTCTCAACCAAACTTTAATTCCTTTCACACACCTCCACACCCTCATCGGTTACCTGCCATTTCCTAAGCTTCAAATCAACTGAAGGTCAAACTTCGATCAAAGCCGAAGCTCCAAAGCACCGTTCTTGGCCAATCGAGTGATCCACTTAGAAATAATCCAACTACTGCTCAATAGGACTTCGTCTCAACTAGATGAAGCTTCCTCAAGTGCACGAATCGCCGGTCTTAGGTCCGGTGAGCTAAATCCTTACAAACTAAGCTTTAGGTAAAAATGTGTTGGATTTTATTGAAAAAAATTTGTATGTGAGCCCATCCTAGCCATTGGATCTTCTTGAAAAAAATTCTTATGTTATTTGATTTTACTTTGAAGGTATGAGTTGACTTTGGAGTGAATTTAAGATGGTGAGCTCAGATCCATGGTGGACTCCTTGTTCATCTCTGGGAAGAGAGATCACGCCTGCTCCATGTGATTAGAATAAATGGCTCTGATCAAATCACACTAGATCCATCACTTGATCCCTCCTTAGCCGCGGGTTTGATCGTGGCCATTAGATCTTAAATTGGATGGCCCACTGAAAAGCGCATTCCACCGCCATCCGAGTCAACCACAAATGTGACAACTTTACTAGCAAATTAACACCATGGAAAAGTGCACATGTGGATTAAGGCTTAATTAATTTAATTATTTTAAGGTTGAAAATTCCATAATTCAATAAATTATAGAAAAATCTAAAAAAATTTAAATGGGCTCATTTTAAAGGTATTTTAGAAGAATCCATTAAAATTATTGTTAATTAATTTGAATAATGATTTTGGCTCAATTAGTTTACTAAAAAACTTAATTAAACTAATTTTTCCCTCATTCAATTTCAAATTTTGAGGTTGCTTAGGGGATGAACTCGCCTCCCCATTTTTCTTGAAATTTATTAGTTGATTAATTGGGGAAATTAAATGATTAAGCCCTAATTACCTTCATATCTTAATTAAGGGTTAATTAAGCATGGGAATGGTAAATTAACTAATTAATTGGATTCATTTGCCATTGATCAACAGTAGGGAGGTTTAGGGAATGTGATTGGAGAATTTTTCCTAATATTGTTCCTAAATTTTCTTACTTTTCAAGAGAAATTAATTAAGAATTAATTAGATAATTAATTACTTAATTAGCTTACTTAAATTTTAAAATTGATATGTTTTTCCTTAATTAATTAATGGGTAGGTATTTAGGTGTTTAATAGTCTAAAGAGGTTTAGTGAAATTATAGTTAGCTCATATGTGTGAGAAAACCAAAAAAGTAATTAATGTAAGTTCCTTAAGCTTAATTAATCTATTATTATGAGCTAATTGCATTAGGCCCCTTTCATTTCATAGGAGCATTGTTATTTGCTTTTCAATTCATTTGCATATTACATTGGCTAATAATCATTTGATTAATTTCCTTAAGGTAACATAAGTAAGGGTTTAGTTAACTAATTTGATTCATACCTTAACCTAATTAATCTATAAAATCAACCTAATCACCTTTTCATTAAATCAAATTAACTCACACATATGGGAATGAGATTATAATTAAAAATCCTCTTTCTCTCTTTTCTTAAATCAAATCAAACATGAAATAAAAAAATGACATTAAGAAGCTTTGGTTTATTTTAAATGAGCTTATTTAGTATGATTGTCCTTAGGAATTAATTGAATTGATTAAAATCATGCGCTTATGTCCCTTTATTTTTTCAAATCATATTAAATGTTGTATGTCACTTGTAATAATGCATACATCTATTTTAAAAATCAATTAAATGAAATGATTTCCTTTATGTCAAGCTTGCATGCGTTGAATTAAATTAAGAATATGTGTGGCTATTATCACTATTAAATCAAAATTATTTTTTAGAAGTATATAAATCAATTATAATATACGGAGTGATGACAATTATTGACCTCACTTTAAAGTGAGTATTCACCCTCAAAGATAGATCTAGGACCTGTAGACACTACGAAGTTCCTTAGTCTCAAGACACTTATGAATGGATGCTTAACCTAAGCCTAGAAACTTAGAAGGGTTAATTATAGGATTAGGCCATGCCTTAAGACTTATGGGAATCATCCACCCTATAGACTAAACCTAATCCATATGCACCTTCTCAAATCCAATACAAATCCAAATCTCAAACCAAACATCAAATCCCAATTCAAATTCCAAATCCAAATCTAAATTCCAAAACATTTGATTGAAATCCATGATCAAACTCAAATTCAAAACCCTTCCTAAGCCTTTGAGTTCATCTTATGGACTTAGTTAACAAAATTTAAATCAATAATTCATTTGAAATATCAATTCAGTCCTTCAATTAAACTATCAAATTTCAATTCAAATTCAACTTCAAATGATTCAATCCCATGATCAAATTCAAGTCCAAAATTCTTCTTAAACCTTATGATTGAATTCCATAGTCAAATTCAACCAAACTTTGATTGATCCCTTCATGAATCATTTATATTCTCTAATACAAATGAAATATAAACCCAAATGACCAAAACCAAACCCCATAGCTCATTTCAACATGCATTTAGGCATACAAAATCCTATGACCTTTGTCAAAATGAAGTATCAAAAGCAAATTAAAATTGAAAAGATTTTCATTAGATTAAGTCATTAGTAATACAACTTATTCTCTAGTCTCTTACGGAGTGGGTTTAAGGACTTTAATCTCTTTCTAAATAGTAATAACCCAACTATCTTGCAAAATCATATAACTTACCTACATGATTTTAAAGCATAGAGTTAGCACCGCCACCTGTGTAGTTATAAGTCCAAGTCCTGGTTTCTCTCTTATGTAAAACCATATACTCATCTTCACTTAGATTTAAGTTAATCTTTGGCTTTTTCTAAAGCCCCTTAGATTTAGGATCTAAGGTTGCTATTTCCTTCAAGCTACAAGCAGAAATCTTCACCTTCTAGGCATTTTCATAATCTTGTATTGTTGGATTATAAGCCCTAGCAATCTAATAAAATTCAACTCAAATAAATAATTATCTTCAATTTCAAACATATAAATCTCAACTATCGGATAGATTGGAGTGCTCACTAGGTTTCCTAGTATCATGAAAATTCTCTACTCGCCTTTTTTGGCTTCAATAATAAGTCTTCTCCTTTTGATCCATCTCGATTGATTTTCTAAATATAAATAATTTATTGATGGTCTTACCCTTGAAATCTTTGGAGACAATAATTTTCTACTTTAATTGAGAGTATTCCTAAGAGATTCACATCCCTTAGGATGTAATTAACTATGAGGGTTTGCCCCCATAGGGAACTTTAGAACCCAATTTTATATAAGCCCTACTTTATTCATCCATGTAAAGTAGAAGATAAATCTCTGGTATATTTGAAGATCCATCATGCCTTAGGAATCCTTATTAGGTGATTAGGTCCATTGAAAGGTGATGCCTCTATATTTTGAGATAGTACATCATACCTCAATATCATACCCGATCATTTTAATAAGTGCCACCGTAGATCTTCGTGGTGTCCCCCATACATCCAAAAATAAACACAATAGTCCTCAAAGTTGCTAAGGAGAAAAGACTGATTAAAATAAAATATCAAGGTCCTGTCATTAGGGATGCTAGAGTAGCTCTTCCAAGAAGATCTCCTACAACTCCAGCAAGATGTCAACCAATTCAAGTCCCGCATGGTGAGCATCGAGGCATGACACTTGAAGCACAGGTCCAAGAATTTCCCATCAAAAGCTCCCAGCAAAAAGTTAAGCAAATTTGGAGGCCATAGCCTCGAAGTCAAATTACCTTAAAGAAAGATAGCTACGGATGGACCAATCCTAGAGAGATCCACCACAAATAAAACTCATCAAGATTGGGTACCTAATAATGGTCATATATGATGAAATTTATGATGGTTGACACCCTGGAGAGTCATCAAGGGATTCCGTCGCCTACCATCTCATTGATTTCGAAGGTGCAAGACCAATGTGGCCAATCAATGGTCAATATTTGAAAAAATAGTACACATAAAAATGTAATCACAGGATTGCATTCGATCATACGGTGCGTCCTTGAACCTTTCAAGAAGGGGAATCGATCCTGGTGCTGAGAATACCAGTATCCCTCACCAACATTATATGTGTAAGTTTTGCTTAAAAATTTTGTTATAACACAAGAATGCATTTATGAAATAAAGTAAACATCCCTTATCATATAGGTGGCATTTTTAAAATTTATAGCAAAATGTTAGGCTCTCCTGTGGAAACACGGGGCCTTCCTATTATATTTGGGCTGAAGTTGTGCCTAAGGTCAAGATCCCCATATACATATTCAAATTATGTATTCAAAGTTCACAAGTCTCAAATTCTTACCAGTCAAAAAGAAGAAATTTAAATTTGTAATCTACAACAAACCAAGTTGGGGACACATCTTCCATCCATACATCCAATCTAAGGTTCGAGTTGGTGCATAAGTTCAAACTCAACAAGCTCAAATAAGGTCGAGTAGCTAACAGATATGCTTACTCAACATGCCACAAAGGTTGTAGTAAGAGACCCCCCACCTCATTAGCCCGATGATAAAATCCTCTATCAATTGCTCAAGTTAAAGACTTAAGTGGGTGCATAAGGTCGGACTCAACATGCCCAAATATGAGAAGTGATGTCTTCTTACTCAATATGCCAGAAAGGATCCTCCCACTTCATTAGTTCAAAGATAAGAGCATCCAAAGACCCCCAAATCCTTCCAACTTGGTGAGCTCAAATGGCCCAGACAGGGAGATCATCCCTAATGGTCGTATGGTCATTTTTCAGAATCCAACAAAAAGATTCTCACTCGAGAAGGCACTAACCGAGTTTGGTATCTATATTAAGTGAGAAATGTCAACTCCTTCAACAATTCTGTTAAAGCAGAAAGAAAAGACCGAAGAAAACTCTTCTTCAACAAGTCCAAACAAGCAAAAAAGTAAGGGACCGAAGAAGTCATCCCAATGTTCATACAAAGCCAAAGACTGAACTAAGGGAGTTATGTCATCAACATGTCTGTTACACATAAAGTGTAGGACTAATGACTCTTTTCCATTGACTCAACATTCTTTGAGGGTCAAGTTGTCTACTTGCATCCAATTATAAGCCCACAAAGCAAAAAGTTAGGGTAGAAGGTAAGTTCGTATCACCTGACAAGTCTTCAAGACAATTCAAGAAATTCCTTCACCAAATTCATCAAGGCATAAAGCTAGGATAGAAGGAAATATGAACCACAAAATCTTGAGATTGTCAACAAGTCCATCAAAGTACAAAGCATAGATAGAAGATGTTCTCATCTTGCCAATAAGTTATCAACTCCATCAAGTCCACTAAGGCACAGAAGAGGAAAGTAAAAAATTTAAATTTGAGATTGAATCTTCAATAAGAGAAAGATAACCAAATACATTCTCATCTTAGCACTAATCATCAACTCAATTCACAAGGCACAAAGTGGATAGAAAAAAATACAAATTTTAAACTCTCAAGAGAAGTCTTCAACAAGAAAAGCACAAAACATAGACCATAATTCCAAATTCTCTCAACAAGCACAAAAGCCCCTACAAAAGGATATTTTTATATATTTATCTAAGTTTACATCACATTTTAGAGATCCTTAGATAGATACATATTATGATTGAAAAATATATCATGTCTATTTTATAGTAAAGAAATCAAACCTAATATATTTTTAACTGCAATCCCTTATTAGATAGAGGCTTTTTCTATGATCAAGTTGTTCAACTCTCTGTGGAAATAAGAGGTCTTCTTGTATATATATTCAGTGACATGAAAGCTTTATGAATATAAAGAGGTTGATTTATATGCTTTGTTGAAAAGAAGATTTTCATTCCTTAGCTAAATGTACATACAAGTGTATAAAATTTTAAGCCAATATTTGCCATTGTTAAACTGGGAGTGTAAAGACCTCCTTGGGGCTACTTAAAGCCTTGCATCTCTAGAATGTCTAGACTAGATATACCCACTATTCTTGAATACACATGAATATAAAAATGACTACAATAATGAAAAATCATGCAAAAGTTGTATTTCTTTCAATTGAATTATTTATACATGTGAACTAAAGTTGAAAAGGAGATTTTCATTCATTAGCTAAATACAGATACAAGTGTATAAAAGTTTTAAGTGGATACTTAGCCATTGTTAAACTAGGGGAGTGAGGTAAAGACCTCCTTAGGGCTACTTAAAGTCTTACGTCCTCGGAATATCCAGACTAAATATTCCTACTATTCTTGGATACACATGAATGTGCAAATGACTACAAGAATGGAAAATCATGTAAAATTTGTATTTTTTTTTAATTGAATTATTTATACATGTAAACTAAAGTTAAAAAAAAATGAGATTTTCATTCTTTAGCTAAATGCACATACAAGCAAAGTTCTAAGCAAGTACCATTGTTAAAGTAGGGGAGTGTAAAGACCTCCTTGGAGCTCAGGTCCCAAATGTCCAAACTAGATATACTCAATATTCTTGAATACACATGAATGTACAAATGACTACAAGAATGAAAAATCATGCAAAAGTTGTATTTCTTTCAATTGAATTATTTATACATGTGAGCTAAAATTCTATCTAAATTCTAACATAGAAATACATAGAAATGAATTCACAAATGTTGTATCCTTTTCAAATGGGCTATATGCTTGTTAACATTCAAACTTTATGTAAATTCCATATAAACTAAAGAAAGAGAACTTCATACCACATGTTCTAAGCCATAAGTACATGCAAGCTTGTAGATATTTATAACATACAAATGACTTATAAACTTTTGAAAATAACTTTGATTTAATAATGATAATAACCATAAATATTATAAATTTAATTTAACACATGCAAGCTTAACATAAAAAAATTTCATTTGATTTTTTTTAAAAGACATGAATGCATGATCTCAATAACATAAAACATTTTAGCATGATTGAAAAGGAATACTTGAACATAAGTACAGTTCATTCAACTAAGTTAATTCTTAAGGACAATCATACAAAATAAAATCATTTCAAGCAAACCAAAGTTTCTTATGTCACTTTTAACTTTTATGTTTGATTTGATTTAATGAAAAAAGGGAAGTTTGTTGATCCTAACCCATTCCCATATTTGTGAATTTATTTGGTTTAATGAAAAGTAATTAAGTTGATTTTGGGTTAATTAAGTTGTAATATGCTAAATCCATTAATTAACCCTTGTCGATGTTGCCTTAAAGTAATTAATTAAATAATTATGATCCAAGATGATATGCATAGAAAATAACTTGCAATGATCCTAAGAAATGAAAGGGCCTAATGCAAAGCTCATAATAATTAGTTAAGTTAAAGAACTTAATTAAGTACTTTTATAGTTTTCCCACACATGTGGGTCAACCATAATTTCCTTAAATGTCCTTAGGTTATTAAACACCCAAAAGATCTACCCATGAATTGATTAATTAGGTTCTGATGTTTTAAATTTTAAATTAATAAAATCATTAATCACTTAATTAAATTTAAACTTAATTGCCACATTGGTTAACTATCCTCCAAATGAAGTAGACTTGGGATTAGAATAAGGCCCCAATTTAATCCCCAAGTCTCCTCACTAAAAATAGTGACAGCCCAAATTAATTAAATTTACTGTAATGTGATTAATTAATCCTCAATCAAGTTGGGGAGAGTAATTAAGGCAATTCTTCTAATTAACCAACCAAAAATCCCAAGAAAATTAGGGAGACATCCCCCCTAAACCATCTCAAAAAATTTGGGATTAATTAATTAATTAATTAATTAATTAGGGAGTAATTGAGGTAATTAATATTTTAATTAAGCCCAAATTAAGCTTTAATAACTATTCAAAATTAATTAAGGATATTTTAAATAAATTCTCTCAAAATACCTTTAAAATGAATATTTATATAAAATTTCTATTTTTCTATGATTTTATGATTTCCAAAGTTTTAGATTTAAATGATTTTTCATTATTTTTTATAAAATCTATTAATTTATTTTTGCTAAAATAGACCATTTGAACTTTAGAATGCAATCTCTCCCAATATAGAAATTCTTTTTACTTAAAATTTTCATGGTTGGTGTATTTTAACTTCAATTTTAATCTTTGAAGATCTCAAATCAATTTGTATTTTAGAGTCATTGATAAAATTTAATTTTCACTAAAACCTAAATTAAGCTCAAAATATTTAGTAAAACTTAAAGATTTTAGGTTTGTCAGATTCCTCTCAGAATGATGAATCCAATGAGCTTTTATTTACAGTTGTTCATAACGTATTTTATTTTCTATGAATTTTTGAAGTTCTAGGTGGTTTTAATAATTTTTTAAAAGCCAAAGATTCAAATTTTCTTACTTATCCCACGCATTGACTAGCAAACACCATGTGTCAATTGGATTGATCTACAATTTTGCATAAAATGAATAGAACACACATTTTGTGTGGATCAATGGTCCAAATCGATCCACAATCCAAAATAAAGGGTGGATCTAGCGGAAATCACAATTTCTATCTCCATCGGGATCGATTGTTGCTTCCATCCGCAAAGTAGTGCATAGTAAAATTGAGAGGATTTTCATGAAAAGTCATGAAATTGATTGAAATTTTATCTGATTGGGCTTGATTTCAAATCGATTCTCATAGAAAAACTTCTATCTTCACATTGGGATTATATAAAATGAAGAATGCAAGGGTTTTTTAAAGAAAATTCCTAAAATCTTGTAAAAACTGTCACAAATAGAAGAACCTATGGCTGGCTAAAGGATTTAAAAAATACCTCACCAGGGATGGATTTAGGTGGCTATGTTGATCCGAGCAAGCTCTTAGATGCAAGAAGATGCTTTGGGATGGACCTAGGATCTGGCTTCCCTTTAGAATGATGTATCCACCAAGAGTCATCGCTTCATCAAAATCTACTTATTTTGGTGGCTTTAGCTCAAAGGAAGTGGGGGATGAATGATGGTTCTTGGGAGCTCTTGGAGAGTGAAATGAGGGTAGAATCAGCCCAATGAGGTTTTATTCTTATGGTTTTGCCCAAAAATCACCTCTAATGGTGATTTTTGGTCACTAGTGGATATCCTATGACTTGGGGTGGTTGGGAATGACAGGGAATCATCCTAGGTGGCTTCACTTGAGTGGAGGAAGGTGTGAGAATGTAGACATGGTAAGGTGAGTGGGAGTCCTTGCTTGCCATGTGTTACAATTGGAAAGGTAAGGTAAATTCACCTTCACATGAGTCATGACTAACCCAACCACCTCTTGGGTTAGGTCAATGTCTTTGGAGCCTAAGTGGACTATGAGTGTCAAGTGGCCAAGAAAGAGAAATGACCATTTACATGGGTGTTTTATCTTAAGTGTCACCTTTAGCCCAAGGGTAGAGTAGTCATTTGGTATTGAATTTGATTTGGATAGATTTGAAATGAGTCAAAAGTGAGTTGGATCAAATTTCATATAATTTGGAGTTCATTTGGTTCAATTTGACTCAATTTTACCCATTTGGGTCAAATTGGATCAAAATGGGCTAGGTTGACCAATTGGTCAAATTAGGTCAAAACAAGGGTTGGGTCAAGTTCATATGACCATTTGGGATGTGTTGGTGTCATTACTTTGGTTTAATTTGGTTTAGATTTGGGTTTAGTCTAATTTGGCTGTTTATGTCAATTTAGGCTAAGTGGGTCAATTGGTCAAAATGGATTCAATTATGATCTTGGTCAAGTTTAACAATCAATTTGGTATAAACTTGAGTCATTGGTTGTAATCAATTTGGATTGAATTTTGATTTGACCCATTTTGGCCGTTTAAGTAAATTTGGATCAACTTTGGAGGGCCAATTGGGCTTTGGCTCAATTGAAGGTCAAGTCATATTTAAATATTAATTTTGGGTTGATTTGAATCATTGGTTTCAATGGATTTGGCTTAGCATAATTTGGCTAGTTTGGGTTCATATGGGTTGAAATTGACTTGGTCAACATGTTAGGTTGACTTGGTTTGACCCAATTTATATCAATTAATCAATCTAGGATGATCAATAATCATGTCATGAAGTTTAGATTGGCTTAATTCACTTTGATTTGGATTGAATTGAATTTTGGTTCATGTTGGCCTAATTGGCTACTTTGGGTCAAGTGAGCCAATTGGATTTAGTTGGCTTGATTTTGGTTGAGTTTGATTTAATTGAGTTTATATATGGATTTAAGATTTACATATAGATTCAATGCCAATTGGTTTGGGTTCAAATGAGTTTTGGTTCATTTGAAAATTTCAAGTCAAATGGGCTAAGTTGGGTTTGACTTGGGTTGATTTTGATTTGGCTTGATGATTGTAAATTTCATTTATATTTAGAATGGTAATTGAAGGAATGATTGATTTAAGAGAAAATCCATTAATTTTGGTTTGATTTAGATGGGTTTTGGCCAAGTTCAAGGAAATGGCTTAAAGGGTTTCAATCATTTGATTTAGAATTTGGATTTGGATTTGATATTAAGTTTGATTGTAGGTTTGATAGAGTGAGTCTGGATTGGATTTGGGTTGTGGGGTAGGAGGTTTATCCTAATCCGTAAAGCATAACATAATCCTATGATTAAACTTTCTAAGTCTCTAGGTTTAGGTTAAGTGTTCACCTAATCACTAGAAGTGTCTTATGACTAAGGAAGTCTTAGTTTCTAAAAGACCCCTAAATCTAAGATGAGGAGATTGAGAACTCACTCCAAAAGAAATATGAGAAAGGTTTTCTAATCCTAACCCATTTCCCTCATGTGTGAATTAGTTTGGTTTAATGAGGAATATTTAAGTTGATTTTATATTTTGATTAGGTTAAGGTATGAATTAAGTGAATTATCCCTTACATCACCTTAATTAACTAATTAATGATAAGATATGATATGCAACCACATGAGTAAATAAATGCTCCTAAGAAATGAAAGGGGCCTAATGCAATTAGCTTATGAATATTAATTAAGCTTAAGGGGTATCACTTACTCTTTATGATTTTCTCACACATGTGAGCCAATAATTTCATTATCTCACACCTTGGGTTATTGAACACCCAAGGAGATATCCAAGATTAATTAAAGGTTTCTTAGGTTAGGATGAATTGATTTTTAATATTAATTTCATTAGGCTTTTAATGAATTGATTAAATGTTTTGGTTATGTCTTAATTTAAATAATGAAATTAACATAGGGAAAAAGATCAAGGGCAAGGCCTCAATCCTAATCCCTAAATCATTTAAACATTCAATTACATTTTTATTTGCTTATTTTGAAGATTTAATCACTTAATTAATCAATTAATCATTCCATTAACTTATTATTTAATTTAATTTTTAAAGATACAGAAGACTTATGAAATGAATTAAAAAAAATATCCCCAATCACATTCCCTAAGTGATCTTACTATTTAACAAGCATAATTATGTTCAAATGATTAATCAAGTTACTGTTTATTTCTTAATTATAATAATTAGATTAAGAAAGTAATTAGGGCTTACTCAAATAATTTTTCTAATTAAGCAATTAATAAAATCAGAAAAGTAGAGAGAGGCAGGTCATCCCCTAAACATCACATAAAATTTGAGATTAATTGAGTCCTTAATTAAGGTGTAATTAAGCTAATTAGATTTTTGATAGAATCTTAATTAAGCCAAAATCACTATGCCAAATAAATTAAATTAAATTTTCCTAGATTCTCCTCTGAAATATCTTCAAAATTAGCATAAGTTTTTATTTTTTGGATTTTTCAACAATTAGTTATGATTTTAAGAAGTTTTAGGATTAAAAAGTAAATAATTAGCCCTATTAAGTCCTTAATCCCGTCAGGCCATGTGGCTACTGACGCGACGTGCTTTCCATGTGGCGCGATGGGATTCGCTATTTAAGTAGTCACATCAGCACTCGCCGGTGATGGACACTTTCTCGGGGCCAATCTAAGATCGGATGGCCATGATTTAATCCACGGGTTAAGGGAGAAATCAAAGGATCTACCATAGGATTTGATCAGATCTGTTCATCTCGATCACACGAGATGGACCACTCATGATCTATCCCTTTCAGAAGCGATGAAAGATGAGCATCATCCATCTTTCTTCATTCGATCCGAGCGTACCCGAGCTCAGATTGGGATCAAATGGATCCTACACCATCTAAGGGAGAACACAATCACATCCAATAGCTAAAATCCCTTGACATGGAGATTCCTTTCATAAAATACCAACACATAGAGGCCTAAAGCTACAATTTTGAGGAATTATCTCACTGGAGCTAATGTCTGATGGTGTAATGTCGGAGGTAGCATTGCCTAATTGAGGGGAGGCTATGTTGAAGAAGTTCAAGCTCAATTTGGCCTAGGGTGCTCAGTTGACCAATCCACGCCCGCACACGCCTGGCTTTGATCTAACTCACACCTCCCATGCTTTATAAAGCTTGGAAATGGTTTGGTTGGTTTTGATTGGGTATGAGGATGGTGTGGGTGCAAGGAATTTAGATTTGGTTTAGTGGAGAGGAAGTATTGCTTGAGGGAAGGGTCTCCTATTTTGGCTTGCTCACAGGAATAGAAATGGTTGAATGGAGAGGGCTTGGGGATCCTTGGATTTACTCTAAGGTAGTTCAGAATGTGCTTAAGTACTCGCACGAGCTGATTGTCTAAAAAATTGCTTTGAATTAAAGGGGTATACCTCTCAATTTTCCATCATTGATGGACAGGAGTGTGTGCATGCTTTTCCCTATCACTGCCATCTAGCTACTTGAGTTGTCTCTATCAAAGTCAGGCCACATGCTAGGGATGGGGGGAGTCATGGGAGGAGTCTCAAGGGCTGGTGGGTAAAGCTTCTTCTTCCTTTGTCTATGGGGTGCTCGGCTTTGCTTGGAGGTGAGTCAACTCACCTCCCAAAGGTTCTTAGCCAACCTAGAGTAGGTTAGGTTCTCTAGGTGGGCTAGGGGAAGGTTCCATGTAGTGTAAAAGAGCTACTATGGGGATGGGCAAGTTGACTTTAGCCTTGATCCATTGGGTTTAAGGTTCAAACCCAATGGTTTGATGGCTAATTCCCTTGATGGGGTCCACTTGGCTTTTAGGTTGATTTGAGAGTGAAGTTGGCCATGCTTGGGTCGAGTTTGACTAAGCCCTAGGGCCCCATAAGTTGGTTTGGAGGGATTTAGCTTTATTTGGTCAAAATAGGTTCATTTAGGTTAGGTTGGGTTGGGTTAACCAATTGGTCAAATTGGGTCAAACCAAGGCTTAGGTTAGGTTCATATGATGATTTGGGATGTTTTAGTTCAATTAATTTAGATTGGTTTGGCTTAGGTTTGAATTTGACTCATTTGGATTCAAAAGGGTCAAATTGGTCAAGTTGACCAATTTGATCAATTTGACTAAATTAAGTGGGTTAGGTGTCGAATCAAGTTCAATTGGTTGATTAAAATGATTGTAGGCTTTGGTTTGGTTTAATTTCGAATTAATTTGAATTTTGGTCAATTTGACCTTTTAGGTTAATTTGGGCTATGTTGGGTCAAGTTGACCAATTGGTCAACTTGGGCTCGATCATGCTTTGGTCAAGTTCAACAATTGATTTAGAATGAACTTCATCCATTGGTTGCAATCAATTTTGATTAATTCATGATTTGACTTATTTTGGCTTTTTAGGCCAATTTGGGTCAACTTAGGTCAAGTGGCCACTTAGGCTTGGTTTGGCTTAATTGATGGCTTGGTCATGTTCAATCACTGATTATGAATGGATTTGGGTCAATGGTTTCAATCAATTTGGCATATAGTGGGTTCTGGCTAGTTTGGGTTTCTTTGGGCTAAGTATTGCCTTGGTCAAAGGCTAGGTTTGACTTAGTTTGACCTAATTCAAGGTGGTTGACCACCCCCATGATGATTGTTGATCATAATTGAGGTTCAGATGGGCTTATTTCAATCCCATTTGGGTTGGATTAGAACTTGGTTCAAAAAGGTCCTTTAGGTCACTTTGGGCCAAGTGAGCTTAAATGGGTCAATTGGTTTGATCAAAGCTTGATTCAAGTTTGGTTGAACTCACATATGCACTTAGGATTGAAATATAAATTCATTCGCAATTGGTTTGGAGCCAAATGGGTTTTGGTTCATATGACAATTTCAAGTCAGAAGAGTTAACTTGGGCTTGATTTGCATTGACTTATTTTTGGTTTGAAAATGATGGTTTATGTTCATATTTGGATCCATGATTGAAGGAATGATTGAATCATAAAAAAAATCTATGAGTTTTGAGTTGATTTGGGTTTCATTTAGCCAAATTCAAAAGTTTGGCCAAAAGGGCTAAATTGGGAATTTGATTTTATTTGAGTTTGGTTTTGGTCATTTGAATTTATATTTCATTCATATTTGTGAATATAAATGAAGATATAAATGGGTCATGAGAAAATCACTTGAGTTTGGAGTGATTTGGAAGCAAATTTGATTAAGCTTAAGGATGTAGGTTGAAAGGACTAATTTGGGTTTTGATTTAGTTTGAATTATTATTTTCCATTGGAGGGTGGGTTTCATTTATATTTGTGAACATAAATGAATGAATGATTGATTTATAAAGAAATCAATCATGTTTGAGTTGATTGGGACCAAGATTTGATTAGGTTTATGGAGGTTGGTCCATATGGCTTAAGAAGGGTCTTGATTTGGCATTAGGAGTTGCTCTTGGGTTTTAATCAATTTAGAATTTTGCAATTGATTTATGATTTGGAATTTATTTTGAGATTGATTTTATAATTGAGAAAAATCAATTGGATTGGGGTTGATTTAAATTTGGTTAAGGTTAAGTCCATAAGATAAAATCAAAGTGCCTAGGGAGGGATTTGGAGTTTGAATTTGGTGATGGATTTCAATCATTGGATAGTTGGATTTGATTTTGGGATTTGAATTTGAATTTGAGGTTTGGTTTGAAACAAGGAAGCAAAGATTGGGTTTGGGCTATAGAGTAGGCAAGTCTCTCATAAATCCCTAGGGCACAACCTATCCCTATGGCTACCACTTCTAAGTCTCTAGGGTTAGGTTAAGTGTTCACCTAGTCACTAGAAGTGTCTTAAGATTAAGGAACTTTAGTGTCTATAAGAGTCCTAAGGTCATAAAGGAGGAAGAAGGGATCCACCAAAGGATCAAGTATGTGAACCTTCCACTAGGGATAAGAAGAGTTTGGATTTCTTTTGAGGGTGCACTCGTTGGAGAATGCAAGTTTAAATTGGGTTTGATTGACTCCACCAGGGAAGTCAGGATGATTGATGTCTCACTGAGGAGAAATTGATTGATTGTTTGTTTAAGTTTTGGATTTTAAGATGAACCCTGTTGATTTGCAATGGATTGCACTGAGAAGGGGCTATGTCTGCCTAGGCCTATCTTAGATTTACCAATCCAAAGGTGTAATCCACCGGCCACATTGTAGAATTGTCCATCCTAAATGGTTTCCTTTCAATGTACAATGGATGTACTAGGGAGAAATCATAGTAGACTTACATCTCCCATAGCAAGGGACAACCACTAGGGTGATATGTTGGATGCAATAAATTGGACCCAACCTAGGGAGACTACTGAATGAATGCCTTTAGGGGACTTATATCAACTCGGGAGCAGTCAAGATAATGTCATTTGATTGAATTACATTTGTTTTATTTTTTATTTATTTTAATTTGATGGATCCCCTAGGTTTATAATGGATCCACTAATAAGAGGCTCATATCAACCTAGACCTGTCTTAGATTTACCAATCCAAAGGAATAACCTACTGGTCATGGGTAGAACTAACTAACCAAAGGGGTGCCTTTTGATTTATAATGGTTAAGTTACGAAAGAAAGCACGAGACTCACATCTTTCTAAATAAGGAACTATTGGGTGATCAGTTGCTTGTGCAACAAATCAAATCCAACCTACGGCTACCCGTTGGTTTGCAATGGCCGTGCTGAAAAAAATGCATAATAGAATTATATCTTTAAAAGAAAAGATGACCATTGGTCTAACTCGTCTGTGGCACAACAAGTTAAACCTGACCTAAGGGCTATTAAGAGAATGCCGACCCAGGGACTTATCTCAACTCAAAGTAGTAAGAGAATTCCTATAGGAAATTTTGCTGACACTATCCTAAAGATAGGATGCCTACTCGGGAAAGGGGCCACTGGGGGCTTGAATTACTAATATACAAGCAAAAATATATATTTTTTGTTTATGTTTGCATGGACCTTGTAAGATTGTGAGGGACCACACTAAGAAGGAGCTTATATCAGCCTAGTCCTATCTTAGACTTTATTGAACCAAGGGAAAATCTGTGCATCCGTTAAATAAATTCTCCAACCACAGGGGTGTCTACTAGAAAACAGGGACTGTCCAATCCAAGAGTAATTAGGGTAGTGTCTAAATGGGATCACTAAAGACGTGATCCAAATAGAGTGCCCACAGAGGAGGTGCTGCAGGGGGAGTTATCCAAAACTATAAAGAAAGCTATCTCAAGGAGAAAGTGACTCATAGCCAAGAGTGGTGTGTCCATTGGGTGGGTCACCATCAACATGGCGATAACCAACTAACCTAAAGTGCCCGTCAGTTTATGATAATCAGTCTAGAAAGAAGGCATATAGATTTACATCTCTCCAAAGTGAGACTGATCACCGGGATAGTCTATCTTTGGCTCGACAAAGGCTATCCGACCTAGGGCAACTACTAAGCAGGGAGTCCTATGTATGGACTAAACCTAAGTTTGAAGTAGTCAAGAAGAAAGGAGCCTCTGGGGAACTTATCCTAAACCTTAAATATACTCAACCTAGTTAGTGCATGATGGCTCCTTCAAGAAGAAAGCATGTAAGCTTACATCCTCTTAAATGAAGTCAATGCGGGGTAGCTTACTGGCTGTGTAGTAAGACCTACCAAACTAACAAGGAGCTTGTTATTTTGTAGTGGCCAAGTCGAGAAGAAAGCATAGGGACTCACATCCGCCAGACAAGTAACCACTGGAGTGACATACTAGTGATATAGTATATCAGCCCGACCTAGAGCAGCTAATGAGTGAGTGCACAAGGGCTTCCCACATCAAAGTAGCTCAGATAAAGATATGTGTTTGTTTGTGTTGAGAAGGAATAGGATGCCACTTGGGTTCTCTTACACCTATACTAAACACATAGGAACATCACTCCACTAAGAAAAGATTACACTTGGGTTCTCTTACACCTAACTTAGTTGTACTAGTCGAAATAAGATGCCTCTTGGATTCTCTTACACCTATCCTAGTAGCACCAAAGGATTGAATGTGGTTTGTGTTTGTGTTGTGGAGGGATAGCATGCAGCTTGGGTTCTCTTACACCTACCCTAAACACATCATGGTGGTTCGTAAGCAAAAGATGTTTCTAACACATAAGAGATGGAATTTGATGTGAAAAAAGTTTTATTGATGATTAGTTTCAAACAATATTTATGGATAATATTTCTTTAGGTAAAGCCCATTGATTGGAAGCATAGGGCGCTCTCCCTTATAGTTTATGAGTTGATAATATCCTCCTTGGTAAGCCTTTTCTATGGCAAAAGGGCCTTGCCAAGTGGGTTCAAACTTGGCTCCCATCTTTCAACGGGCAATAATTGGTCTCCTTAGAACTAAAATAAGCTCTCTTACTTGAAAAGCTCTAGGACAAATTAACTTATTGTGAGCTTGAATCATTTTATCTTTGTACAACTCAAGGTTATGGCATGCCATGAGGTGTCTCTCCTCCAAACCTTCAAGATCTTCTAACCGTCTTGCTACCCACAACTATCCTTAGTGATGGGAGTTGGACTTCTAATAGTAAAATAGCTTTGGACCCATACACTAAGGAAAATGGTGTAGATTGAGTTGGAGTTCTGTATATGGTGCGGTAGGCCCACAAGGCTTCAACCAACTACTCATGTATCTCTTGTTATCGAAGTTCTTTAATATTTGGATGAGATTTTTATTGAATGCTTCTAATAGACTATTTTCCCTTGGGTATTAGATGGTGGAATATCTCCAATCTATACTATGTCTCTAGGCAAAGCTATTGATTTTGATGCTCTTGAATCCAGTACTATTATTGGATATAATTCATCGAAGCACACCGAACCTATATATAAGATGGTTCCTAAAAAATTGGAGCACATGCTGAGCTGTGTCCTCTCTAAGTGGGATTGCCTCCGCCTACTTAGAAATGTAGTCGGAGGAAGCTAGAATGAACTGGTGACCCTTGGAGGAAGGAGGATCAATTGGACCCACTATGTTAGTGCTCCCAACACTCAAATGGCCACAAGGCTTAGGATGTAGAAAGTTGAGTGGCTGATGCAAGACCACACCATGCATCTGCCATTGGTGGCATCTTCTAGCTACAACCATGTAGTCTGTAATTATCACGAGCCAATAGTATCCTAGTCTTTTGATCTTGGCCTTCATCTTCGAATTGGATTGGTGAGCTTTGCATAAACTTGAATGCACCTCAGTCATAATCTTGCGAGCTTCATATTTGGCTAAATAATGTAACCACATTTGATCGAAAGACCATTGATACAAGGTACCATCCACGAGAGAATAGGAGAGAGCTCTTTATTTTACCTGATGGGCTACTGACTTCTCTTGAGTCACTTTTCCTATCTTTAGGTAATCCAAGAATGATTGCCCTCCACTGACTCATCGTCCCTTTGGCAACGGCAACCTCCCCTTCAAGAGAGAGTCTCTCGATGAGTTCAACATTAGTAAGGGATAAGACTTGTCTATTTTGAACCCTTATTGAAATTGGACTCATCTTCTGGGCATGCCAACTCCTTGGCAAGCTTAGCCAATGCATCTTCTACAACATTATCACCTCAAGGAATCTTGTAGATAGTGACCTCTGGGATTTGAGCCAATAACTCCATGGTGTACTTGTGGTAATGATGGAGCTTAGGCTCTAGAACTTTGTAGGACCCAGCAATCTGGTTGATGACGAGTTGAGAGTCCCTGAAGATGTTGATGCTATAAACACATTATATAATGACTAACTCCAGACCACCAATCAGAGCCTCATATTCGGCTTCATTATTGGTGCATGGTTGGATAGATGATATGATAATCTCATCACATCATAGTCTAGAGTTAGGAGAACTATTCCCACCCCTCCTTTCTATAGAAGAGTAGATCATGGTTCTTCTCCTTTCTAAGAGAAAGCCACACCATCAAAATATATCTCCCAATGGCGGATGCTCCCTAAGTTCATGATTTGTTCATTGGGGAGGTCATCACTAAGCGAAGAATCTATAGGAAGTGGTGTGCTATTAAGAAATCTGTTAGTGCCTATCCTTTCCTTGATACGAATGTGATGTCAAACTAGGATAAAATCATGGACCATCGAGCCAACCATCGAGATAATGTTGGCCATGTCATGAGATATTATAGTGGATTGACTCTAGAGATCATATTCATCTTATGAGAAAGCATGTAATGCCATAAATTTAGGGATGCAAAGATTAAATTTAGACAATGCTTCTCAATAGGTGGGTAGTTGCTTCAGTAGAAATTAGACGGCGATTGAGATAGTAGAGAGTATTTTCTTTACCCTTATCTTTGGCTTGGGTTAACAAAGTGCCAAGGGAGTCATCTAATGCAGTGGTGTAGAGGATCAACGGCTTGCCGGGATAGGGGCTGCTAGAACTAGCGATGTTATTAGGTAATGCTTGATGTCTTCAAAGGCATGCTGGCACTTGTCATCCCACTTGAGCTTGACATGCTTTTTGATAAGTGTTGAGAATGGTTGGCATCTTTCTGATAAGTTAGATATGAAGCATCTTAGACATGCCACCGCCCTTGAAATGATCTGAGTTGAGTTAAACTTTTAGAGGGTGGAATTCCTATGATAACCTTTATCTTCTCTGAGGTCAATCTCTATTCCCTGATGTTGGATAACAAACCCAAGGAATTTCTCTGAAGCTACTCTGAATGCACATTTCAAGAGATTCATTTTAAGGTTAAATTATCTCTTAATTCAAAACTACTCTCAAGTCAAGAGATGGTCTTCTTTTTTTGCTTTTGACTAGATCATCAACATTGCATTCAACTTGATGATGAATGAGTTCATTGAAGATCGAGTCATATGGGGTATGGAGCACCGACATTTTTAAGGCTGAAAGGCATGACCTTATAACAACAGATTTTGATAGTGGGTTCAAAAAGCAATGTTTCTTTCATCCTTGGGGGTCCATCTTGATTTGGTTGTAGCTAGATGACCCATCCATAAAGGAGAATACTGCATGAGATGAGGCAATGTCCACCACCATCAATTCTGGTATAGGAAGTGGAAATTCTTCTTTAGGATATGCCTTGTTTAGATCCCTAAAATTGACACATATGCAAATTTGGTCATTCTTTTTCTTAATTAGGATGACACTGGCTAACTAGATAGGGTAATTTTCTTCCTTGATAAAGCTGACATCGAGCAGTTTCTTGATTTCATAAATGACCCGTTGTTCAATTTCTAATCGCTTGTGTGTAGGAGCCTCTTGATAGGATTAGCATTAGTTTCTATTACTAGTTTGTTGACTACTACGTCAGGAGATAAATTGGGTATTTCTTCATAACTCCATATGAAGTAGTCCTTAAACTAATATAGCTTCTAAGTCATTGGTTTCTTCTTCATTTAATAAGGAACTGATGTATCGGTATGGATCTTCTTTTGTTCCCAGGTTGATTTCTTTGAGTTCATCAATGGTTGACTTGATTTCTTCTTCAAACTATGGTGGTACATCTTTGACTTCAGGCTCATTTGGGTCATCTAAAGTTTCTAAACTTTCCTCCTCATAAAAGTTAACATGATTCGAGAAGAAGCTATCAGACCCCAAATGAGTGGTGATGACTAGGCAATGGTTGTCATCATCAACTGGACCTACTGTGTCAAATCTTAGTCTCGATCTTGATTGAGAATATCTAGTTTAGTTATCCCATAATTTTTTAAAGTAGTTCAACTTATGTTTAGACCGAGTATGTGGGATTAATCCCTTCTTTGCTAAGTTAATAACACAAGGCGAATACCAATCAAGAGACAGTTGTATTAAATCTTTATATAAATTATCCTCAAGTTCTACATCGACTTCTTGAATTGAAGATGATGCTCCCAATAAAAACCTCTTTAGACTGACATCTGTGGATGACTTGGGGCTCCTTAACTACCAAACCTTCAACTTTCTAGGGAAAGTGAGGTTAGAGCTAAAGTTCCAACTATTTTTGACTACTACATAATGATTGGATATATTCATGCTTTGCTTGGAGGCTGGTCTTCAACACTGCGGCTTGAATGTCACCTCGGGACCTGAGAGGGGTTGGTTGCATGCACATGAGACTCATCCTGACTGGACTCTAAGTCTATGTGGATAGTGGGGTACTCTGTGAGGAACATAGCTCCTCTGGTTCAGGTGGTCTTCCACCTCTAGAACGCCTAATTTGCCTCTTCCTCTACTTGGTGAGGTGAGTCATCCTACCCATGTGTTCATATGGAGGAACAAACTGTGGCATAACATCTTTTCTCCTGTCTGATTCTTTGCTCACTTTGCTTTCTTTTCTTTTTTCTTTTTTAATTTATTTTTCTTTTTTATTTCTTTTTCTTTTAATTTTTAACTTTCACTAAGTTCATGAGAATAGACTTTTTGATTTGGAGGAAGAAAGTAGGCTGCATCTTCATAAATCTCAACCTCTCTAACTAAGAGTGGCTTCAAGTCTCCTTTGACACAATACTCAATTCCACCTTTTTTGAATTTGATGCATTGATGCAAATAAGATGGATGTTTTCATGTATCCAATCCAGGCAAAGTAGTAAAAGATGTATCTGAATCAATTATGTAGAACTTGGCTTTTTTCTTCTAGTCATCTATCTTTAGTGGTAACATTGTGGAGCCTAAAATTCTCTCGCCTTGTTCGTTGAGTCCTCTCAACATCATTTGATCTTTTCGAAGTTCAGAGATGTTGATCCTCAACTTGGCAAAGGTTTTTAGACTCATAATTGATGCACCTTGATCAACTAACAGAGAGTCAGATCGCCCATGTCCACTATGTTGTAGAGGGGACAATTATGCTCCGTTGTCCCAAAAATATGGTCTTCTTCAGTGAATGTAACTACTCAGGATTCTCTTGAAAAACATGCCTCCTCTCCAATAGCAGTCAACTGAGCTAAGCAAATTTATGGCTCAAGAAGGGCTTTGACCAATGACTCCCTCATCTCTTTGGATAAGATAAGGGCATCATATATGCTTAGTTTAGTGTAACTTTCGGTGAGCGAGGACATTGTAGTCAACTCTAGGTTGGTCCTCCACAAGCATATCCATGGAGCATCACTGGAGGGCTTCTTGACTACTAGAACCAATGACTTATTTACTCTTATCCTGAGGTGCTTTCATAGGAGGTAGAACTTTGCCACTATGAAGGTTGACTTTAGTGACTTCATGAGATGGTTTAGTGGAAAGTTCTACCAGCTCATCATGTTCACCTATAGCTTCTTCTATAGGATCACCAGAGTCAGATGACTCCAAGTCTATCTCAATGGGTGAACCTGAGTGATTTAGAAATGGGTAATCCATTTCAAAATCAGAAAGGAGTGGATCAAAATTATAATTATTAGTACTTGAGAGCTTTCTATGAATGAAATCATCAAGATCATCAAAAGTAGAGAGAATGTAAGTAGAATCAATCTTCTTCATTGATTTCTTAGATTTTATGAAGGTAAAGTAAATCAAGTAAAGTAGCAAGTGAGGGATTTGACACCCCTCCTGATATATGACTAGAAGAAGAACTAGCTGAAGGAGCTGTGGCTGCAACTGTAGAAGGAGTGCTAGATTCGGTTGGTGGTTGTGCTAATGTGCTATCTCGGGCAAGTGGAAGCTGTTGCTACTGCTGCTGGGCTTCTACCTCCCTCAAGTTGTCTTTAATAACTTGCAAAACTTCCTTAGAGTTGGAGGTTTAAGCTACTTCAGGCACCTACTAGGGTAACTTTTTAATCTTAGAAATTATTTTCTTGGAGGTTCAGGATAGGGAGATATCCCAACCTTCATCTATCTTGAGAAGATCATGTGTATCCCTAAGGATTACCCTAATAGAACTAGAGGGTTGTTCTAATAGGTATTCCTTAGGGATGACAAAGCACCTGACTTGTAGCTATGCTCAAGCTAGTCCTTAAAGGTAAAGCAATCTTCCAAGACATGACCTAGCATGCAGTGGTAGGGGCAAAAGTTTGGATCATGACTCTTGCCCACATCTTTCGGCCACCTAGGCTCTAGTAACTAAAATCGGCTTCTTTAAGAGGTTCTTAAAGATCTTCTAACTACCTCCTTTGAATGAATATTCATTTTATTATTGGAAAATGTAGGTAAGTGATAGTTACCATGTGGTGAATAAGAATGATGTTGTTGATGCTGTGGATGGGGATACTGCTGAGTAGGTGGTGATAGAGGTCGATGTGGCAACTGAGGTGATGGCAAAAGAGGTGGTATAAGAGGCTACTGAGCTCGAGGTCTACTTGATTGAACCCTGGCTGGCTGCTTCCCCTTATCAATTACTATGACTGCCCCTAGCTTTTTCTCAAATGCCTTCAATGGTATGGGCATGGCTGATTGATCTTGGAAAGGTAACTATTTGGCTTCTCCTTGTAGACAAGTCGCCTTGTTGATTAATTTCTCAAATGTCTTAATGGTGAACCCTTTAAGCATGAAGGCAACCGGATCATGAATATTCTTGAGTAAAATTTCAATGGCATGTTATTTAGACTGCTGTGGTTTGCATTTCATACTTAAATTGTATCCTCTAAGAATGTAATCAATAAGAAACTCACCAGGGTGTTGTTGAGCTATAACGAGATCACCCACAGTTATCTTTTGCTGAGCTCCAACTAATCTCTTAATAAAGAGCTGCTCCAACTCAGCAAATGTCTTTACTAAATCATTGGGTAGTTTAGCATACCAATTAAATGTAATGCCTATCAAGCTACATATGAAGAGGTGAAATAAGAGTGCATCGCTGCCACCAGTATTGCAACATCCAACCTTGAAATATGTTATATGCTGCTGGGGGTTCCCAATGCCATCAAAAATTTTAAAGAATGGAGGCACAAATCCCTCAGGGTATTGTTCACCATCAAATTCCTCTATGTAGGGTCTACCCTTTGGAATAGATGAGCCACTTCGAGCTTGCATCAATGCATCCCTCACTTGTTGCTCCACCATGTGTTTGATGTCCTTCTCATGCAAGGAGGTGCTATCCACCATTCTATGCTACCACTATCTCCCTAGAATGCATCTAGATGATCTAAAGTGTGCCAACTCGCTTTCATCAACCACTATGAAGGAGAGGTGGGTTAAATTCTACAATGTTGACACCACTACCATCAACTCTTTGATCTTCTTCTCCATTTGATTAATACAATCATCCATCTACCTAAACTGGTGGAGGAGGTACTGAGTTGAATGGACAGTGTCATCCTCTTGAACTACAATACCTTCATGACTGTGTTGATCTCTCTAAAAGGACCCCATAATATCGATCATGTGAACTTCGGTCGAATCCTCAAGGAGATCATCCTCATCTAGATCAAAGGCTTTCCCTCCTCCTGTCGATTGGTCACTCCACAGAGCTCTCTTCTTCTAAAAGTGTCAAATATCATCTAGGAATGATATAATTGTGCAATGAATACACGCTCAGTGGTAGAGGGTTGTGCTCACTGAGATGCACCCCACACTACCTATCATTGGAGTGTTGGCTCAGGAGGTCATGACTCTTTGGAAGAAATATGCTCATGATTGCTCATGGGTAGAATAATGTCCCTAGGGAGATCCACTACCATGGTGACTACAAAATTGTCCCCTTCCCCTTCTACAACTGCTACTATCATTAGCTCTACTAGTGATAGTGGTGATGGTGCGGCCACGATGTTGCGTGGTTACCACTCCTTCTTCACCAAAGGCGAAGTAGGAGGTCGGTAGGTGAACTTATCCTCACCTCTGTGGAGTAGATGAAGTGGGATCCTTTGGCCATAGGATCACTAAAGGGGCTTTCTTCTCCGGATCTTTTCTTGCCTTTGTAGGCATGGATGATGGTGGGACCTAAATTGGTGATGGTGGGTGAGGAGTGGATCAGTGTGGTGGAGACAACACTGGCTCTACCCTTATCGAGGCATTCCCTCTACAACTGGTAGTACCTTTCAGCACTATGTTATCAATCCTATCAGCCCTAGTTCCCCGATGACTAGGAAAATCAACTAGAGGAGGCCACACCATCTGACAAACCTCCTCTCCTTACTCCCACTGATACCGGGCGATGCTCTATCTTATGAATGTTCTTGGTAACACTCTTAGGGATGATTGACCTCAAGTCAAATAATGTATCAGACTTTGAATGTTGTCCTACGCACTATTGTAATCGTCCATAGAGCATAGATTTCCTCTCCCCTAGCCAAAACCTCATGGTATGTAGGAGGTGGAGGCAATACAGCTATCTTCTGATAATCGTACTCTTCATTTGACATCAAGAGGGGTGGAACTGGTTGCTAATCAATAATGGGAAAACCTAATGAGTAGAACCTTCCTCTACAATGTGAGATGTGGCATCCATCTCTAGGCTGCATGCTTGTGAAACCGCTTGATCTTTCGGGTCTTGTTGCATTGCTTTATGTGATGCTGTGTATGGCTGAGCAAGGTGGAGTCAGAGTTAGATCCAACCTTGAAGGTAGGGGAGGCTATCTCTGAAGCCAAGATAGCCTTCCCCTTAGAGGGGACCAACGAAGAGGTTCTAGCACACACCTGAGTGGTAGTGAGAATAATTGACTGAGAGAGAATTAGACTAACTAGAGAAACCTCAACTTCCTTTTCAGGGATGGATACTCGATGTCGGAAGGAGGCGATGATGACTTCTGCCCACCACCTCATCCCTGGCTAATAGTGGTGAGGTCACCCCTGCGTGATGTGGGCTCCCTCAAATCCTGCAAAAACACTAGATGGAGTCGGTCACGAGGGAGGCTGGCGATCAGGCCAAATCCATCCGAAAAAAAAAACAAACAAACTTGTGAGAATGCAAGCAAAGACTTGATTACTCACTCATATGTGCATTTGTTGAAATATAACTTGTATCGATTCTTGCCTTGATATTTGTTCCAAAGTAAAGTTTGAGTTTTGAACCCACACTCAACAATTCAAATAAATTAAGTGGGGTTCATTGGAGAGATTTAGATGTTTTGGAGGAGAGTCTTTTGCCATTTGATTCTCATTTTGATTTTAGAACCCATACAAAACCAATTTAGGTAGGTTGGGTGAGGAGAAACTTCTTTCTTTTTGGAGATTGTTTGTGTTTTATGTTTCTTGTTTGAAAACATAGATAGTTTGAAAGAACCTCTACTTAGCAAATTTGGGTATGCTAAGAATTGGTTGTGATTATGTGTTTGAATTTTTTTTTTCTTGTGAAGATTTGACTGTGTGATATTTTGATTTGAAAATGGGGCTTCCTACTTAATAAATTTGATATGTTAAGTAGATGCCACATGTGTTTGATTTGTAAGATTTGTTTTTCTTTGAAGATGGGAGTCCCACTTAACAAATTTGGTATGTTAAGTGAAAGCCCCAAATGTGTTTGAGATATGTTTGTTTTTCTTTGAAAATGAGACTCTCACTTAACAAATTTGGTATGTTAAGTGAAAGCTCAATGTGGTTGATATGAAAAATTGGATCCTTATTTAACAAATTTGGTATGTTAAAATAGGGATCAAATGTGTGTTGAAAAGAGACCCTCACTTAACAAATTTGGTATGTTAAGTGAAAGCCTAAATGTGTTTGATATGTTTTTTGAGAATGGGATTCCCACTTAACAATTTGGTGTGTTAAGTGGAAATCAAAGTATGATTTGACTTGAGAATGGGATTCTCACTTAACAAATTTGGTATGTTAAGTGGGAATCTAATATGGCATGGTTATGTGATTCTTACTTAACAATTTTGATGTGTTAGATAGAACCAAACATATGCTTTGAAAATGATACTCTTGTTTAGCATTATTGGATATGCTAAGTGAAAGCATAAATATATATTTCTTTAAAAATGAGACCCTCTCTTAACAAATTGGAATTATTAAGTCAAAGTCAAATTTTATGTTTTGAAAATGAGACCCTCACTTAACAAATTGAAATTGTTAAGTGAAGATCAAATTCATATTTGAGAATGAGACCCTCACTTAACAAATTAAAATTGTTAATTGAAGATCAAATTCATGTTTTGAAAATGAGGCCCCCACTTAACAAATTGAAATTGTTAAGTGAAAGTCAAATTTTATGTTTTGAAAATAAGACCCCCACTTAACAAATTGAAATTGTTAAGTGAAAGTCAAATTTTATGTTTTGAAAATGAGACCCACTTAACAAATTGAAATTGTTAAGTGAAAGTCAAATTTCATGTTTGAAAATGATTCCACTTAACAAATTGAAATTGTTAAGTAGGTCAAATTTTATGTTTAAATGAGAATAACTTATTAAATTGAAATTGTTAAGTAAAGGTCAAATTTTATGTTTCATTCAATGAGATCCTCACTTAACAAATTGAAATTGTTAAAGTCAAATTTATTTGATTCAAATAGATCCTCACTTGACAAATTTGGATATGTTAAGTGAATAAATGCATGATTTGCTTTTGAAAGAACCTCCATGTAATCATGGAGGGTTTTATTTGTGATTTTGTGAGTTTCTTGAAAGGTGCTTTTTTAAAGTGTCATTTTGTGAAAGAATTATTTTCTTTAAATTTTATGATGAACCTTGCCTCACCAAGCTAGTGGTGAGGAGGTTCTAAATTTTGTTATCTCCCTTCACTAATAATTATGTTTTCACCTATTGGGGAACTTGGGTTTCAAGACCTACATGGGTGAGGTCCTAAAATAAAGGATGTTGGCTAACTTTGCTTAAGAATGAAATAAGCTAAGTGCCAATGGAAAGAAAGTCTCGAACTCAATGAAATACAAGTCCACTATCGATGCTTGGAGACAACAATCGTCTACTAGAGATGGAGAGGAACCATCCCAGTCCTAGAAAATCTATGGTGTTTATTTTTTTTTATGTTTTGGGTGAGTTTATGTGGGGACATGATCAGATCTAGATGTACTTATTAGGTGATTGGATCATTAAGGAACAATGTACTATCTGAGAGGTAGAAGTCACTACCTATAATGGACTTAATCACCTAATAAGGACTCTAAGGCGATGGGTCTTGATATCAAATACTTTTCCTACTTTACATGGAAAAGTAAAGGTTTATTTAAAATTAGGTTCATTAAGTTCCTATGGGTAAGCCTCCATAGTTAATTACATCTTAAGAAAAATGAATCCCTTAAGAATACTCGATTAAAGTAGGTGATTATTGTCTCAAGAATTCAAAGATAGGACTATCAATGGATTAGTTGTATTTTTTTGAAAATCAAGTGGGAGATCAAAAGGGAAGAGTTCTTATCAAAACCAAGGAGAAGAGTAGGGGTTCTCATGATACTAGGAATCTAGTAAGCACTCCAATCTATCCTATGTTGGGCTTTATACATTTGAATTTGAAGATTTATTTGTTTGAGTTGAATTTTTAGAAATCTAGGACTTATAATTCCACAATACAAGATTGTGAAAATGCCTAAGAGATGAGGATGTATGCTTGTAGCCGTAAAGGGAAACAACAACCTTAGATCCTAAATCTAGGGAGCTTTGGGGAGGGCCAAAGCATGACCTAAATCTAAAGAGAAAGTGGTATAAAGTTTACCTCCATAGAGAGTAACCACCCATTGGACTTATTACCTCACAGTGGCGCTAACTCTTCATACTTTAAATCCATGTAGGCAAGTCATATGCTTTTGCAAGATGGTTAGTTATTTACTTAGAAATGAAACTAAGTCCTTAAACTCACTCCCTAAGAGACTAGATTATGAAGGGCATGAGTCATGACTTAAATCTAATGCAAATTTTATCAAATTTTATTTAATTTTTAAACTTTTATTTTAATATAGGCTATAGGATTTTGTATGCCTAAATGTATGAGAAATTGATTATGGGCTAAATCAGGAGAGAAAGATGTGTCTTTCCATCAAAGGCTCTTACAGGTTAAGCATTTATTCCCTGGCACAGATGGAAGCCCTCTCTTAGCAAGAGTAGAAGAATATGATATGAATGATATTTTATACATTCATTCATCCAGCTAAGGGGTTGCTAAAAATTTTATTATCTTGATTTAATTCCTAGGCTTTTATGTGAGGTTATGAATTATTTTAAAATTTTAGTTATGAGTTGTTAATGGGATAGAAAATTTATTTTTATCCTAGGAGCCTAATTGCATCCAGGCCACATAGTAGTCACCAATCATACATAAACTTTGAAAATGCATGCTATTTTTAACGCACAAGCTAAACAAAACATTAAACAATTTTATAAAGCTATCTCAAAAGAATAAAAGGCTGGTGCAATCGAGTACCTCCATGCAACCCGAAAAGAAATGTAGGTAGTCGAGCTCTGCCGTTATACATCCCAGTATAATGAAAGAATAAATGATAAGTGTTATGGGGGTCTTCATTCTTCATCCTCCATTCTGCACTCTTCATCTTTCATTTCTTCATTTTTTTATTTGCTCCATTTCTTTCTTTCTTTCAGACATGAATAAGATATTGTTTGCTCCAAAGGCATCTCATGGTATATAAAATATGGTCTTCTAACCATTGCTTATCCATAATCCCCATAACACTTATCATAATCCTAATGAAAAAAATTATATTAAAAAGAAGGAAAGTAAATTTAGCTACACCTACAAAACAAATGTTAGCTAAACACACCATATAACCCAGGCAATTATAGGAATAATTTGGACTTAGCACCCCACACATGGGTAACCAAGTCCACCTATCCTAACTTGGGCTATGCTTAGGGGCTAAGCAACTTGCATAGCAAAAAACATTTATATTTTTATTACAGAGACCCCTTTAAGCACACCCCCCTACATAAAATATGATTAGGCTAATATCAGCCTAACATTCAGGCTATGCACATACAACCTAACATCTAGTCTAAATAATACATCACAAAATTAAACATTCTTCAAACCATGCACTGTCCAAACATAATGGTGACTTAGCCTAATGCATGTGTTAAGGTTTCTATGGTATGTCTAACTAGGCTTTAGTTATAATTTGCTAAGTGTGAGTGATTTAATTTATAGAAAGTTGATTTCTCTTTAATTGGTTTAGTTGATTTGGGAATTTTTACTAAATTTTTTCTTTTGTTTCATGTAGCCTACACTTAGAAACTAAGTGTTATAAAGAGAAGAAAGAGAGAGGGAGTCTCTCTTTTATCCCTACCTTAAGTAATTTCTAAGGTAAGTTGATTAATGGATTTCCTTTAGTGAATGGTTTATTATGTGTTTTAATTAACTCTAAGTTTGGATTCAATCTAAATAGCCCAATTCAATAAGAAAGGCATCTTAGGATTAATTGGGATGGGTTACTATCACATAACATACACTCATCCATTTATTTCCATCATGTATACTATGCATATGAATAATCCTAAGCATACCTATACATGCAATGCAAATCTTGACATACTTTGATGATGAATGCAAAGAAGTATTTTTGAAGTTTAAATATTTCATTTATTAATTGAATTATGAATGCATGTCTTTATTATGTAGGAAAGAGGGATTTTTCATCCATTATCTAAATACACATTCACCTGTATAAAATTTATAAGTGAGTATGGCGCCATTATTTTCTACACCAAGGGAGTAAGGTATAAGACCTACTTATGGCTACTTAAAGCCTCGCAGCCCCGGGATGTCCAGACAAACATACCAATTTTATTAGATACAAGTAAATGTATGAATAACTATAAGGATAAGAAAAATCCGTGCAAAAGTTATGTTTTATTTATTTGATGTTTGATCCTTTATTCATTGGCCACATCACACATGCATGTGTATAAGAGTATTAAGTGAGTACGGTGCCATTATTTTCTACATCAGGGGTGTAAGGTATAAGACCTACTTAAGGCTACTTAAAGCCTCGCAGCCCCGGGATGTCGAGACTAATATACCACTTTTGTCAAATACATATGAACGTATAAAAGAACCATATGGATAATGAATCATACAAGAAATTATGTTTGATTTGGTTATATGATTTATATGTGTAATATGAAAACCCTTCCTAAGTCTTAACATAGAAATGCATAGGAATAGATTTAGGCAAGTGTTATGTTCTTTTCAAATGAAATATATACATGCAAATCCTATGTGGATCCATGTTAAGAGAAGGAAAGAGAACTTCATAGTACACATCTTATACTATCATCACATGCAAGCTTATAAGTATTTGTAATTAGCATTACATTATTTATAATAATTGATTTATAGGTTTTGAAAATAATTTTTGGTTAAATAGTGATAATAGCCACTCATATTCTTAATTTTAGCCGACACATGCAATTTTGACATAAAAATAAACATTTTATTTAATTAATTCTCAAAAGAAATGAATGCATGATCTCATATGGCAAACAATACTTAGCATGATTGGAAAGAAATAAAGGAATATAAACACATGATTTCATTCACCCCAATTAATTTCTAAGGACAATCATATCAAATAAGGTTATTAAAAATCAATCAAAATTCTTTAATGACATTTTTATCTTTGGATTTTGATTTGATTTAAAAAATATGAGAAAGGTTTGCTAATCCTAACCCATTTCTTCATGTGTGAATTAGTTTGGTTTAATGAGGAATATTTAAGTTTATTTTATATTTTGATTAGGTTAAAGTATGAATTAAGTGAATTAATTGTCCATTACCTACATCACTTTAAGTTAATTAACTAATTAATGATAAGCCAATATGATATGATGAAAGTAAATTTACAATGCTTAAGAAATGAAAGGCCTAATGCAATTGTTTGCTTATGATTAATAGTTAATTAAGCTTAAGGGATCTCACTTAATTACTTTATAATTTTCTCACACATGTGAGTCGATCATAATTTCATTATCTCTCACCTTAGGTTATTGAACACCCAAGGAGCTACCCAAGATCAATTAAAGGTTGCTTAGGTTGGGATGAACTAATTTTTATTTTAATTTCATTTGGATTTTAATGAATTGATTAAATATTTTGGTTATGTCTTAATTTGAATGATGAAATTAACTTAGGGGAAAGGATCAAGGGCAAGGCCTCAATCCTAATCCCTAAATCATTTAAATATTCAATTTGATTTTGATTTGCTTATTTTGAATATTTAATCACTTAATTAATGAATTAATCATTCCATTTACTAATTAATTAATTTGATTTTTAAAGATAAAGAAGACCTAGGAAGTGAATTAGGAAAAATATCCCCAATCACATTCTCTAAGTGATCTTACCGTTTAACCGAGATAATTATGTTCAAATGATTAATCAAGTTACTGTTCATTCCTTAATTACAATTAATTGGATTAAGAAAGTAATACGGGCTTACTCAAATGATTTCCCTTATTAAGCAATCAATAAAATTCCAAAAAAATAGGAGAGGCAAAGTTCATCCATTTAAACATCCACATAAAATTTGAGATTAATTGAGTGCTTAACTAAGGTGTAATTAAGCTAATTAGCTTTTTTTTATAAAACTTTAATTAAGCTAAAATCACTATTCAAAATCTATTAATTATAATTTTTCTAGATTCTACTCTGAAATATCTTCAAAATGAGCCTAAGTTTTTATTTTTTTAGATTTTTCTACAATTAGTTATGATTTTAGGAAGTTTCAAGATTAAAACTAATTAACTAATTAAGCCTTAATCCCATGTCAGCCATGTAGGCTGCGGCTTTCCATGTGACGCAATGGGATTGGCTATTTAAGTAATCACATCCATGCGCTGACTCAACGATGGTGAACACACTTTCTCTGTGGGTCGTCTGTTCTAAGATTGGACGACTGTGATTTAATCCACAAGTTAAAGGGGAAATTAAAGGATCTACCATGGGATTTGATCAGAGCCATTCATCTCGATCATGTGAGATGGACGGCTCATGATCTATCTTGTTCACGAGCGATGAAAAATGAGCACAATTCACCTTTCTTTGTTTGATCCAAGCTCACCTGAGCTCAGATTGGGATCAAATTGATCCTACACCATCTAAGGGAGCATACAATCACATCTAATGGCATAAATCCCTCGACATGGAGATTCCTTTAACAAAAGACTAACACATAGAGGACTAAAGCTATGATTTTGAGGAATTATCTCACAGGAGCTAATGTCCGGTAGTTTGGGGAGTAAGCTAGTTGAGCGAGCTCTATTGAAGTCCAAGCTTAATTTGGCCTAGGGTGCTCGGTTGACCAATCCACGCACAAGTACACCTCAGCTTCAATCAAACTCACACCTCCCATGCTTTGTAAGGCTTGGAAATGGTTTAGTTGGCTTCGATTGGGTATGAGGATGGTGTGGGTGCAAGGAATTTGGATTTGGTTTAGTGGAGAGGGTGTATTGCTTGAGGGAAGGGTCTCCTATTTTGGCTTGCTCATGGGAATGGCAATGGCTGAATGGAGAGGGCTTGGGGATCCTTAGATTTGCTCTGAGGGAGTTTAGAATGTTCTTAGGGACCCACACAAGCTGATTGTCTAAAAAAATTGGCTTTTAATTGAGTGGGTATACCCCTCAATTTACCATCATTGACGGACGAAAGTGTACACATGCACCCTCTCATCCAGCTACGAGTTTTCTCCATCAAGTGAGAGGGATGGGAGTCATGGAGGTCTCAAAGGTATGCAAACTTCTTCTTCCTTTGTCCATGGTGCTCGATTTGGCTTGGAGGTGAGTCAACTCACCTCCCAAAGGTTCTTAATAACCTAGTGGGTTAGGTGCACTAGGTGGGTCGAGAAGGTTCCATGTTTGTGAGTTCATGGGGATGGGAAAGTTGACTTTATCCTTGATCCAATGGGTTTAAGGTTTAAATCATATGATTTGATGGTTAATTCCCTTGGTGGGGTCCACTTGGTTTTTATGTTGATTTGGGATTGGATTAGGGCATGCTTGGGTCAATTTTGACTAAGCCCTAGGGTCCCGTAAGTTGGTTTGGAGGGATTTGGCTTCATTTGGTTAAAATGGGTTCATTTTGGTTAGTTTGGGTTGTGTTGACCAATTGAGTAAAATTACATCAAACCAAGCCTTAGGTTAGGTTTATATGATGATTTGGGATGTTTTGGTTCAATTAATTTAGATTGGTTTGGCTTAGGTTTGAATTTGACTCATTTGGATTCAAAAGGGTCAAATTAGTCAAGTTGACTAATTTGAGCAAATTAGGTTTGGTTAATTGTTGAGTCAAGTTCAATTGGTTGATTAAAAATGATTATAGGCTTTGGTTTGGTTTAATTTGGAGTTAATTTGAATTTTAGTCAATTTGACCTGTTAGGTCAATTTGGGCTAGGTTAGGTCAAGTTGACCAATTGGTAAACTTGGGCTCAATCGTGCCTTTGGTCAATTTTAACAAATGATTTGGAATGAACTTGAGCTATTGGTTGCTATCGATTTGGATTAAATCCTGATTTGACTCATTTTAGCTTTTTAGGCCAATTTGGGTCAACTTAGATCAAGTTGCCAATTAGGCTTGGTTTGGCTCAATTGATGGCTTGGTCATGTTCAATCATTGATTATGAATGGGTTTGGTTCAATGGTTTCAATTAATTTGGCATATGGTGTGGTTTGGCTAGTTTGGGTTTCATTTAGGCTAAGTATTGACTTGGTCGAAGGCTAGGTTTGACTTGGTTTGACCCAATTCAAGGTGGTTGACCACCCCATGATGATTGTTGATCATGATTGATGTTTAAATGGGCCTAGTTCAATCCAATTTGGGTTGGATTAGAACTTAGCTCAAAAAGGTCCTTTAGGTCACTTTGGGTCAAGTGAACCTAAATGGGTCAATTGCTTTGATCAAGGCTTGATTCAAGTTTGGTTGAACCCACATATGAACTTAGGACTGAAATATAAATCCAATTACAATTGGTTTGGAGCCAAATGGGTTTTTGTTCATATGACAATTTCAAGTCATAAGGGTTAACTTGGGCTTGGTTTGGGTTGACTTATTTTTGGTTTGATAATGGTAGTTTATGTTTATATTTGGATCCATGATTGAAGGAATGACTGACTCATTAAGAAATTCATGAGTTTTGAGTTGATTTGGGTTTCATTTAGCCAAGTTCAAAAGTTTGGCCAAAAGGGCTAAAATTGGGAATTTGATTTGATTTGAGTTTGGTTTTGATCATTTGAATTTATATTTCATTCATATTTATGAATATAAATGAAGATATAAATGGGTCATGAGAAAATCTCTCGAGTTTTGAGTGATTTGGAAGAAAATTTAGGGACTTGGCTAAATCGGTGTTAGAAGTTTAGATCCCTGATCTTAAATAATCAAACAAATTGTTATGTATATTTTGTAACATATTTCCATTCTTATCATCACCAACACCTTTCATGAAGACATTATTTTTGCTTAGAAATGGAAAGTCGGTGTTAGAAGTTTAGATCCCTGATCTTAAACAATCAAACAAATTGTTATGTATATTTTGTAACATATTTCCATTCTTATCATCACCAACACCTTTCAGCACTCATATCTCAAATGTTAATGAACATAGTCAAACTAAAATAATTAGTTTAAAATTTTAATTGTCTTGCAGAATGCATTCATAAAAATATATTCAAGATAGATATATCTCATGACTAAAAATTTAGATCCTTGATCTTGTATTCATGAATAGATCGATTAAAAGGTCAAATATCTTTTTATCTCCCGTGATGTGTGTATGTGTGTGTATACATATTCTCATTCTTAATTATCCTCATCATCAACATCTTGATTAGTACTTATTATCTCAATTGTGTTAGTAATCTGAATTTATCAAATTATATATATATATATATATATATATATATATATATATATATATATATATATATTATTTTATTACGAGGCATCCATAAAAATTCATTCAACATGGATCAAAGTAGATGGAAGCTAATCCTGGTTCCTACAATACCCCATTATACTGGCTTCACGCATGACCCCGACCCAATAATGGGAGTTTCACCATGTTCCCTTCATTGTGAAAATTACATAAAGATGCCACTGAGTATACCATGCTCTTGTAATCGTTAAGTTCTTGCAGTTTCAAAATCTGAATCTTCGAGGCATTTATATGTCATTATTTGGTTAAGCACGATATTAATACTCCATTATCTTTAATGTTTTTGCATTGCTATCTTTTAAAGCTAATATTACTTAATTAAGATTGTTATGATATATGATTCCATCATTAACTTAAGGTTTGAATATTTGAGTTTCTATTTTTGTATGGAAGGTTTGAGAACATACTGATGGGAGAAATAAATGTATAATCATGATAATATGGTATAAAATAGGCAACAATAATATATCATAATTTTTATATAATTAATTCCTCTTTTTTAGAAGTAGTCATGTAGAAAAGCATTATCGATGGCTAGTTGTGTGAGCACTTTATTATGGAGAGAGAGCACAATTTAGAAATGATTGATGAACATTTGCCTATTTGATTATGAGGCTAAATGTTTCATGATAGTTAATGTGGGCATGTTGGTGAAAATATTTCTTTATAAAATAATAATTCTAGTAATTGATAGAGCCATTCAGATTATGTTTTATTCAAAACACATACTGTTGGAAACATATGAAGATAAAAAAATAGATTTATCATATCCGAATCTCATGTCAAATCATTGAAGAGATTTAATCGGAAGCTCCCTGGATCCATGGAAGAGCTAATGCATAAATTTTGGCATTCCACTTCTAAAGTGGTGTTCTAGAGAGAGAGAGAGAGAGAGAGAGCCTTCTTTTCACTCAAGATGAGATATGAGAAAAATAAGAGCCAACCCTTTAAAATGGGGACCATGACCCTATTTATACTTGAGTACATTTTATTTTATTTCAGTCCATCATGAAAATAATAAAATGTTCGGTCTCTACACATTATAGTTCTATAGAAAATTAATAAGATGCCTCAAAAGCATAAATATTATTAATCTTTATTTGATCACAAAATTAATAGGCTTAAAAATAAGATAACACATAATGTATAATTAAATTTATATGTGATGCCACATTAAAAAATTCTCAACATTCTCCTACTTGGGCCACATATATATTGCTTAACAATTATACATTATTAAATACTTTAAGAGCTCAATATTTGTTATCTTCAAAGAGGAATATCTTTAAACAACTATCCTTATGGTCATTCATATATCTACATGTATCTAAGAAAAGTGCTATATTAGTCTGGATATCCCGGGGCTACAAGGCATTAAGTAGCCCTAAGTAGGTCTTGTACCTTACACCCCTGGTGTAGAAAATAATGGCGTCGTACTCATTTAAAACTTTTATACATGAAAATGTGTGTTTAACTAATGGATGAAAAATACGTCTTTTCCATATAACAAAATATGCATTTATGATTCAATAAAAAAATGAAATATTAAAAATCCAAATACATTTCTTTGCATTCATCATCAAAGTATGCTAAGATTTACATTGCATGTGTAAGTATGCTTAGGATCTATTCATATGCATGATATACATGGTGGAATAAAATAAATGAATGTGTGTTATGTGAAAGTAATCCATTTCAATTAATGTTAAGATATCTTTCTTATTGATTAGAGATATTTATAGTGAATCTAAACTTAGGGTTAATTAAAACATATAATAAATTATTTACTAAAGGAAATCTATTAATTAATTCACCTTAGAAGTGATTTAAGGTAGGGATAAAAGAGAGATCCCCTCTCTTTCTTCTCTTTACAATACTTAGTTGCTATGTGTAGGTCACATGAAATAAAAGAAAATACTAAATAAAATCTTCAAATCAATTAAACCACTTAAAGAAAAATCAACCCCTTTATAAATTAAATCCCTCACAGTTAGCAAATCATAACTCTAAATCCTAGTTAGGATATACCACACGAACCTTAACACATGCACATTAGATTTTTTTTTTTTTTTTTTTTTTTTTTTTTTTTTTTTTATGAAAACCCCATTATCTGGGGTATTTTATTGCCACAAAATAAAGGTTACAAGGTCCTTAAAGGGGATAAACAAACTTCGCCAAAGACAAGCCTAAGGAGTAAATCCCCAACTAAGTACATCCAAGAGCAAAAGAAAACATTAAAGCAATCAAAAGATACAAGATGTTTAACATAATAAGCTAAAGAAATGATAAGGCCAAAGCTCGATGATTGTAGAAGTGCTTGGTAATATGGAGCAAACGCAAGATAAAAAGAGAAACACAGAAAGTAATAATAAGAGAGAGATTAGAACAGTTAAGGTAATACAGACAAAAGGATAGGAGAAAATAGTATAATATGAGTATGATAATAAGAAAATGGGATAGAGAAGGCTCAGGCTCAATCACACCATGTTGGGGCAGATGCAAATATATGAGCATCCAAACAAGGGTTACATCACATGAGCTACTACCAACCAAAAGGAGTGAGAACATCAGCCATCATAGCCAACAAACTGAGAAGGAAGCACCCAGGTTGTTGATATTCTTGTGAGCTTTATTACGCAAACCTAAGAAAAATCATATCTAAAATATATAGGTAATTGCTAAGAGTCAAGGATAAGGAGTCTCATTCAAGAGAATTATCATCAATATAGCCATCTTGATATGAGAATCAAAAACATAAGTAAGTGAACCATCTTTGCCGTAATCTAATAGCCATGTACGGAAGAAAATTGTTCATATAATCCCTCCATAAGATAAATACGAGGAGACTACTGAGAATCATACATAAGTCGATGAGCCTATAATTATACCATCCCAATCACATGGTATGTAATTGAGTCTTAAAAACAACCTGTGAAACAGCCCCTTTAATAATGTCCCGGAGAAAGCAAGAAAAGAAATACATAGCTCAACACAAGGAATGAACGCAATCAACCGAAGTTAGAACCGAGAAAGAGCAGAGCGGCCAATAGCGATTCAATCACCATTCAAGTAATCCAGCTGCTCGACAATAAATCCAAAGAACGGGACAGCAAAAGGCAGAAACCTCCAAGATATGCAAAGACTAAAGTGGCCATAATATCCATCTTTCAGAATAAAGTGCTCATACGACTGAACCAACCAGTCAGAAAAGAGGTAGCAGGTGATGCAAATCGGAGAAGAGAGATAGATAGCACGGCAATCCAAAGCCAACCCAACACCAAAGCAATAATGACATTGGAACCCCCATAAAAGAAATCAACAAGTGAATAAAAATGAGGCTCAACATTAACATCCGAAAAACAAAGAAAGCAAGATAAAATAAAATAGAAAGTTACAATTCGGAAAACTCCTCAATCGAGTAGACATGGCAATAGTAGATAAACGAAAAATTAAGACATATGACAAGCTTATCAAGGTAGCAAAATTGATAGAAATCACTAAAAGCCCTCACCATCGACAAGAATTGGGAACATCTTTCATGAGACCAAATGTTACAACCAACAAAGAGAGAATAAACGAGGAGACAAAGAAAACAAAAAATAAATCTCCAAGACAAGAGACGACATAGCGAACTATCGAGTAAGCGGTACACAATCCTGAGATACACAAAAATTCCAAACCTCACGATCATGGGAAGCAAAACAAGAAGCAACAAGACTAATAAAGAAAAAATAACATAATTCCATTCTGTAAATAGATATTAAAGTAGAGATGGGATATTCCAATCCAAAATAATGCAATAAAGAAGATCAAACCAACCAATAGGTGTTCAATAACTAAGAGCAAAATGATCAGCCTCATGCAGATTAATAAAACAAACAATGAAAGGTAAATCAAAGAAAAGTTAAATTACCACGAACTTAAAGATTAAAGAGCAGCGATTTAAGGGATCAAGGATAATGTCAAGACCCCAATAAAACAAATCCGACCGGAAAATCAAAAGTTGCCACATAAGGAACATTCATAACGAGACAATCCCAATTCAGCCCACAATCTTTGGAGAAATCAAGTGCTTGCCATAATACCATTGAGAATATACAAACCATATGTTAAGATCGAAATTGATTAGGCATTACAATAATAGAAGGGGATATTATAAATATTAACAAGAACGGGGACAACTAATCGATATACTAAATATCATATTATTAAAATGTCTCTAATAATGGCTCGGTTGTGGAGGCATTTGGACTCTAAGGGCATTGTCCTATGTGCTTTTGCTTATCCTTATTTCCAACATTTTTCCGAGCTTATGGCACCCACAAAGCTTTAGAAATTTGTATTCAAAGCGGTTCTCAATATTTGGATAGAAGTGGATCTTCTTGATTGATCTTTTGACTTCTACCAATATGAGCAATGTACTATCTCCTCAAGCAAACAAGGGTTCTTCTTTCTCAATACATCCATCACCATGTCGTAAAGGCCTTGATTACCTTGCAAATCTGCAGATTAGAGTATCATCTTCTTTGATCCTTATTACCCAAATACCTAGTTAACTTGGACAACTCGGGCTTCCTTACCTAATCTAATTCACCTCTTTGCCTTCCATTTTTCTCTTTTTTTTTGATTTTCTTCTTTGTGTTCTTTATGGATAATCCTCATAGATATCATTGCCTTGTGCTCTTTTTATGACTGCTTCTACCCCTTCTCCTCTAGTTGGATGATTCATGTTTTGGCATTTTAATTTTATGAGTGTTATATGCACATTAATCTCTTGAATTGGAACCCGCCTTGGATTACATTCTGGTTTTACAAATCACACTTGGGACTTTTTTCATTGACACAACTATTACTAAACTAGAATAAAACATTGGAGGAAGTTATCTACTCGATGGGTTTAGATTTTTATACTAACTCAACTGCCTTTTCTCCCAATAAGGCTTGGAGCATTGCTACTAACTATGTTGACTCTAGGCATCGGTTTAGTGTGCATTATGCTTTTTTTTTAGATTATATTTTTTGGCTAATGCTTACTCTTCTCCTTCAAGGCCTTATTCATAAAGGTTCCATCACTCTGAAAGGACTTTGGTTGGTTGTTGGCTTGGATTTTATGTACAATACCTTGCTTGCACCTCGCTTTCCAAGAAATTGTAATTCGGTCTCTTTTATTGATTGTTTTGGTAAATACTTATCTTTGGATTGGTTTAATTGTGATTTGGGGTTTGAGGTTTCTTTATGGTTGTTTGTTGTTTTGTATTGGTTCATCCTGTGGTGGCCGCAGATTTTTTCTCCTTTCCTCCCATCGTCTTTGACCTTGCCACTACCTTAGCAAGTTCGGTTTTGGACCTTTATTTTCTTAAAATTTCTGATTGGTAATGATGTCTACTTGGAATCATCTTCTTATTCTATATTTTCCGGCTTACATTGTTGCATTAGTTGCTCATGGGGAGTGACTGCGATTGCGATTATCATTGCTCATCACATTAGATTAAGTCACCATTTCTAGCTTTATGTTTGGGCAGTGCATGGTTTGATGAATGTTTGGTTTTGTGATGTATTACTTTAGTCTGGATGTTAGGGTGTATGTGCGTAGTTTGGATGTTAGATCGATATTAGCCTAATCATGCTTTCTGCATGGGGTTGTCCTTAAGGGTCACTGTAATACAAATATTAAATGCTTTTTTCTATGTAGGTCGCTTATACCCCTAAGCATAAATGTTGAAGTTTTACCCATGTGTGTGCTAAGTCCAAATTATTCATATGACTTCTTCGGTTGTATGGCGTGTTTTAGCAAACATTTATTTTGTTGGTGTAGCTAGATTTACTTTCCTTCTCTTTTAATATAATTTTGTATTAGGATTAGGATAAGTGTTATGGGGATTAAGAATGAACATTGGTTACAAGACCATGTCTTATATACGATGTGATACCTTTGGAGCAAGCTACATCCCCATCAAACCAAAAGAAAGAAAGAAATGGAGCAAATCAAAGCCAAAAGAAAGAAAGAAATGAAGCAAATTAAGATGAAGGAATGAAAGATGAGAGTGAAGAATAGAGGATGAAGAATGAAGACCCCCATAACACTTATCATTTTTTAATTGTAATTATTCTTTCATTATACCGGGATGTATAAGGTAGAGCTCAACATTTCTTTTCTGTTGTTAGGTACAGCTGACCACTTTTCATTTTTTTTTGATAGCTTTATAAAATTGTGTGATGTTTTTTTAGCTTGTGCATTTGAAATAGCATGCCTTTTTATAGTTTCTTTATGATTGGTGATGGTTGTGTGGCCTGGATGTCATTAGGCTCCTAGGACAAAATAAATTTTTTATCCCACTAACAACTCATAACTAAAATATTAAAATAATTCATAACCTCACATGAAAGCCTAGGAATTAAATCAAGATAATAAATAATGTTTAGCAACCCTTTAGCTGGATGATTGTATGTATAACATCATGCATGTCATATTCTTCCACTCTTACTAAGAGAGGACTTCCATCTGTGCCAGGGAATAAAGGCTTTACCTATAAGAGCCTTTGATGGAAAGACATCTCTTTTTCTTTTGATTTATCCCACAACCAATTTCTCATACATTTAGACATATAAAAAACCTATAGCCTATGTTAAAACAAAGAGTCCAAAAATCAAATAAAACTTGTTAAAATAAGAAGTCATTACTCATGCCCTTTATGATCTAGTCTCTTAGAGTGAGAAGGACTTAGTTTCCTCTTCTAAATAAATAACAACCTAACCATCTTGCAAAGCGTATAACTTACTTATATGGATTTAAAGGGTAGGAGGAGTTAGCCACTCAAAGCTGATAAGTCCAAAATGGTGGTTTACTCTCTCTTGTGGAGTTAAACCATATACCCACTTTTGCCTTAGATTTAGGTTGTGCTCTGGCCCTTGCCAAAGCTCCCTAGATTTAGGATTTGAGGTTGCTGTTTCCCTTTGTGGGCTACAAGCATAAATTCTCACCACTTAGGCATTTCTACAACCTTGTATTGTGGAATTATAAGTCCTAGATTTCTAATAAAAGTTCAACTAAAATAAATAAATTTCTTGAATTTTGAATACATAAAGCTCAACCATAGGATGGATTGGAGTGCTCACTAAGCTTCCTAGTATCATGAGTGCTTCCTACTCATCTTCTTTGGTTTTAATAAGAACTCACCCCCTTTTGGATCTCCCCACTTGATTTTCAAAAATACATCCTATCCTTTGATAGTCCTATCTTTGAAATCTTTTAAGACAACAATCACTTACCTTAATTGAGAGTATTCTTAAGGAATTCACATTTCTTAGGATGTAATTAACTATGGAGGCTTGCTTTCATGTAGAACTTCATGAACTCGGTTTAAATAAACCCTACTTTACTTTTCCTTGTAAAGTAGGGGAAAAATCTTTGGTATATTTAAAGACCCATCATGCCTTAGGAGTCCTTATTAGGTGATTAAGTCCATTATAGGGTAGTGACTTCTATCTCTCGAGATAGTACACTATTCTTTAATGTCATACCCGATCACCCAAAATAAGTATATCTGAGGATCTGTGCGGTGTCCCTTCACATATACACCAAACACAAAAAAAAAAAAAATTAACACCACAGTGATGTACACTCGGTTAGATTTATTTGATTTAGATTTAGGCTCTACTAGGGAGGCTAATTTGATTTGTGCCTTATTGGGGAGAAGTTTAGTTTGTTCTATGTATTTTATTTGACTCCACTAATGAGGTTGGTTTTGAATTTGGTTTGGTTTGTACTCTGTTGGTGTGCGATAGACCTACTGAGAAGGGGCTATGTCAGCCTTGGCATATATAAGATTTACAAATCCAAAGGGATAGTCTACCATCCACAAGGTAGGACTATTCGACCTAAGGGGTTGCCTTTCGGTGAGCAATGACTGTGCTAAGGGGAAAGCATAGGAGACTTACATCTTCTAAAGTAGGGATCAACTGTTGGGGTGATCTGTTGGATGTGCAACAAATCAAACCAGACCTAGGGTGACTACTAAATGAACATCATTGGAGACTTATGTTAGCTCAAAAGTAGTCAAGATTAATTTCTTCTTAAGTTGATGAACCTTGTCGCAGCGATGGACAGATCACAGCTATGTCAGCCTAGGTCTATCTCAGATTTATTGATCCAAAGGAGTAGTCTAACGACTGAAGGCTAGGATTATCCAACCTAAGGGGTGCCTTTCGGTGTGCAATGGTTGTACTGGAGAAAGTGTAGTAGACTTACATCTCCAAAGCAAAGAATAGATGTTAGGGTGACCTGTTGGTTGTACAACAAATCAAACCTAACTTAGGGTTGTCCATCGGTGTGCAATGGTAATGCTAGAAAGAATGCGTAACAGACTTACATCTTCCAAAGCAAGGATGACCACTAGGGTAACTTATTGGTGGTAGAATACGTTGAACCTAACCTAAGGGCCACTACTGAGAGAGTGCCATGTGGGACTTATCTCAACTCAAGAGTAGTCAGGTGATTCTTATAAGAAGTTTTGCTGACATTACCATAAAGATAGGATGCCTGCTTGGGAAAGGTGCTGCTGGGGGAGTTAATTCCTAATCCACAAGTGAATATATATTTTGTTTGTTCATTATCATGGACCCTATTTGTGTGCAAGGGACCACACTGAGAAGGGTCTATGTTGGCCTTGACCTATATCAGATTTTCTAGGTCAAGGGAGAATCTGCACATCTGTGGAATAGAATCTCCAATCACAGGGTGATTACTAGGAATGGGGGACGGCCCAATCCAAAAGTAACCTGAGTAGTGTTTAAATGGGGAGATGTGAGCCAAGTAGAGTGCCCGCAGGGGAGATGTCACTAGGGTAGTTATCCTGGACCCTGAAGAAAATAATGCTTGTAAGTATTCAGTGGCCAACTCAAGGAGAAAGCATAATAGTCTTACATCTACCAAGAGTAGTGTATCCACCAGGTAGTTCGCTAATAGCATAGCGAACACCAACCAACCTAAGGTACTCATCAGTATGCCATTATCAGTCTATAAAGAAGGTGTGTAGACTTACATCTCCCTAAAGTGGAATTGATTGCTAGGATAGTTTGTCGTTGGCTCGATAGGTGCTATCCGACATAGAGCTATTCGTCAGTGTGCAATAGTTGTAGTTAGGAAGAATGCATAGCAGACTTACAACTTCCAAAGTAGGGATCAACTGCTAGGGTGACCAGTTGATGGCACAACAAATCAACCCGACCTAAGGGCGACTACTAAGTAGGGAGTTACAAAGAAGGACTAGACTTAGAATTGCACTAGTTAAGAGGAAAGGGGCTGCTGGAGGACTTACCCTAATCCTCTACTAGACCAAGTCAGTTCACGATGGCTAGTTTAAGAAGAAGGCATAGTAAATTTACTTCCTCTTAAACAAAGCCAACATGATGGTAGCTTACCGATCACATAGTAAGGCCTACCATGCTAACAAAGTGCTCGTCGATCTGTAGCAGTCAAATTAGGGAAAAAAACATAGCAGACTTACATCTTTCTGAACGAGGGACCACTAGGGTGATGCACTAACTAGGTAACACATTAGCTAGACTTAGAGCAGCTAATGAGTGAGTGTCACAAGAGAAATTATCCCACATCAAAGTTGCCCGAGATAAAAGATGTGTATTTGTTTGTGTTCTGCGTGAAGTTTGTGTTTGTGTTGTTTCGAAGAAGGATATGGTACCACTTGGGTTCTATTACACCTATCCTAAACATGTCATGGCAGATTCATGAACAACGATGTTTCCAAATGAAGAAGAGTTATGATTTAAAAGGAACTTTATTGATGATGATTCTTTTCAAACATAATTTTATGGATAATTTTTATTTAAGTAAAGCCCATTGATTGGAAGAATTGGGAGCTCTCCTTTATGGTTAATCAGTTGATATGATCCTCCTTGGTAGGCCTTCTCTATGGAAAAAGGGCCTTCCCAAGTACATTCAAATTTGCATCCCATCTTGCGATGGGCAATAATTGGTCTCTTTAGAACTAAAATAAGCTCTCCTACTTGAAAAGCTCTAGGACAGACCAACTTGTTGTGAGCTTGAATCATTTTAGTTTTATATAACTCGAGGTTCTAGCATGCCCGTAGGCATCTCTCCTCCAAAACTTCGAGCTCTTTTAACCTCAGCTTGGCATTCTGCTCCGTTGTGATCTTGCTACCTATAGCTATCCTTAGTGAGGGAGTTGGACTTCTAAAGGTAGAATAGCTTTGGACCAATACACTAAGAAGAAAGGGGTACATTGCATTAGAGTTCTATATGTGGTGGGGTATCCCCATAAGGCATTAACTAACTATTCATGCCACTATCACTTGTTATCATCAAGCGTCTTCTTTAATATTTGGATGAGAGTTTTGTTGAAGGCTTCTGCCAAGTCATTTGCCCTCGGATAGTAGATAATAGAATATCTCCAATCTATGTTGTGTCTCTGGGAAAAGCTATTAATTTTGATGCTCTTGAATGTAATACCATTATCGAATATAATTCATCGAAGCACCCCGAACCTATATACGATATGGTTCAAAAAAAATTTTGTCAGTGAGCTCCAGTAGGATCACTTTTTCTTACTTCGAAAGTAGTCGGTGGCAGCCAAGATGACCTGATAACCCTTGGAAGAAGGAGGATCAATTGGACCTACTATGTCGGTATCCCGACACTCAAATGGCCATGAGACCAACGTAGGATATAGAATGTTGGGTGGTTGGTGTAGGATCACACCATGCACCTGACATTGGCATAGCTATGTCCATGCACTCTATAATCATCGATGGCCTATAGTATTCTTGTCTTTTGATCTTGGCTTTCATCTTCAGACCAGATTGGTGTGCTCCATATAATCCTGAGTATACCTCGATCATAATCTAACAGGCTTCATGTTTTTCTAAGCAATGTAACCACATATGGTCAAAAGACTGTCGGTACAAGGTGTCATCCACAAGAATGTAAATAAGGGCTCTCTACTTCACCTGATGTACTAGTGACTTCTCTTGAGGTAGTTTTCCTTTATCTAGGTAATTGATGAATAGTTACCTCCAATCTAATTCATCATCCTTTTTGACAATGACAACTCCCATTCAAGAGAGTATTTTTTTTGATGAGTTTAGTATCAATAAGGGATAAGGTTTGTCTATTTTAGACCCTTATTGATACAGACTCATCTTTCAGACATGCCAACTCCTTGGCAAGTTTGGCTAGTGTATCCACTACTATGTTCTCTCCTCAAGGAATCTTGTAAATGGTAACCTCTGGAATTTGGGCCAACAACTCCATAGTGTACTTATGGTAGTGATGGAGCTTAGGCTTTAGAATCTTGTAGGACCTAGTGATTTGATTGATGACTAACTAAGAATCCTCGTATATGTTGATGCTCTATACGCATAGCGTGATTGCTATCTCCACATCAATAATCAAAGCCTCATACTCATTTTCATTATTGGTGCAAGGATTGGTCAAGTGATATGAGAATCTCATCACATCATAGTCTAGAGTTAGGAGAACTACTCCTACTCCTGGCTTTTCTGGGATAGTAGATTATGGTTCTTCTCCTCTTTGGGAGGAAGCTGTACCATCAAAGTACATCTCCTAATGATGAATGCTAGTGTCCCATAAGTTCATGATTTATATATCAGGGAGGTCATCACTAAGCGGAGAGTCAATAAAAAGTGGGTGTGCTACTATAAAATCTATTAGTGCTTGTCCTTTCACCACACAGAGGGGTATGAAAGTAATATCAAACTATGATAAAATCATGGACTAATATGCCAACCATCTGAATAGTGTCAGCCATGCCATGAGATATTACAGTGGATTGATCCTAGAGATCAAGTTCACCTTATGAGAAAGCATGTAGTGTAGCAGCTTTTGGGATGTAAAGATTAAATCTAGGTAATGTTTTTCAATGGGTGGATAAATTTCTTCAACAGGGATTAGATGACGGCTGAGGTAGTAGAGTGCATTTTCTTCCCTTCATCATTAGCTTGAGCCAACAAAGTGCCAAGGGAATCATCTAATGCAATAGTGTGAAGGATCCAATAGTACTAGGGGCATCATCAGGTAGTGCTTGATGTCTTCAAAGGAATTCTAGCACTTATCATCCCACTTGAACTTGGGATCCTATTGACAAGTGCTGAAAATGGCTGCACCTTCCTGATAGGTTGGATATGAAGCATCTTAGATTATATTGATCCCACCGCAATCTTGACTGGGTGTTGGATAACAAACCCAAGGAACATTCTCAAGCTACCCAAATGCACATTTCTTTCATGAGGTTAAATTGCTTAACCATTTGAAAACTACTCTCAAGTCAAAGATTTTTCTTTTGACTATGAGATCATCGACATAACACTTGATTTGATGATGAATGAGTTAATCAAAGATTTAAGTCATGGCCCACTGGTATATGTAGCACCAACATTTTTAAGGCCGAAAGACATGACCCTATAGGAAAAGATTATGATTGGGGTTCAAAGCAGTATTTCTTTCATCTTCGGGGGCCATCTTTATTTGGTTATATCCAGATGAGCGATCCATGAAAGAGAAAACTGCATGAGATGAGGCAATGTCCACTATCAATTTTCAGATTGGTAATGGAAATTCGTCTTTTGGACATGGCTTATTTGAGTCTCTAAAATTGACATATATTTGAATTTAGTCATTCTTCTTCTTAACTGTGACAACACTGGCCAACCAGGTAGGATATTTTTATCTCTTGATAAAACTAACATTGATCAATTTTTTGACTTCAAAAATGACCTATTGTTCAATGTCTAATAGCATGTGCCTAGGAGCTTGCTTGATAGAGCTAGCATTAGGCTGAAGTGCTAGTTTATGGACTGGTACTTCAGGAGATAATCTAGACATTTATTCATAACTCCATGTGAAGCAGTCCTTAAACTCAGTTAATAGTCTAACTAAGTCATTTGTTTCAATTTCATTCAATAAAGAATTGATTATGTCTGATGTGGATTATCTTCAATTCCTATGTTGATTTCCTTGAGCTTGCCTATGGTTGACTTGATTTCTTCTTCAAACTCTGGTGATGCATCTTTGAATTGAAACTCATCTAGATCATCTAAAGTTTCTAAGCACACCTCCTCATAAGAGTTTATGTGAATTGAAAAGAACCTATCAGACTCTAGATGGTTGGTGATGACTAAGTAGTAGTCATCTTGATCAACTGGACCCACTGTACCGAATCCTAGTCCCAGTGTTGATTGAGAGCTCTTGCATTTATTATCCCATAACCTCTCAAAGTAATCAAACCTGTGTTGGGACCAAGCATGTGGAATCAATCCTTTCTTTGCTAAATTTAGAACACACGGTGAGTACCAATCAAAAGATAATTCTATTAAATCTTTATATGAATCATCAACTTCTTAACTTGTGGATGATGCTCCTAGAAAGAACCTCTGAGTCTTCATATCTGTGGTAGACTTAGGGGTTTCCTTAACTACCAAATGCTCAACTTTCTATGAGGAAAGTAAGGTTAGAGCTAAAGTTCTCAACTAATTCCTAACTGTTTCACATATAGACTTGGATTCACTTATGCTTTGCTTTGGAGTCATGTCTTCATCCCTGTCTGATTTAAATGTCACCTCCAAAGGAATCTGATGCTGAGAAGGGTTGGATGGTGTGCTGACCATATATGACTCATCCTTTGAACTAGATTCTAAGTCTATATGGATAGCAAGTGTTCTCCTGGTGGCTGGGACATACCTCCTATTGGGTGGCCAATAAGGAGGCTTTCCACCTCTAAGGCTACCTCTGAACTATCCTCTTTCCCTACCTGGTGGAGGTCGGGTGATCCTACCCACATGTCAGGCTCCTCTTCCTCTAATGTCAGGCACCACTTCCTCCTTCAAGTCTATTTCTAACTTTCTTTTATTTTCTTTTTCATTTTCTTTTTTCTTTACTTTTTCCTTTTCTCTTTCTTTTTTTTCCTTTTTCTTTTATTTTAAAATTTTGGCCAAGTTCGTGGAAATAGACTTGTTAATTTTGAGGGAGGTAGTAGGTAACATCCTCATATATGATGACCTCATGAATTGTAAATCACTTGAGATCTCCTTTGACATAATAGGCGATCCCACCTCTCACAAACTTCATACACTGATGTAGAGAGGATGGAACCATGTTATTTTCATGTATCCAAGGTCTCCCAAGTAAAGAATTGAAGGACGTATCTGAGTCTATAATTTGAAATTTAGCTTTAGTCTTCTAATCATCTATCTCTAAAGGCTACACTTTGGAGCCTAAGGACCTCTCTCCTTGTTCATTGAAACCTCTCAACATCATCTTTTCTTTTTGGAGTTTGGAGTTGTCAATCCTCAAGTAGGTAAGTGTTCTTAGACTCATAATGTTGACTGATACACCTGGATCAACTAACACTCTAGATAGTCTGTATATGCCAACATCCACTGTAATGAAAAGAGGGTGGTTGTGGTCGGTCGTCCCTAGAAGTTGGTCTTCATTGCTGAATGTAACTCCTAATATGTCTCTTGAATGACATGCCTCCTCTTTAGTAGCGGTCAGCTGAGCTAAGCATATCTCAGGATCAAGTATAGCCTTGATTACAGATTCCCTCATATCTTTGGATAAGACAAGGGCATCGTATATGCTTAACTTAGTTGGCAACTTTCTAAGGTGAGATAGGATGTTGTAATCAACTCTGGCTTGGTCCTCCATAAGCATATCCATAGGTGGAGCATCCTATGGAGGGGCTATCTACTCACTAGAACCAATGACTTGCTTACCCTTATCCTGAGGTGCTACCCAAGGAGGTAGAACTTTGCCACTACTTAGGTTAACTTTGGTGACTTCATGTGGCGTTGGTGAAAGTTCTACCTGTTCATCGGGTATACCTATAGCTTCTCCTATGGGACCCTCAGAGTTAGATGACTCCAAGTTAGTCTCAATGGGTGATCCCAATTAATTCAAAAAAAAAAAAGGAAAGTATGATTTTGAATCATAAGAGAAAGGATCAAAATTATTTATGCTATTATTATTATTTAGACTTGGAGAGCTTTTAATTGAAATGAGATCATCAAGATAATCAAAAGTAGAGAATATATAAGTGGAATCTGCCTTCTTCATTAATTTCTTCCTAGGTAGAGGTACATGATATAAATCAAGTAAAGTAAGCGGAGCGAGAGGTTTAGTGCCCTCGTCCGTAGAGACAATGTTTCTACTAGAAGAAGAAGAGTTGGATGAAGTGGTGGTAGCTATAATGGTGGAAGGAATGCATCACTTGGATGTTGGTTGCGCTAGTTAGCTATCACGGGAAAGTGTGGACTGTTTCTGTTGTTGCTGAGCTCCCACCTTCCCCGAGTTGTCCTTAGAAACTTGCAAACCTTCCTTAATGTTAGAGGTTTGAGATGCCTCAGGCACCTGCAAGGAAAGTTTCTTGTGCTTGGAAATGATCTTTTTAGATTTTCAGGATAAGGAGATATCCCAACCTTCTTTTGTCTTGAGAGGATCACATGTATCCCCAAGGATTACTCTAATAGAGCTAGATGGTTGTTCTAACAAGTAATCCTTAGGGATAATTATGACTTACTTATAGTTTCAAGCTAGTCCTCAAAAATGATGCAATCTTCTAAGACATGGTTTAACATGTAGTGGTAGGGGTAAAAGTTAAGATCATCACTCTTTCCCACTTCCCCGGGCCTCTTAGGCTCTGGTAGCTAAAAATTTTAAGAGATTCTTAAAGATCTTTCTGACAACCACCCTCTTAAATGAATAGGGCTTATTTAGCTTGTCCAAAAGAGTAAGTGTATAATAGCTACCTGGCGGTGGATATGACTATCGCGAATGTGTACCATGTGGAGGTTGATGGTAGATGTTATGTAGATGTTGATGATGGCCAAAGAAGTGGAAGAGGAAATGGCAAAGGTGGTTGTTGAGCATGGTCTCTCAAACTAAACTCTGGCCAGCTTCTTTTCCTTATCTACTAACACCACTACCCTTGGCTTCTTCTTATATGCTTTCAGCAACTTGGGCTTGGATGGCTGACCTTGGAAGGGTAACGGTTTGGCTTCTCCTTGCAGACTAGCCTCCTTGTTGATTAATTTCTCAAAAGTTTTGATCATTAATCCCTTGAGCATGAAAGCAACCGGGCCATGAATGTTCTTGAGAAGAATTTCTATGGTGTTCTATTCGGATAGCTACAGCTCACATTTCATACTCAAGTTTTTCCACCTGAGAATGTAATCAATGAGGGACTCATTACAATTTTGTTGTGCCATAATGAGATCACCCACAGTAACCCTTTGTTGAGCTCCAGCAAATCTCTTGATGAAGAGTTGCTCCAACTCAGCAAATGTCTTCACTGAACTGTTGAGCAGTTCATTATAGTAATCAAATGCAATCCCTGATAGACTATTGATGAAGGGGCAGAAAAGAAGAGCATCACTACCTCCAGTGTTGCAACAACTGGCTCTAAAGTGTGCCATGTGCTGCTGAGGGTTACCACAGCCATCAAAAATCTTGAAAGAAGGTCGCACAAACCCTTTAAGGTACTGAACTGTGTCAAATTCCTCTGGGTAGGGTCTACCCTTTGGAATGGATAAGGTACCCCGTGCTAGCACCAATGTTTCTCTCACATACTGCTCCACCATTTGTTTGATGTCATTCTCCTGTATGGAGGTACTATCTATGACCTTCGTATGCAAGCTTCCACTATCCTGATCCATGGGAGATGCACTCTCGGGAGGATCTAAGACATATAAGAGCTCGACCTAATTGGTCTCCATAGGACTAGGTTTTGAGACTGTAATTTGGCTATGTAATGCAAGAACTGCTGCTAATAAGTCTTCAATCATCTTCTCCATCCTACTGACCTACTCGTCCTTCTTCTTGAGTTGTTGGAGGAGGTGTTGGGTTGAATGAGTGGTGTCATCCTCTTCAACCACAATACCTTCCTGACTATGATGGTCTCTAAGAAGGGATCCTTGGTACCATATATGGACTTCTGAGTCCTCAAATAGATCATCCTCATCTCAAGGCTACCCTACCCCTCAATCAAGTGATCGTTCCCAAGAAGTTGCTTCTTCTCTATAAAGTAGTTTTCTAAGATTTCGTCTAAAGAATAGTATCCTACTCCTGCTGATTGGCACAAACTCGTTGACTACCTAAGGCTATGTTCGTCTAACTATGCATCTAACACTGCCATCGAATGGGTGCTCTCACTAGGAGGTCCACCGCCATGGGAACTATGTCATCCCCTTCCTCGCTACTAGTGACTACAATGGTGGCACGATGAATACTTTTGGGCCACTCCCTCTTTCCATAAGTTGGAGGTCAAATGGGGAGCTCAACCACCATGATGGCAAATGGAGTGAGATCTTTAGGCCATAGAATCACCAATGGGATCTCCTCCATGCGCACTGATCTTGAGAATTATGGAAATGGGAACTTGAATAGGTGACGGTGGACAAGGAGTGGAGCATTGCCATGATGGTGACACCGATTGCCTCTCACGGAACTCTCCTCCTTGGCTGGTGCCGGTCAAACTATACTAGTATGATTGGACTTGATGGCCCCATGACAGAAAATCAATAAGGGTGAGGATGCATATACCGCTCTCTTCTTCGCTTGCTAACTTTGACCTGGCTCTCTCTATGAATCTGAGATCTAACACTCTGGGGAATCACATACCTCAATTCAAATAGTGCACCAAACTTTGAGTGTCTGTAGGCTTTGCCAACCTAGCAGAGAACTGTCTTGAAACCAGCATAGGGTTTCTTCCTCTCCCTGGCAGGTACCTCGTAGTGAGCTGGTGGTGGAGGTGATGCAGCAATCCTACTAATATCTTCCTCTCCATCTAAACTGGAGAGGGTGTGGAATCTTCTACCACTCAAAAAGAGGAGACCTCCCGTGGAGAACCTTCCTCGGCAATGTAGGAGGTGATGTCGACCTTCCTAGCCGCTCTCTCATGGTGCCGCTTAATCTTCCTACTCTTATTACGACATTGGGAGAGCGGGGTTGTACGTGAATTGGAATCTACCTCAAAGGAAGGGGAAACGATCTCAGATGACAAGATAGCTTTCCCCTTCAAGGGGACCAAAGAGGAGGTGCTAGCTCACACCGGGGTTGCATTAGGGACAATAACAATAGACTGAACTGGTAGGGGGAAACACTAGCACTAACACTACTGAAGCTAGAATTATCACCATTGTGGAAACCTCTATAACCTTCCTCTTATGAGAGGGGGACTCAGAGTCAGATGGAATGTCAAAACAAAAAAGTGGCTTCTGTCTAGCCACCTCCTCCCTACTAATAGTTGTGAGGGATGGCCCCTCACAGGTGATCCAGACTCCCTCAAAACTGTAGCTAAAGTAAATTAAATGGATGGTATCGATCGAGGTGAGATTGGCCTGATCCAAAGCCAGATTTACACTAGAGGGGAAGGAGAAAAAAACTTGTCAGGAGCCATAACAACTAATACTGACTAAAGACTGAAATGAACAGACTGTGCTAGTACCTTTGCATTTGTTGAAATAAAATTGAGTTAGACTATTGCTTTGATATTTATGTTTAAACATTAATTTTTGATATTAACTTGGAATTTTGAGCCCACACTTAACAAACTTAAGTATGCTAAGTAGGGTTCATTGAATTGGAGAAATTTGAGGAGAGACTTCGTCATTGAATTTTCATTTTTTATTTAGAACCTTCATTCAACAAATTTGAGTATGTTGAATGAAGTTCATTCCATTTCGGAGAGACTTTGGAGATGTATTTATTTTGTTTATCCTTTGTTTGAAAATTTTGATTTGATGTTTGTAATCTTCACTTAGCAAATTTGGACATGCTAAATGAGACTCATGTGCATGTTTGAGAATATTTTGAAAAATATTTTTATTTGTTTGCGATGATATGTGTCATGTATTTAATTTTTTTGAATTTTATTTGAAAATGGGATCCTTAATTAGTAAATTTAGGAATAATAAGTAAGGCCCAAATGTGTTTGATGTATTTTCAATTTGATTTGAAAAATGAGACCTTTACTTAATACATTTGTGTATGTTAAGTAAGGCTCAACTGTGTTTGATGAGTTTGTTTTGTTTTGTTTTGAAAGAGGGGAACTTCTATTTAACAAATGTAATATGTTAAATAGAGTCTCATTTGTTTTCAATTTTGAAAAATGGAACTTTCATTTGATGAATTTGGGTATGTCAAATGGAGTTCATGTGTGTTTGATTTGTATGTGATTTTGAAAAGGGAACTCTACTTAGCAAATGTGCGTATGTTAAGTAGTCCAATTTATTTTGATTTTTGAAAAAGGGAATTCTCATTTGACAAATTTGGGTATGTTAAATGGAATTCAAGTTTGTTTTGGTTTTGTTTTGAAAAAGGGAATTTTTATTTGACAAATTTCGGTATGTCAAGTGGAATTCAAGTGTGTTTTGAGTTTGTTTTGAAAAAGTTAACTCTACTTATCAAATGTGGGTATGTTAAGTAGAGTCCAATTTGTTTTGATTTTGCAAAGGGGAATTCTCATTTGACAAATTTGGGAGAGTCAAATGGAATTCAAATGTGTTTTGATTTTATTCTTTGGGCGATTTTTTAAAAGGGGAGTTCCACTTAACAAATTTAGGTTTGTTAAATGGAATTCAATTATATTTATTGATTTTCAAAAATGGGGTTTTTTGGGTGTGATATTGCTTTTGAAAAGGAAAACTCCAACTTAGTACATGTGGAATGTGCTAAATAGAATTTCAATTTTATGTCATGATTTCATTTGAAAATAGGATCTTCATCCAACAAACCTTGAAATGGAGATAGTTATTTGAAAAATGTTCTTTTAAAAAAGGGATTTTAAAATTATTTGATTTTGATTTTGAAAGGAACCTCCATATAACTATTGTGTACATTGTTAAATGGGGTTTGGTTATCTTTAAATCTTTTGAAAACTTTATGCAAATTTTTTTTCAAGTGATTTTTAATTGATTTGAAAAGTGCTTTTGAAAATAATATTTTTGTAAAGGAATTATTATGTGATGAACCTTGCCTCCCCAAGAGGATGGTAAAGAGGTTATAAAAATTTTTAGTCATTTCCTTTAGTTTAGTTAATTTATTTTTACCTATTGGGGACCAATAAGAGTTTTAAGACCTACACAGTGAGGTCCTAAAACCTAATGTTGTTTTTTGCTTATGGATGAAATAAGCTAAGTGCCAACAAAAAGAAAGATAGTCTTGGGCTTATATAAAATATAAGTCCATTATCGATGCTTGGAGACAATAATTATCTACTAAATATGGAGAGAGGAACCATCCCCAGCAGAGTCGCCAGAAAAATCTGTGGTGTTTATTTTTGAGATGTGGGACACTAAGGAAATCTTAGGGGGTACTTATTGAAGTGATCAAGTATGACATTAAAGAATGATGCACTATCTACAAATATAGAAATCATCATCCTATAATGGACCTAATCCCCTAATAAGGACTCCTAAAGCATGATGGGTCTTCAATGTAAAAGATCTTTCCCTACTTTACATGGAAAAGTAAAGTAGATTTATATTAAGTGAAGTTAATTGCTATGGAGGCAAGCCTCCTTAGTTAATTACATCCTAAGAGATGAGACTTAAGAATACTCTCGATTAAAGTAGAAATTAAAGTCTCCAAAGACATCAAGGCTGGACTATCAATAAAGTGATTATCTTTAGAAAATCAAATGGGATTGTTCAAGGAGAAGACTTATTATTGAAGACAAAGGAGATGAGTAGGGAATGCTCATGATATATGAAAGCCTAGAGAGCATTCCAATCTATCCTATGGTTGGGCTTTATATATTTGAAAGTAGAGATTAACTTTATAAAAGTTGACATTTTATTAGAAAATTAGGACTTATAATCCCACAATAGAAGATTATGAAAATGCCTAAGAAGTAATGATTTATGGTTATATCTTGAAGAAAATAGCTACCTCGGATACTAAATCTAAGGAGCTTTAGCAGAAGCCAAAGTGCAACCTAAATTTAAATGAAGATGGGTATATGGTTTACCTCTACAAGAGAGGATAAACCACCTGAATGTTGGGCTTACAATCACTTGGAGTGGAAACCAACTAACTCCTCCAATGCTTTAAATCCATGTAGGCAAGTCTTATAAATTTGCAAGATAGTTGGGTTGTTATTTATTTAAAGACTAAAGTCCTTAAACCCACTCCCTAAGAGACTAGAGCATGAGTGCTATGAATAATGACTTTGTTTAATGAGAAATCTTTTCAAATTTTATTTGATATTTTACACTTCATTTTGACAAAAGCTTCAGGATTTTCATATGTTTAAATGCATGATGAAATTGATTATTGGCCAAATTAGAAGAGAAGAGGGTGAAGTTCACAAGAGGAGTTGCTCTCATAGTTATTCCCATGGGTGGATGAGACCCTCATTTTGCACAAGAGTGAAAGAATATGTATGCATATTGTTAGACTTACAATCATACAACTAAGGGGTTGCTAAATCTTTTAACTATCTTGAGTTACATCCTAGGATTTTATTATGAGGTTATAAGTTATTTAAAAATTTAGTTTTGAGTTGTAGTTAGGTAAAAGATTTATTTTTCTAAGAGCCTAATCGCATCCAAGCCACACAACAAACACCAATCATAAAGAAACTATGAAATGGCATGTAATTTTCTAATGCATAAGCTAAACATAACATCAAATATTTTATAACTAACATAACATAATAAAATGCAAGTGTGGTCAGCTACCATCGTACAACCTAAAAAAGAAAATGGGTAGCTGAGCTCTACCCTTATACAACCTGGTAATATGAAAGAATAGTTACAATTATAATGAATGAGTGCTATGGGGGGTCTTCAAATCTTCATAACTTCATGTCTTCATTTGGTTTGGTAGGCTTCAAGGAATCACATGGCACCCCAGGACTAAGCCTTCTAGCCACTACTCATCCTAATCCCCCATAATACTAATCCTAATTCCTAATGAAAAAATACATTGAAAATAGGAAAAGTAAATCTAACTACACCTACAAAACAAAGTTTAGCTAAATATACATACAATCCCAAGCAGTTATATCATAATTTGGACTTAGCACCCTACACATGGGTAACCAAGTCTACCTGTCCTAACTTAGATTATGCTTAGGGGTTTAAGTGACTTGTAAAGAGAGCATTTATTTTATTTTTTTACCCCCCTAAGGTAATCCTTATAGAAAACATGAAGATAATCATGGCCTACCATCTACCTATGAAATATACACCCTAACATCCGCCTAAAATAATACATCACAAAATAAAACATCCATCACTCCATGCAACATCCTAACTTAGGTCTAGTAGTAGTGACTTAATGCTAATGTTACTATGTCCCAAGGTTTTAAGGTTATGAATTTCTAAGTGTGAAGGGATGTTTAATTTAAACATAAAGGGTTGATTTCACATTAAACTATTTAATTGATTTGAGAATTTTACTTAGTGTTTTCTTTCATTTCAAATGACCTACATTTAGCAATTATATGTTGTAAAAAGAAGAAAAGAGGTTTCCCTCTTTCATCATTATCTTAAGTGACTTTCTAAAGCATGTTGATTTAATTGATTCTTTTTAGTGAATATCTTATTAAACATTGTTTAATAATCCTAAGTTTAGGTTCACCTTAAATAAATACATTCAGCATGAAAGGCTTCTTAAGATTAATTTGAGTGAATTACTAACACATGACATACATCACATTATTCCTGTCCATCACATGTAACATGCATATGATTGAATCCTAAATATAACTACACATGCAATATATTTCTTTTAGAACGGTTTAAATGAAAGATGCATATGGTATTTTCTAGAAAATGGGATTTCACTCACTAGCTAAATGCACATCCAAGCGTATAAAAGTTTTAAATAGATGCTTTGCCATTGTTAACTAGGGGAGTGAGGTAAAGACCTCCTTAGGGCTACTTAAAGCCTGCATTCTTGAATTTTTCAGACTAGATATACCCATTATTCTTGAATACGCATGAATGTACAAGTGACCACAAGAATGGAAAATTATGCAAGTTAAAGTTGAAAGGGAGACTTTCATTTATTTGCTAAATGCACATACAAGTGTATAAAAGTTTTAAGCAGATACTTTGCCATTGCTAAATCATGGGAGTGAGGTAAATACCTCCTTAGGGCTACTTAAAGCCTTGTGTCCCCGGAATATCCAGACTAGATATACCCACTATTCTTGAATACACATAAATGTACAAGTGACTACAAGAATGAAAAATCATGCAAGTTAAAGTTGAAAGGAGATTTTCATTCATTAGCTAAATGCACATACAAGTGTATAAAAGTTTTAAGTGGATACTTCGCCATTGTTAAACCAGGGGAGTGAGGTAAAGACCTCCATGGGGCTACTTAAAGCCTTGCATCTATGGAATGTCCAGATTAGATATACCCACTATTCTTGAATACACATGAATGTACAAGTGACTACAAGAATGAAAAATCATACAAGTTAAAGTTAAAAAAGAGATTTTCCTTCATTAGATAAATGCACATACAAGTGTATAAAACTTTCAAGCAGATACTTTGCCATTGTTAAACTAGGGGAGTAATGTAAAGACCTCCTTGGGGATACTTAAAGCATTTCATCCCCAGATTGTCCAGACAAGATATACCCACTATTCTTGAATACACATGAATGTACAAGTGACTACAAGAATGGAAAATTATGCAAGTTTAAGTTGAAAGATAGATTTTCATTCATTAGCTAAATGCACATATAGGTATATAAAATTTTCAAGCGGATACTTCACCTTTGTTAAACTGAGGGAATAAGGTAAAGACCTCCTTGGGGTTACTTAAAGCCTTGCATCACCGGAATGTTCAGACTAAATATACCCACTATTCTTTAATACACATGAATGTACAAGTGACTACAAGATTGGGAAATCATGCAAAAGTTGCATTCCTTTCAATTAAATTATTTATACATGTGGGCTAAAGTTCTAACTAAATTCTAACAAAGAAATACATAGGAATGAATTCAAACAAATGTTGTGTCCTTTTCAAATGGGCTATGCACTTGTTAACATTCAAACTTCATGTAAATTCATATAGACTAAAGAAAGAGAATTCCACATCAAAAGTTCTAAGCCATAGATACATGCAAGCTTATAGATATTTATAATTATTATCACTCCAAATATTATAATTTCCTTATAAACTTTTGAAAATAACTTTGATTTAATAGTGATATTAGCCACACATATTATAGATTTAATTCAACACATCCAAGTTTAACATAAAGAAAATTCATTTAAATTTAAATATTTTGAAAACATGAATGCATAAAATCACATGACACATATCTTTTAATATAATTGGAAAGGAATAATAAGGCATAGAACAAATGTTTAATTCAATCAAACTAATTCCTAATGGCAATCATCTCAAATAAAAGCATTTAAAGAAAACCAAGGCTTTTTAATCATTTCTTAAAGTTTATGTTTCAGTTTAATTTGAAGAAATAAAGGGAGATTTGCTGATCTTAACCCATTACCATGTTCGTGATTTAATTTGGTTTAATAAGAATGTAATTAAGTTCATTTTATCAGTTAATTAAGTTATAGTAGGATGTTAAGCACATTAATTAAGCCTTTCTTATGTTACCTTAAAGTAATTAACCAAGTAATTGTGAGCCAAGATGATATGCAAGTACATTGAAATAAAATATGCAATGATCTTAAGAAATAAAGGTTCTAATACAATTGGCTCATGATTAATAGTTGATTAAGTTAAGGAACTTAATTAAATACTCTTATGATTCTCTTACGCTTGTAGATTAACCATAATTCCCTAATCACCCTTAGATTATTGAACACCTAAGGATCTGCCCAAGAGTTAATTAAAATCTAGAGTGATTTGGATTTTGAATGATTAAGACTTCAATTTAATCAATTAAGTAGTTTAATTGATTAATTAAGTCTTGATTAATTTGATTAATGAAATGAACCTAGGGAAATAGATTAGAAAGTAGGCCCTAACCTTATCTTATGGGTCTATTCACTATTGAACAAAGATTAACCACTTAATCAATTAATTTATCACTATTCATGGAATCAATTAACCATTATTTAAATTAGGAGAGTAATTAGGGCTCAAATAATCAATTTTCCTGATTAAATAAGTAATAAATCCAAAATAAATTAGAGGAGGTAGAGGTCATCCTCTTAAATAATCTCAAAGATTTTGGGATTAATCACTTGAATGATTAGTAAGTAAATAGGCTAATTAAGTTTTTAATTAAATCCTAATTAATCTTTATTTACTATTCAACATCACTTAACAATATTTTTAATAAATTCCTCTAAAATACCTTCAAAATAAGTATTTATTTAAATTTTTATAATTATTCTATGATTTGTTATGATTTTCCAAATTTTAATTTACTTAAATAAATTTTCATAATTTTTATAAAATCCATTAATTTATTTTTGCTAAAATAAACTATTTGAGTTCCAAAATGCAGTATCTTCTAATCGAGAGATCATTTGAACTTCAAATTTTTTGGTAGGTTTATTTTAACTGTAATTTCAATCCCTGAAAATTTCAAATCAATCTAATGTGTATTTTTAGTTTAATTAAAAAAATTTTATTTTCAATAAAACTTAAATTAAGCTTAGAATACTCAGAAAAATTTAGGGATTTTGAGTTTATTAGATTTCTCTCAAAAAGAAGAATCTAACGAGCCATTGTTTACAATTTTTTATTGAGTCTTTTATTTTCGATGAACTTTTGAAGTTTTAGGTGATTTAAATAATTTCTAAAATTAAAAAATGATTGAATTTGATATTTATCCCAGTCAGCACCGCGCAGTATTGATGTGGCAATGCAGTGTCATGATGTGCCACATGATTTGCAATGCGATTCGGTGGCATGTGATGTATTGTCACCAAAGAATCGAAAGGAAATGCGTAGTACGTGGTTCTCGAGATGACAAATTCAAATATCTATGGGTCAATGCAGCATGATTTAGGCATGAAATCACAATCATTCATTTTCCCTGAAGTGGGAGGACGGCTGCTACTTCCAGGCCAACGAATGCGATGGGTGAACAGTATAACCAAGAGGATTTTTGCAAAATTTGAACAAAATCTCATATGAATGGGCTCATTTTTGAATCAATTTACACCGAAAAACTTCTATTTTCATATTGGGACTATATAAAGTGAAGAATGCAATGATTTTCTAATGAAATTCCTAAAATTATGCAAGATTTATCACTAACAAATGAACCTATTGCCGGATAAAGGATTTAAAAATTACCTCACCAGATATGGTTTTCAATGGCATTGTTGATCTGAGCACATTCTTAAGAGCAAGACGAAGCTTTGGGATGAACCTAGGCGCTTTCTTCCACTTGGAATGTCGTCTCCATCAAGAGTCGTTGCTTCCTCATCAAAATTTGCTTAATTTTTGGTTGCTTTAGCTCAAAGAAAGTAGGGGGATGAATGCTGGTTGCATGGAGAGCTCTTGGAGATTGAAATAAGGGCAGGAGAGTGATTTTAGATGCTCTTATTTCCTTATGCACCAAGGTGGCCGAAATTCACCTTTGATGGTGATTGTTTGCTCCTTGTGGATGTCTTATGGCTTGGGGTGGTTGGGAATGGTAGGGAATCATCCTAGGTGGTTTCACTTGAGTGGAGGAGGGTGTGAGAATGCATCCAAGGAGTGGGAGTCCTTGCTTGCCACATGCTCCAATGGCGGAGGTGAGGTGAATTCACCTTCCCATGAGTCATGACTGACCCAACCACCTCTTGGGTCAGGTTGGTCAGTGTCCTTGGAGCCTATGTGGACCAATGAATGAGTGCTAAGTGGCCAAGGAAGACAAATGACCACTTATGTGAGTATTTTTTCTCATGGAGTGCCCTTGACCCAATAGCAAAGTGGTCATTTTGCATTGGATTTAATTTGGGCAGATTTGAAGTAGTCAAAAGTGAGTTGGGCTAAATTTCATGTCATTTGGAGTTCATTTGATTCAATTTCACATAATTTGACCCATTTAGGTCAAATTAGGTCAAATTAGGTCAAATCAAGTTAGGTTGACCAATTGGTCAAATTGAGCCAAACTAAGGGTTGGGACAAGTTTATATGACTATTTAGAGTGTGTTGGTGTCATTGGTTTGGTTTAATTTGCTTTAGATTTGATTTTGGTTCATTTGAGTCAAATGGGTCAAGTTGACCAATTTGACCAAATTGGCCAAATTGACTTGGGTCATGGCTTGGTTCACATTCAATTAGTCAATTGAAGAGGATTGTATGTTTTGGTTTGATTTAATTTGGGTTTAGGCTAATTTTACCCTTTATGTAAATTTGGGCTAAGTGGGTCAATTGGGTTCAATTGGCTAAATTGGATACAATTGTGGCCTCGATCAGTTTCAACAATCAATTTGGAATGAATTTGAGCCATTAGTTGTAACCAATTTGGATTGGATTTTTATTTGACCTACTTTGGGCATTTAGGTCAATTTGGGTGAACTTGGGTCAAGAGGGCTAATTGGGTTAGCTTTGGCTCAATTAAAGGTCAAGTCATGATCAAGTGTTGATTTTGGGTTGGTATGAATCATTTGTTTCAATAGATTTGGCTTAGGTTGCAATTTGGCTAGTTTGGGTTCATATGGGTTAAAGGGTTGACTTGGTCAATGAGCTAAGTTGACTTGGTTTGACCCAATTTATATCAATTGATCATCCTAAGGTGATGAACAATCATGTCATGAAGTTTAGATTGGATTAATTTACTTTTATTTAGTTGTATTGAATTTTGGTTCATGTAGGTTAAATTGGTCACTTTAGGTCAAGTTAGCCAATTAGATTTAGCTGCCTTGATTTGGATGTCATTTGATTGAGTCTGATGATTGTAGGTTTCATTTATATTTGGATAAATAATTGAAAGAATGATTGATTCAAGAGAAAATACATTGGTTTTGGCTTAATTTAAATGTCTTTTAGTTGAGTCCAAGGAATTGGCTTAAAGGATTCAAATTTGGATTTTGATTTGATTTGGATTTAGTTTTGGCTATTTCATTATGGATTTAATTTATATTTGGGAAGATAATTGAAGGTTTGTAAATCAATTGAGTTTGAATGGGTTTGAAGGCAAAATTGGCTAAGTTCATGGAGGTACGTCCAAAGGGCTTAAAAGGGAATCTAATTTAATTTGATTTAGTTTTGGTGATTTGAGTTGAATTTGAGGTTTGGTTGGAAATTTAGATTTGAATTGAATTTAAGAAGGTGTACATGGATTGGGTTTAGGCTATAGAGTAGATGATTTTCCTAAGTCCCTAAGGCATTGCCCAATCCTATGATTAACCCTACTAAATCTCTAGGCTTAAGTCAAGTGTTCACTTAATCACTAGAAGTGTCTTACGGCTAAGGGAATCTTAATGTATAAAAGATCCCTAAGTCTAAGAAGAGGAGGTTGAGAGCTCACTACAAAAGTGAGGTCAACACTACCATTGATGGTAGCTTCTGTAGTTGAGCATTCTCAACTTCTCTAGTAATTGGCCTTTGATATCTTTTATTCATAAAGCCTTTTCTTTTATAACATTTAGGACTCTATGTACTCGAGTGAATAGAGTTTTAGGTTGTTTCTTCTAAAGGGTTGGAGCTGACTACTATTAAGCCCAAAAATACTACTTAGCATCACCAGTTGAGCTATTCCTTTACACCCTTTTTAAAATTTTAAATTTATTATGGGTAGGAATACTCGCTTCTGGTTGTAAGGCTGGTTGTGTAACAGATGGCCCAGGTGAGAGCTGATGAGCTCGCAACTCAGCATTTTTTCTTTCTTTACTGCCTTTGGGTTAGTTTGCTTTCAACAGAATAAATGTTTGCATCATGCCTTCGTAGGGTGAATGGTTCAACTAGCAGAGTAGTTGCACATGATTGCCTTAAATAAGTGCAGCACATGCAAGTGTTTCAGTAGATGAAGCAACAACAACTAGGAAGTATATACTTCTGAATCGGATGGTGGCTCTAGCATCTCCTTCATTGATAATTATGTTGACCAAATGAATGTTGTCACCACACCCAAGTTGGACAGTGAAAAGAGTATTTTGTAGATAAACTCTTTACAAATAAAAGATGGAATAAATAATTAACAATCAATATTTTACCTAATACTTTCAAAATATAAAGGTACTACATGATAAAATAATATGAAGAATTTGATTTATAATTGACTTAAAATTTTAAATTTTTTTAGTATATTTTGCTACTACTATAGCACAGATTTGACTAGCCAAACATAAAAAGAGAAACATGTTCCTAGTAGAGTCGCCATAAATCTATGGCTCTGAAAATTCACCACCAACTTCTCAATGAACATAACAGATTAAATGTCAGACAAATTTTTAGAAGGCAAATGGAATAGTAGATAAGATATTACCTAAAGATTTCACCCTCATTTTGTGAGGACTTTAGATTTGGTTCTAGGTTTCCTATAGGTGCAAGCACCTATAATTAATTACCCCTCCCAATATTGAGAGAGAACTTTTGATTAAGGCTAGTTGTTAGATTGCTAAATGTGTAGCATATAGTAGCAGTATGTGGAGTTTTAGAATTTAGGTTTATGAAATTCATCATCTTTTAACTTGGAGTTTATGGCTGGGGGAATGTTGACGTGCCTAATCAAGATCTCATAGTTTTGTCATCTCGGGCTATCGTGATCCCCAGTCTACTTATTCAGAGGAGGTAGTCAACCCAACTTGACCGAAGGATTCTTGTTAGTAGTCATGGGTTGCGTCGTCCAAGAGAACCTTGTAAACATGGGGTGATGTTTGTCTAAGGAGACAAATTTAAGTCCACCTTAGCTGATAGAGGATTTTTTTCCCTATTAGGTTCACCTTATGGTTCACATCTCAAGGGGCAAAGCCATTAGGGAACATACGTGCTATAATCATAACCACAATGTAATGGAGCCATTTGGCGACAGCCACCCGATCAGAGAACTCTTATTGTAACCGCATCATATGCGGAGCTTATTGGGCAGACCATGTGGTCGGAGGACATGGGTGACGTCCTTACTGGCACAAGATTAATTGAGAGTGAATATAGAAATACACTTGATTTGACATTGACTCCTTTGTGAGCTAGAGTTTTCTTAATTTTTTATCTCTGATAAACAGTTGCAGAAGGTGGATGAATTGAATTTTATTTTAAGTTTTGGATATTAAATTTTATTTAATCATTGAAGACTTGGTAACTTATCTGATTTTGTATTTATACTGATACTTGAGTTTGAATAATTTAATTTAGGCTTACAAGCATATTTTGATGGTAAGGAACCCCTCTGATTGAAATCTTCATTCAATACAGCCATCATTAGGGTATGAATGATTTGAGCATTCATACTATAATTTGATTATTTTGAGATTGAACCCCTCCAATTGAGATCTACAATTAGAGTAATCATCATTGGGGTATAAACCTTGTCAACTCTACTTCTTTGTTAGTAGAGGATCGGGTCTACGATTAGTATTTTATAGATTTTATATTTGAGATTATTTAGCATTAGCATTTTGAAATATTTTGATATTGATAATTCCCTGTGGTTGACATATACAATCATTGCTACCGTCATTGGGGTAGACCTTATCAACTCTGTCTATTTTCTTGCAGAGGATCAGGTCTAGATTCATTGCTTCAAAATTTATAATCCTCTAAACCTTGTCAACTCTAGCTTGAGCATAGAGGATCAGGTTTGAGATTTTCCTCTTGAAAGCTTGAACTTGAGAAGTCATGTCAATAGGTTTATTATTTGCAATTACATGACAGAATTAGCTTGTCAAATTTCATTAGAATAAAATTATTATAATATTATAATTAGATTTTAAAATTTTGTTAACTCAGACTTGGTCCTAAGACCTAATCCAGAATCAACCCACACAGCATCTTTAGACACTAAGTTTAAGTATTCAGTATAGTGTTCAAGCCCATGTGGGTTTATTCAATTTAATATTGATTTAACTTTAAGAAATTTGACTATTATTTCTTATATTGATTGAGTTTCACTATAATTTTAGGGTTTTATATAAAATTTTGATAGCATTTCAGCAACCTCCCGATGTCGTCCCCACATAGGGGGCTTTAACAGGGGCTGGGATTGCCCACCATTCCAAGAAAGGCATGTATGGGTGGTGTAAACACCACAACCGAATGAGCCATCCCACCATGTCAAGAAAGACATGTATGAGTCTCTGAATCACCTGCATGAAGCACATATTTTCCTGCCACACCAAGAAACACGTGTATGAGTTATACACTTGCAATGTCAATTTAAATAGTTAATTTTAGTTTTGTAGTTAAATTTATATTAAGCTGCATAGATCTCTTGGCAGTGTCAAAATTTGGCAGCATTTTGGCAGCATCACAGCGTCATCTTCATGTAAGGGGCTACCTCGGGTATGCTGGGCCTACCCACCATGCTAAGAAAGGTGTGTATGAGTGGTATAAATCATAGCCTGAATGTGCCATCCCATCATGCCACGAAAGTAATGTATGGGGCTCTATCGTACTTGCATGAAACATGAATTTCCCCACCACACCAAGAAAGACATGTATGGGTACTTATATACTCACAAACAAGACCATACACAGGTGAGACACGAGTTGGTGTGCAGCGTGGGCACATGCATAGAGGCACGCGAGGTCAGGCGACGCCAGAGGGTGGCACACACGTAGAGAGTTGCATGATCATGATGGCACTGCACGCGAAGGCTGTGTGGGTGCGCAGTATGAGAGCGGATGGTCAGACGGAGAGGACCGACTACTACTCGTGTGGAACGAGAGCAGCTAGTTCATTCCATGGAGGAATGAGACGACAGAGTTATTATGCGACTCACGGTAGTTCATCGGAGAGGCACTCGGGATAGAGATTCTTGTGTGCGGCTATAGGAGGATGGGCTGATGAGAGCAATCAGGAAAGAGGTGGGTTAAGGCAGTCTGTGAGCAATTTTTGGGTTGTGGGGAGTTGGGGATTAGGGTTAGGTAATAAGTGGTATTTATAGGGATTTCATTTTGAGTGTTTAATTAATCCTAATTCATATTTTTGCATCGACAATATTATATGGAAAATACATATATCAATTTTAGATTATTCAGATATTCTAGACACAATGGTGTAGCCCGTTTAATGATTGGAGACTGTTTGGTTCAAGTCGGCATCAAATCGATGCAATTTTAGCTCTAATTTATGCGATGTTGCTTCCAAGGGCTTGATATTCACGTAGGCTTGTTTGAATCGAGTGCGGATGGTCTCATTTGAAAGGTTTTAATATTTTGATGCTAATGGCATGATCAATTTCATGAACAGAGGTCATTCGAGCATCATCACAGCTTTCTGACTATGATATGCGTGTAAGCATGTTGATGGATCTTCTTGATCAATTGACCCTCGAATTATGAAATATGTATATTCTAATAAATTTTGACATTCTGAATGCGATGGAAAAGTTTATTCATTGGTCGAAGATTATTTTGACTAATTTTTGGTGATGTCGTGTGTATTTTAGTTTTTATTTGCACACTGTTACATCCGAAGTCTGTCAAATTTGTCCTGTGAGCTCGACTCGACTGATGTAGCATGCATGGAGTTCAACAACCACACCAAGACTTAGCACACACATTAGAACTAAGTTGCCACTTCTAGTCCTAAGTTAGTATGGTGCATGGTGTGATGTGTGTTTTATTTTATGATGTATTTTTTTAGACTGGATGTTAGGGTATATGTTTCGAAGACTGGATGTTAGGGTGTATGTTTCATAGACTGGATGTTAGGCCGTGATTAGCCTAATTATATTTTTTGTAGAGGATTATGCTTAATGAGCCTCATAAAAATAAATATAAATGCTCTCTTTTATAGGTTGCTAAATCTCCTAACATAATCCAAGTTAGGATAGGTGGGCTTGGTTACCCATATGCAGGGTGCTACGTCCAAATTATAAATATAACTGCTTGAGTTGTATGTATGTTTAGCTAACACTTATTTTGTAGCTGTAGTTAAATTTACTTTTTCTATTTTTAATGTAATTTTGTATTATAAATTAGGATTAGTGCTATGGGGGTTTAGGATGAGCATTGGCTAGAAGGCTTAGTCCTAAGGCGCAATGTGATGCTTTGAAGCCCACCAAATCAAAGGAAGAAAGATGTGGAGAAATGAAGGAGACATGAAGATATGAAGATTTGAAGACCCCCCATAACACTTATTCATTTGAAAACTATAATTATTATTTTATATTTCTATTAACCTCACTTTTGGAGTGAGCTTTCAACTTCTTCATCTTAGGCAAAAGGACTCCTCCAAACACTAAGAGTTCCTTAGTCTTAAGATACTTCTAGTGATTAGATGAACACTTAACCTAACCCTAGAGACTTAGAAGAGTTAGCCATAGGAATAGGTTATGCCTTAGGGGTATTAGAAAAACATACCTACCCAATAGGTTGAACCAAATCCTTACTTCCTTCTTTCATGTCAAACTTCAAATTGAAATGAACTTCAAATTCAAATCAACCTCAAATTCAAATCAACTTCAAATTCAAAGCTACTTTAAACTCAAATCAATTCCAACTCAAAGGATTTTCTCATAACCCATTTATATTCTTATTTATATTCAAAAATATAAATGAGATATAAATTTAAATAACCAAAACTGAATTCAAAACTAAATTCCAAATCCAAAATCTCTTCTAAGCCTTTTTGATTTCATCTTATGGACTTAGCTCAAATGAAATCCAAATCACTCCAAACTCAAAGGATTTTATCATAACCCATTTATATTCTCATTTATATTCACAAATATAAATGAGATATAAATTCAAATAACCAAAACTACATTCAAAACTCAATTCCAAATCCAAAATCTTTCCTAAGCCCTTTTGATTTCATCTGATGGACTTAGCTTAAACCAAATCCAAATCACTTCAAACTCAAAATATTTTCTCATAACCCATTTGTATTGTCATTTATATTCACAAATATAAATGAGATATAAATTCAAATAAGCAAAACCAATTTTTTTTATAAAAAAACTCAAATCCAAATCAAGCCAAAGTTCAATTTACCTCTTTCAAGTCAAATCCTTGAACTTAACCAAAATAAATCCAAATCACTCCAAACTCAACAGATTTTCTCACAACTCATTTATATTCACAAACATAAATGAGATATAAATTCAAATAATCAAAGCCAAATTCAAAACTTAAATCCAAATCCAACTTAATTCCAACTTAAACCCTTTCAAGTCAAATTCTTGAACTTAGCCAAATCAAACTCAAATCAATCCAAACATTTGGATTTTCTCTTCAAACAATCAATCCTTCAATCATAAGCCCAAATATAAACAGAAACTTCAATCATCAAACCAAACTCAAACTAACCCAAGTCAAACCCATGTTCACCATTTTGACTTGAAATTATCAAATAAACCAAAACCCATTTTACTCCCAATCACTTGCAATTAGATTCATATTTCAATCATAAGTCTATATGTGACTTCAACCAAACTTCAATCAAGCCTTGATCGAGCCAATTAACACACTTGCCCAAAGTGACCTAAAGCACCTTTTTGGGACAAATTCTAATCCAACCCAAATTAGAATGAACTTAACCCATCTAAACCTCACATTATGAGAAACAACCATCCCAGGATGATCAATCACTCAAATTAGGTCAAAGTAAGTCAAACCTAACCTTTGACCAAGTCAACACTTAGCCCAAATGAAACATAAACTAGCCAAAATCCACTATAGGCCAAATTGATTGAAACTATTGATCTAAACCAATCCAAAATCAATGATTGAACGTGTTCAAGCCATCAATTGAGCCAAAGCTAGCCAAATTGGCCACTTGACCTAAGTTGGCCTAAGTTGACCTAAAAGTAAAAATGGGTCAAATCTTGATCTAAGCCAAATTGTTTGCAACCAATAAGTCAAATTCATTCCAAATCACTTGTTGAACTTGAACAAAGCTTTAATTGGCCAACTAGACCTTTGACCATGAACCCAACTTGCGTAAAAGATCAAATCAACTTGAAATCAAACCAAACCAAAATTGATTGAAACCAAAGCTTGCAATACATTTCAAATGATCAACCAAGCCTAAACCAACCCATGAACCCAGTTAAATGTGGGTCAAATTAGTCAACGACCCATTTGACCTAAGTGAACTCAAATGAACCAAAACCAAATTAAACCAAACCAATGATATACCCATAGGCTCCAAATGATCATTTGAACTTGACTTAACCCATGGTTTGACCCAATTTGACCAATTGGTCAACCTAATCCAAATTGACCCAACTTGACCTAAATGGGTCAAATTGAACAAATCCAAACTAAATAAACTCCAAATCAATTGAAATTTGGCTCAACAGATTTTTGAATCATTTCAAATCTGCCCAAATCAAAATAAATGCCAAATGATCATTTTACCCCTAGGTTGGCCAAATTCACTTGGAATTTGGCCAATTCATTCTTATGGCCACTTGGTATCTTCCTCAAGGGAGGTGGTGAACATGACCCAACCCAAGGCCAAACCGACCCCTCTAATGGAAATTCTCTAGTTGGATCACTCCATACACCCACCTAGTACATGTGCACTCCCTCTCCTCCACTCCTCTGCCTAAAATGAACTACATGAAGTGCCTAACAACTAAAACAAACCAATTAATCCAAGCAATTGAAGAAAAAAATGGAAAGATGGCTATCAATTATCCGATCCAAGGAAGGGGAGATATACCCCCCCTTATTTCCACTTAAACCATAGACCTAGCATTCGATTGAGCTCTATGGATTGAAAGCAAGCTTCTCCAACCTTAAGCCATTTCCAAGCATCTTGAATTTCTCCTTCTCAATTTTCTTCAAAGCCAAAATAGGGGAGGTGATTCCAAACTCCAATTCATCTAGTTCTCCACCAAACCCAAATTCACTTTGCAAGCACCATCAAGGGAGCTAGTTGAGCTCACCCAAAGTGTTTCCCAAGTCTCCAAGCTACGAGATGGGGGACTTCGGTCAAAGCCAAAAGCCATTTAAGGGGAGCTTGGTCAATTGAACAATCCACTTCAAATCAAGACTTGAAACTTTCAACATGGCTTAGTCTCCACTAGATGAAACTTTCAACATGGCTTAGTCTTCACTAATAAATTCAATTAATCAAAATTCAAAATCAAATCATTCTAGAACTTAAACATCTTAATTCTTGGGTAGATTCTTGGGTGTTCAATAACCTAAGAGGCTTCAAAGGAAATAATAATCAAATTACATGTGTAGGATGGTTATGAAAGTACTTAATTAAACCCTTTAGCTTAATTAATCAATGATTATGAGCCAATTGCATTAGGCCCCTTCATTTCTTAGGTGCATTGCTAATTTTAATTCCATATGGTTGCATATCATATGTTGGCTCATAAATATTTGTTTAATTATGTTAAAGTGGTATAGGTAAGGGGTAATTATTGGAATTAATTTCTACCTTAACCTAAATAAAATATAAAATCAACTTAATTGTTCAAAAGTTGAACTAACTTAATTCACACATGGGGGAAATGGTTTAGGACCAGTAAACTCTTTCTCACAAATAATTTTCAAATCAAATCCAAAAATTAAAATCTTCTTAAACAATTTTGATTCACTTTAAATGATATTATCTTATAAGATTATCTTTAGGTATTAATTAGGGTGAATGAAGTCATATGCTTACATCACTTTATTTCTTTCCAAGCATGTTAAATGTTGCTTTCCATATGAATTCATGCATTCATCTCTTTTGAAAAATCAATTAAATAAAATGTTTTCCTTTTAAGTCAAATTGCATGTTTTGGCTAAAGTTAAGAATATGAGTGGCTATTATCACTATTAAACCAAAAAGTACTTTCAAAACCTATAAATCAAAGATTATAAATGAGGTGATGCTACTTATAAGTACTTATAAGCTTGCATGTGATTATAGCATTAAAAATATGTATTATGTGATTTTATTGTCTCCTCTTAACATAGATTTGAATAGGATTTACAAAGTGTATATTTCATTTGAAAATAACATAACACTTACTGCTATTCCTATGCATTTATATTATGACTTAAGGATCTTCACATTTACATGCAAATTGCATAACCAAATCTAACAAAAATCTTTTGCATGATTCTTCATCCATTTGTTTCCTTTTGTACATACACATGCATTTAAGAAAAGTAGTATATTAGTCTGGAAATCTCAGGATTGCAAGGCTTTAAGTAGCGCCAAGTAGGTCTTGTACCTTACACTCTTAGTGTAGAAAATAATGGCGTTGTACTTACTTATGTCTTTTATACATGTGAATATGCATTTGATTAATGGATAAAAAATAATCCTTCTTTTCTACTTAATAAAAACATGCATTCATGGAATATTCAAATTTTCTTAAACAACATCTCTTTGTATCCATCATTAAAGTGTGCTAAGATTTGCATTACTTGTATAGATATGCTTAGGATTATTCATATGCATGGTATACATGTTGGAAAGAAATAAATGGTTGTGTGTTATGTGATAATAATTCACCTTAATTAATCCTAAGATGTCTTTCTTATTTTGAATATTTAGAAAACTAAACTTAGGGTTAATTAAAACACATAATAAAATATTCACTAAAGAAAAATCATTAATGAATCTACCTTAGAAATTACTTAAGGAAGATGAAAGAATCTTCTCTTTTTCTCTTTACAACATTTAGTAACTAAATGGAGGTTCATTCAAACCAATTAAATCATCAAATCAAATTAATAAATCAACTAAACTACTTATACTAAAACCACCCTTAAAATTGAATCTCTCACTCTCAGAAAATTCCAACCTTAAAGCCTAGCTAAGACATGCCACCCAAGCCTTAGATGGCACACACATTAGGCTAAGTCACCATTTTTAGCTCTATGTTAGGGCGATGTATGTTTTGATGCCTGATTTTATTTTGTGATGTAATGTTTTTAGACTAGATGTTAGGGTGTATGTGCGTAGACTGGATGGTAGGGTGATCTTAGCCTAACCATGTCCTCTGCAAGGGATTATACTTATGAGGTGTTGTAATAAAAATATAAATGCTTTTGCTATGCAGGTTGTTTACACCCGTAAGAATAATTCAAACTAGGACAGGTGGACTTGGTTTCCCCTGTATAGGGTGCTAAGTCCAAATTATTCATATACATGCTTAGGTTGTGTGGTATGTTTAGCTAATCTCTATTTTGTAGATTTAGTTAGATTTATCTTTCCCTTTTTCATGTAATTTTGCAATTAAGATTTAAAATGAATGTTATGGTGGATTAGGATGACCATTGGTCATAAGACCAAGTCATATGTACCATGTGAAACCTTGGAACAAACCATATCTCAACCAACCAAAAGAAGGAAAGAAATGAAGAAAGAAAGAAATGAAGAAAAGATGAAATGAAGAAATGAAGAATGAATGGCCTATTTCTTTTTGGGTTTGTGCGGTGGAGCCCAACCGCATTGGCCTCTTATTCTTTTGCACTAGCTTTTTAAAATTGTTTGATGTTTATTTAGCTTGTACATTAAGATGGCATGATTTTCCTAATTTTTTCATTATTTGATGAATGGCCTAAATGCGATTAGGCTCTTAGGGATAAATAAATTATCTATCCAATTAATCAACTCAAAATTAAATTAAACAACTCATAACCTAACCTAAAGCCTAGGACATAAATCAAGATAATAAAAGATTTAGCAACCCCTTAGCTGGATGTTGTATGTCTTACATCATGCATAAAAATCATCTTTCTCCATTCTTGCTAATGGAGGGCTTCCAACTTTGCAAGAGAAAATGGCTTGACCTTTGAGAGCTATGGTGGAAACACACCTCCTTCTTTCTAATTTTGGCCTATAACCCATTTCCCATGTATGAGGCATATGAAATCCCATAGCTTGTATCAAATAAATTGTCCAAAAATCAAAATAAAACTTAACAAAATTTTCATTAGATTAAGTCATTACTCATGCCCTTCATGATCTAGTCGCTTAGGGAGTGTGTTTAAGAACTTAGTCTCATTTTTAAATAAATAATAGTTTAGCTATCTTGCAAAGCATAAGAATTGCCTACATGTATTTAAAATTATAAGACGAGTTAGTTAGGGGCCACCCCTAGAAGGTTGTAAGTCCAACAGTCGGGTGGTTTATCGTTTCTTGTGGAGATAAACCATATACTCATTTTCACCATAAATTTAGGTTGTGCTTTGGCCCTCGCTAAAGCTCCCTAGATTCAGGATTCGAGGTTGCTATTTTCCCTTTGCGAGCTACAAGCATAAATCCTCACCTTTTAGGTATTTCTACATACTATAGAATTGTAAACCCTAGATTTCTAATAAAATTCAACTCAAATATATAAATCACCTTAGTTTAAAAAATGTAAAGCCTAACCATAGGATAGTTTGGGATGCTCACTAGGCTTTTCTAGTATCATGAGCATCCCTACTCACTTTGGTTTTTTATAATAACTCCCTCCTCTTTTGATCAATCCACTTGATTTTCTAAAAATAACCAATTGATTGATAGTCTATCTTTGAAATCTTTGGAGACAATGATCATTTACCTTAATGAGAGTATTCTTAAGGAATCTCATTCCTTAAGATGTAATTAACTATGAGGGCTTGCCTCCATAGAACTTAATGAACTTATTTAAAATAAACTACTTTACTTTTCATGTAAAAGGGAAGAATCTGTATATTCGAAGATCCATTGTCCTTAGGGTGATTAAATTAGGTCCATTGTAGGATGATGACTATCTCTTGAGATAGTACATCATTCTTGATATATTCAATCACCTAATAAGTACATCTACGATATGTCCAATAGCTATTTTGTTTTCATTACTCAAGATAAAAATAAAACACCATATATTTTTCTGGCGACTCTGTTGGGGAATTGTTTCTCTCTCCATCTTTGGTAAATGGTCATTGTCTCCAAGTATGATAGTGGATTTATATTGCATATGAGTCCAAGAATATCCTTCATTTCCATTGGCACTTAGCTCATTTCATTCTTAAGCTAGCCAACATCTTTAGGTTTTAGGACCTCACTCCATGTAGGTCTTAAAACCCTTAAAAGGTGAAAATAAAATTTAATAAAAAGAGATAACTAAAGACCTTTTTCTTACCATCTCTATGGTAAGGTAAAGTTCATTCCAAAAAAATAAATAAATAAATAAATAAATCCTTTATAAAAATATTTCTTTTCAAAAGCACTTTTTCAAAATTCACATAATAAAATATTTGCACAAAAAGTTTCATAACTTAACCTCATTAACAATCTTCAAGATTGTTACATGTGGGATCTTTTCAAAATCAAAATCAAAATCAAAATCATCTTTCAAAAAGCACATATGAACATCCTCATTCAATATACCAAAATTTATTGAATGAAGACTTTATTTTCAAATAAAATCAAAATCATCATTCAAAAAGCACATATGAATATCCTCATCCAGTATACCCAAATTTATTGAATGAAGATTTCATTTTCAAATAAAATCAAAATCATCTTTTCAAAAAGCACATATGAACATCCTCATTCAATATACCCAAATTTATTGAATGAAGATTTAATCTCTAAATAAAATCAAAATTATCTTTTCAAAAAGCACATATGAACATCCTCATTCAATATACCCAAATTTATTGAATGAAGATTTCATTCCCAAATAAAATCATATCATGACATTGAAACTCCATTTCAATATATCTTACATATGTTGAAATTGGAGTTTTTCCTTTTCAAAAATTATAAATTTGAAGTTAAGCCTCTTCATTCAATATATTCAAACTTATTGAATGGATACTTTGTCTTCAAACAAAATCACACCAATTGAAACTCCACTCAACACATTCCATGTGCGTTAAGTTGGAATGTCTTTCTTTCAAAAAAAAAGTAATAATCACACACAAAATTTCATCTTTGAAAAATAAAATTGACTTCCATTTTACATATCCAAATTTGTTAAATGGAAATCTCCTTTGCAAAAATCATGAGAATTCCATTTGACATACCCAAATTTGTCAAATGAGAGTTTCACTTTCCAAAAGAAAATTTAAAATAAAATGGATTCCATTTAACACACCATGTTTGTTAAATAGAAATGCCTCATTTAAAAAAAAAACACAAAATCAAACACATTTGGTCTTTATTTAGCATACCCAAATTTTTTAAGTAAAGATCCTATTTTTCAAAAATCAAAATATCAAAATCAAACACATTTGGACTTTACTTAGCATACACAAATTTTCTAAGTAAAGATCCTCCTTTAAAAATCAAATCACAAAAATTAAACACATTTGGATTCTTTATTTAGCATACACAAATTTGCTAAGTAATGACCATCTTTTCAAAATTAAAACACAAAAAATTAAACAAATTTAGATTCTTTATTTAGCATACCTAAATTTGTTAAGTAAAGATCCTCTTTTAAAATCAAAAATCATAAAAATCAAAATCACATTTGGACCTCACTTAGCATACCCAAATTTGCTAAGTAAAGATCCACTTTTCAAAAATCAAAACCAAAACACCTTTGAACTCTATTTAGCATACCCAAATTTGCTAAGTAAAAATCTCATTTTCAAAAAATAAACACAAAAAATTAAACACAATTGGATTTTTTATTTAGCATACACAAATTTGCTAAGTAAAGATCCTCTTTTCAAAAAATCAAAACTAAAACATTTGGACTTTATTTAGCATACACAAATTTGCTAAGTAAAGATTCCATTTCTAAATCCACACATGACTCACATCATGAGCAAACAAGTAAAAGAAGAAAATTATTTTCAAACACCTCATATAACATACCCAATTTTACTAAGTGAGTAAATTCCAAAATCAAATCAAAAACCAAAATCAATTGACCCTCTATTTAACATACTCAAATTTGTTAAATAAGGGTCCCCAAACATAAAATAAATTCAAATATGAACCAATGAAAGCATCAAAATCTCTTCAAAATATTTGAACCCATTTTCAACATACACAAATTTGTTGGAAATGGATTCTAAACTCAAAAATCTCTTCTCCAATTCATTCAAAAATCTCTCTCCTAAAATCAATGAGCTTACCATATTCAAATTATTGAGTGTGGGTTCAAATTTTAAATCAAAATTTAAAAGGTTAGCAAAATACCATACAAAAATTTGATTTGAGTTTGTTTTTAACAATTGCAGAACATCAGCTCAATTTTAGTCAGTTTTTTACTCAAGTTTAATATTGTTCAAATGGATGCCCAGAAGTATGTCTTCACTTTTCCTTTTGGGATGGATTTGTCCTTGGATCGAGCCAACCTCTCCAAGACTTTGCCCATCGATTCACTTTGGCAGGATGATTTGAGGGGTTAATCACTTGTGGGCAACCCTCACATAATGAGGAATGGGTGGTGGCAGCCATCATGTGAGATGTCATCAGATTCTAAATTTCCCTCGCTGAAGAGGAAGTCGATAGAAGTTCTAGCAGTAGTTGTAGTCTCAGTGCCCATTCATTTAGTTGTTCCCATTACTGCCCTAGTACGGGCTAGTACCCACTCATTGTCTTCTTCCATGGGGAAGGCTACCCTAGCTTCAGGGATAGTCTCCCTTACCTACGAAGTAGGGTCTAGTTCCCATACTGCTCCTCCCAGCAAGTCTCAACACTGTAATAAATGCTACAAGATCAAGTGGCATCATGTGCGAATAGTCAAGGAGATGGAGGCAGTCTCTTAATTTGCAGTAAAGGAGTCACCTAGAGTAGTCTCCCCTTTACCTACACAGAACAAGTTTCATCCTCTTTTCAGAATTGATGGAGTGAAAGATATTAGGATGATCATAGTATCACCTCAACCTACAGTTTAGTATGAGGCTCCTACTAGAGACAAGAGGAGGTGGTATGCCGGCCTTAGGACAGTTCTGCATTGAGTTGGCAGGGCTTACAGATGGTCAGAGTTCGGGGCCCAATTTGATTTATGATCAATTTTCCCTCATAGCATGGGCGAGCATATCTGGCTAGAGAGGGCTAAAGAGGCCCATGTATCAGTGCATGTTACTAGCAGGGAGAGGCAAAGGTATAGGTAGTTACCCTCATGGACTTTTCTTGATGCACTTGTGCCATTATGATCATTCTATTGGTGGTACTACCATCATGGGAGAGAGCTCCCATAGAGAGTTGGTGGTTCATCCCCATACTCACTCCATGTCACCATCACTAGTGCAAGTTCCATCTTCCATAGTTCCATCAAAGCCATGAAGGCATCAAGAAAGCCCCGGTGATCGTATGACCGAGATCCCATTTTCATCCGCGGTGAGGTGAGCTCTCACCTCGACCTCCTACTTGATTGTGGTGAAGAGGTGGCGACCTTGCATCATAGTCATCACCACCACCATCACAGTAGATCATGGAGATAGCAGTAGCAAAGGGAGAAAGAGATAATACTATTGTCCCCATGGTGATAGATCCTCCTAGGAGTAGCACTCCAGCCATGATAGATGACAGCCATGAGCATGTATCCTCTAGTGAGCATAGTCCTCATTAGATTAACTCTCCAGTAGTAGGAGAGGTCAGATGTATTTCTGTTCATGAACATGATCCTACCACCGGTTAGCCATGATCATTTGTGTCTGTAGAGTTGGACCGCTCTCTAGATGATATCATAGAACTTTATCTCATTGAGAAGAAAGAAATCCTAGGGTATGATTGGTCTGACTTAGAGGAAGATAAAGTTATCTTTGATCCCAACAAAGATGATTTGTTGGATGATTCAGCAGAGGTGCATAGGTTGATGACAGGGGTTCCCTCCTTTGGGATTATCAGAGTTTGGAAGGTGTTGTGGTTGAACAGGATGACACAACCTATTTGACCCAACACCTCATTCAACAACTTAAATAGAAGGATGAATAGATTGACAAGATGAGAAAGTGGCTTGAAGATTTTGTTGTAATCTTAGCACTTGATCAAGCCCACATCCTACTATTGTAGAGTCACTGAGTTGTTGCATGTCTTGGATCAAGCAGAGTTCACCTCAAGTAGACAAGGGCAGTACTAGCTTGTATAGGAAGGTAGTGGATAGTACCTCCATACAAAAAAATATATTAAACTCATGTTTGAGTAGCAAGTGAAGCGATGGCAAGCCAGGTGGTTCATGCAAAGGGTAGACCCTACCCGAGGAATTGATGCTATCCAATATCCTAAGGGTTTTGTGCCTCCCTTTTCAAGAGTTTTGATGGCGGAAACCCCGTAACACACTTTAGGGGCATTGTTGCAACGGGTGGCGGTGATGCTATTGTTATTCTATTTTTTTTGTCAGTAGTTTAGCAGGCATAGCATTTGATTGGTGCTGAACTCCCAGTTTAGTGAAGACTTTTCTTGAGTTGCAACTCTTTTATTAAGAGGTTTCTTTGGAGCTCAAAGGTAACTATGGGCATCTCATTGTAGCACAACAACACCAGGAGTCCTCATTGATTATATTCTTAGATGGCTTGAGTATGAAATGTAAATCATGTTGTTTGAACAACATTGAAATTCTACTAAAGAATATTCATGGCGTCCTTCATGCTCAAAGGTTTTACCATCAAGACATTTGAAGAACTAATCAAGGCTGACTAGTCTGGGAGAGGGTTGCCTTTTCAAGATCAATCATCAAAGCCAAAGCCATAGAAGGCCTTTGAAAAGAAGCCAGGGCAGTAGAAGCATTGGACAAGGAGAAGAAATCGGCCAGAGAGAAGTATGAGAGACCTCGAGATCCACAAACATCACTTCCACCTCCTCTACCACCGCCTAGGCCATCCTGCTAGCCTCCACAGTAGCCTCCATGGCCTTCGCTGCCTCCTCCTCAGCCATATTCATGATACACATATTTTCCCCCAGGTAGCTACCATCCACTACTCTTTTGGATAAACTAAAAACCTTATTCATTTAAGGGAGGTAGTCGAAAATCTTTAAGAACTCTTAAAGAAACCTAATTTTAGCTACTGAACAGGAAGCAGAAGGAAGTGGCAATGATCCTAACACTACCATGCATGCTAGGCCATGTTTTGGAGGATTTTTACATTTAAGGATTGAGCATAGCTACAAGTCAAGTGTTAGTTATCTAAGGAATATCTAGTAGCAACCATCCAGTTAAATTAGGGATACATGTGATCCTCTCAAAATAAAAGAATTGGGATATCTCTTTGAACCTCTAAGATTATTTTAAAATCAAGAAACTTTCCTTAGGTGCACGAGCTCAAACCTCAACATCAAGGAAGGTTCTAAGTTGCAAAGACAACTTGGGAAAGTGGGAGCTCGTGCATACAGGATAGCCAAGTAGCAACCAGAAGCCCGGCCTCCATTCCACCTTTTATTCTACTTGGTTGGGACTTCTACTTTAGCTCTTCTTAGTAGACATCTTGTGTCGATGGATGAGGGGTCAAATCCTCACCCCACTTACTTTACTAGATTTCTACAATGTACCTCCTTCTAAATCCAAGAAATCGAGGAATAAAGATAGTCTAAATTACATCTATGTCACTTATAATCAGTTGTTTAATTCTACTCTTATAAAAACTCTTCAAGTCTAAATAATAATTGTAACAACTCCGATCGTCCCCTTTTTGATTCAAAAATGGACTTTCCTTTTCTGAATACTATAGGTTCACCTCTTGAGATAGACTTGGAATCATCTGATTTTGAGGGTCTTATAGGAGAAGCTGTAAGTGAGCTTGACGAGCAGGTAGAATCGTCCACTAAACTACCACAAGAGATCATCGAAGTTAACCTACGTAGAGGAAAGGTTCTACCTCCTAGGCAGCATCTCAAGATAAGGGAAAAAAAGTCATTGGTATCAACGAGGAATAAGTCCCTCTGCAGGATGCTCCACCCATGGATATGCTTATGGAGGATCTGCCCAAAGTTTATTATAATGTCCTTGCTCACCTAAGAAAGTTTTCAGCTAAGTTAAGCATATATGATGCCCTTGTCTTAACCAAAGAGATGAAGGAATCATTAATCAAGGCTCTCCTTGATTGAGAGATATGCTTAGCTCAGCTGATCACTGTTGGAGAGGAGGTGCATTATTCAAGAGAAGCCCAGGGAGTCACATTCACCGATGAAGACCTTCTTCTTGGAGACATGGAGCAAAATCGTCCCCTCTACATCATAGTGGATATGGGCAAATTGACTTTCTCGGTTTTAGTTGATCCAGGTGCATCGGTGAATAATATGAGTTTAAAGACCCTTGCCTATTTGAAGATTGACATCTCTGCACTCCGAGGAGATTGGATGATGTTGAGATGATTTAATGAACAGGGCGAGAGGGCTTTAGGGTCCACAATGTTATCTTTGGAGATAGGTGACTTGAAGACTGTAGCCAAGTTCTATATAATTGATTCAAATACTTAGTTCACTGCTTTGCTCGGTAAGCTTTGGATACGCTAGAACAAGATGATTCCATCATCCCTCCATCAGTGCATCAATTTCTGAAAGGATGGAATCGAATACTATTTCAAAGGAGATGAAAATCTATTTTCGTGAGAGGTTGAGATATATGAGGATTCGACCTACTATCTTCTTCAAAACCAAAGTGTCTATTCTTGCGAACTTGGTCAAAATTCAAAAACATAAGAAAAAGAAAAAGATGAAAAAGAAAGAGAAAAGAAAAATAAAAGAAGAAAGAAAGTACAAGTGAGCGAGAAAAGGACATCAAGGAAGAAGTAGAGTCACATGTCACATTCCACCCACAATTAGTTCCACCATATAGACATATGGGTAATATGACTTGACCTCCACCAAGTAGTGGCAGAAGCAGATACAAAGACAATTCCAGAGGTGGAAGACCCCCTAGTTGGCAGCCAACCAATATGGGTTATATTCCAGTTCACAGGAGTACCCCTACTATTCACATAAACTTGGAATCCAGCTTGGAGGATGAGTCTCATGTGATTAGCATACCAGCCAACCTCTCTCAGTGGGTTCCATTGGAGCTAACACTCAAGCCAGACAGTAACAAAGACCAGGCCTCCAGGCAAAGCATGAATGTATTTGAATAAGGTTTATATAAAATTATTAGGCAGCAGTTGGGAACTTTAGCTCTAACCTTGCTTTTGTCTCAAAAGTTGAAGGTTTAGTAGTTAAGGAAGCCCCTAATTCTTCCATGAATGACATAATTAAACCTAAACAAACTTTTAATCTCTTTCATGACTTAGATATATCTTCTCCCTCATGCTATTCCATTGCATGCAACCATCCTCAATGTCATAAAGCCATGCAGATCTATAATTGCAAGGGACATGGACTCTTGTCTCTCTAAATCCTAATCAGATTTTTCACAAGTGCAAAGTTCACACTATTTATTATTGGGTCATTTACATATAAAACACATAATTCTTATATATTTACATATATAATATTTAAACTTTTATATTTACATATCTCATTCCTATACTTTTATATTTATATAATTAGCACACAAATATTTAGTATTATATCAAAATAACACCATTATCAATTTTTCAAGTCAAATAAATATTTTCAAGCATAGAAGTATTATATTTGTAAATATCAAACTTTATGTGTTAAATAACTAATAATTATATGAATGTATGTAAATTTTTTGTAATTATATCTAGGACAAAGAGCCTTAAAATATTCTTGATTATGGATGTTCTTACTTGGCATTTATAGGAGGATGTACCTTGGTGAATGCTTTTTGTTGATGGCATTTTTTTTGTTGGTATGTCTAGAGAGGGAGTCCAAGTAAAGCTTGAATTATGGAGGTCAACCTTAGAGTCTAAAGTTTTGTTTAAGTAGGTCTAAAATTGAATATATGAAGTGTGATTTTAGTTATAGAAGTTTTAGTGGTGTTGTTGTGATATTGGGTGATCAAGTCATTAAAAAGGGTAAACATTTCAGATATCTCGGGTCTATTGTTGAAAATGATGGTGAAATAGATGGGGATGTTTCAAGTTGGATGATTGAAGTGGAGAAATGCATATGGCCTATTGTGTGAGAAAAGTACCACTTAGATTAAAGAACAAAGTTTATAAGATGATGGTAAGACCTGCAATGATTTATAGTGCAAAATATTAGCCAGAGAAAGAGAAGCATAAAATTAAGTTAAGTGTCACAGAGATGAAGATGTTTAGGTGGATGAGTGGCTTTACTCTTAGAGATAAAATGTAAAATGAATAAATTCATGAAGAGGTTGGAGTAGCACCAGTGTAAGATAAGATTAGATAGAGTCGCCTTAGATGGTTTAGTCACATAAAGTGTCGGATGTCTGATGACTCAATTAGGAGAGTGGATGTATTAATTAGATTCATTTTATATTAAGAAAGATAGAGGTAGACCTAAAAAATACTTGGTTAGGATGTATAAAAAAGTCCTTAATTTATTAGATTTAAATGAGAACTTGACACTTAATAGGACACAATAAAAAAGAAGGATTCACGTAGCTGACCCCACATAGTGGGATAAAGGCTTCTTCTTCTTCTTCTTCTTCTTCTTTTCTTCTTCTTTTTCTTCTTCTTGTATTATTTATTTTTCTTATCCTATTCCAATAAATAATTGCTCAAATAGTCACTCATTGTGCAATTAATATTACATTCAAGCATATAACTATCAACACAGGAATGAGCTCATGCAACATAAATATTCTATGTAAAGCTAAATATGTAAGGAAACGTCATCAAGTGACTTAAATATATAAGTCTTATAGACTCTAAAGAATTAGTGCTCACCGAATAATAAAAATTAGGATTCTATAAGAAATAATGCTAGTCTCAAATCTAAATATAAAGAGAGACTACATTGCAAAAACAAAAAAACAAAAAAGCCTATAATTGATGATTTTTTTTCATCAATTACATAGTAAAATTGGTTAGTTTATTATATCTTCGATAGATTTTATGATGGCCATCAAATCAATTAGTGAAGTTATTATAAATTATTGAATATAAATCAATATAATTGTCAAGCATAAATTAAATTTAGAAATTAAAATAAATTTAATTACAATTCATTAACTGCACTTTGATCATCTATGTCTATCTATATTTGTAAGTACAGTTCTATAACCCATGATTATTTTGTTTATTAAATTTAATTATGCTAGTAAAGTTGTCCTTTTTAAGTTTAACCTAAATTAATATGAGGATATCTGCATCCTTTATTGTGACAGGATCACACCTAATTAATATACAATAAATAAAAGAATCCTTAAAATATAATTAAACTTATCATTGAGTCAAGCAAAGCAACAAGCTTTCACATTCATCCGTTGCCCCTCTTCTAACCAACTAATAATGTATTGAAATTTTAGAAACCTAGTCTTGGAGGTAAAATTTTTATAGGTAGTTTGTTTTATTTCTCTATCAGTTATTTCTCTATCCGTATGATTAAGTTCTTATTATTTTACTCTCTCTCTCTCTCTCTCTCTCTCTTGCTCCATTCTGTAAAATAATTTTCCAAAACAAGCCTTCCACTTCTGTCTTTATTCCTTTAGAGATTGTTGGTTCAAAGTTAGATGGACTACATAGGAAGTGAAGTTTTATTTACTGTTATTCTTAGCAGAGCATAATCTCTATAATATGCTCTCTTTCTACTCGGATGTACTTTCAGTACACAGTTGTGGGAATAGATCTTTAAATCTGATCTTTTTGCGGTGGAATTTCAATTCATTTTTATATTTTTCATGTTTAATTCATAGTTGTTTTGATGAATTTTTCTCGTGTTTTCTTGATTTATTCTAAAATTATTTAGTTTTATTGTAAATTTCGTGTTCATTGATGCTAAGCCGCTATGCAGTGACCAAATTTTCAGTTTTCAACATATTTTTATTTTTTCCCGTGTAATTTAATTATTTTTGCTGTGACTTTAACTATTTTTCTGACTTTTTTTATTTTTTTATTTACTTTTCACAGTGTTTTAATTTTTTTTTACTTTGCTTAATTTTTCATACAAAAAAAATTTAAATAATGCATAAAGTTAAAAAAATTAATAAATAAGCTAGAAATACAACTAAAATTTTACCTTTAAAAAATGCACAAATTAAGTGGGCAAAAATTAAAATATAGCATAAATGATAGTTACAAATTCTGAAAAATGAAAAGATTGTTACTACCATACTTGCAATGAACATAAAATTTGTAAGAAAATAGAAAAAATCTAGAACAAATAAAGGAAACATGAGAAAACAAAAAAATATATGCAACAACAACAAGCTTTTATCCCACTAAGTGGGGTCGGCTACATGAATTCTTCATCTCCATTGTGTCCTATTATGTGTCAAATTCTTATTTAATTCAAGTATACTAAGGTCATTTTTTATACATCTTAACCAAGTCTTTTTAGGCCTACCTCTACCTTTCTTAACATAAGGCAAATCTAATGCATCTACCCTCCAAACCGGATCATCTCTTATGTGGACAAACCATCTACTCTCTAATCTCTAATCTGCCTGGAGCTACTCCAAATAGAACATACTCATTTCACATTTTATCTCTAAGAGTAAAGCCACCATCCATCTGAGCATCCCTTAATTTAGTCTTACGCTTTTTTATTGGCCAACATTCGCACCATAAGTCATTGTAGGTATTACTACCATCTTATAAAATTTTCTCTTAAGTTTAAGTTGAACTTTTCTATCACACAAAAGGCCAGATGCATTCCTCCACTTCAACTATCCAACTTGAATTCTACTAATAACATCTCCATCTATTTCACCATCATTTTGAACAATAAAGCCTAAATATCTAAATCACTCACTCTTATTAATGACTTGTTCACCTAATGTCACACTACTACCACTAGGACTTCTACAACAAAAATTACACTCCATATATTCAGTTTTGGATCTACTTAAACAAAAACCTTTAGACTCTAATGTTGACCTCCATAATTCAAGTTTATCTTGGACTCCCTCTCTAGTCCTATCAACAAGAAGAATGTCATCGAGCATAAAGTACATCATCTTCTAAATGTCTAGTAAGAACATCCATAACTAAAGCAAAAAGATAAGGTCTTAAAGCTGATCCTTGATGTAATCCAATTGAAATGGGAAAATATTTTTTCAATCCTCCTTGTGTTTGGACACAAGTAATAGCTCTAGTATACATATCCTTAATGACTTGAATAAAACCAATATTAACTCCTTTCTGTTCTAGAACTCTCCAAAGAACATCTCTTGAAACTTTATCATAAGCTTTCTCTAAATCAATAAATATCATATGTAAATCCTCCTTACTTTCTCTATACTTCTCCATCAAACATCTTAACAAATGTATAGCATCCATAGTAGATCTACTGGCATGAAACCAAACTGATTGTGCAAAACTTTTGTATCACATCATAACCTATGCTCAATTACTCTCTCCCATAATTTTAATGTATGACACATTAACTTAATTCCTCTATAATTTGCACACTCTTGTGCATCCCATTTATTCTTAAATATAAGAACCAACAAACTCTTTCTCCACTCATCTGGCATCTTTTTAGTCTTTAAATTCACATTAAAAAGATTTGTAAGCCAAGACATTCCTTGATCTCCTAAACATTTCCACACTTCCATTAGAATATCATCAGGTCATATTGCTTTTCCACATTTTATTTTCTTTAAAGCTTCTCTAACTTCAGATTTACTAATACGATGATAAAAATAAAATTCTCTATTTTTGTTTAGGGTATTAAGGTTGCTAAAATAAATCATACATTTAGATCCTTCATTGAAAAATTTATCAAAATATCTCATCCACCTATTTTCAATATCCTTTTCTAAGAAAAGCACTTTATTATCTTCATCCTTAATACACCTCACTTGAACCAAGTCTTTACTTCTCTTATCTCTTTGGTTGGCTAACTTATACATACATCTTTCACCTTCTTCGGTATCTAATCTATTATATAAATCACCAAAAGCTAAATTTTTTGCATCATATATTACTTTCTTAGAATCTCTACAGGCCACTCTATATATTTTCTAATTCTCTAAGTTTTTACATCTAAAACAAGTTTTATAATAATACTTCTTATTTTTTATCTTTTCTTGCACACTCTGACTCCACCACCACCTATTTTTATTAAAAGAAACTTTTCCTTTTGATTCTCCAAGCACATTTTTAGCAACTTGCTTAATTTCCTTGCTACTTTTTCCCATATAACATTAGCTTCTTTATGAACATCCCAAATTCTAAGTTCTTGTAGCTTGCACTTAAAAATATTTTTATTTGTATTCTTTAAGTGTCTCCATCTAATCTTAGGACAATAATTTGATTTATTTTTCCTCTTACAATCTTTCATCTTAAAATCTAAAACTAACAATTGATGTTGGGTACTTAAACTTTCACTTGGAATGACTTTACAATCTTTACAATCTAAATGATCTATTTTTCTTATCAAAAAATAATCAATCTGTGTTTTACTAGATCCATTTTTATAAGTAATAATATGTTCATCTCTTTTCTTAAATAAAGTATTAGCAACTATGAAATCATACGCTAAAGAAAAATCTAATATAGTCCTACCTTCTTCATTAGTCACTCCAAGTATATAAAAAATAATTAAAACTTTGCCACAGAAGTCCAAATTTAGAGAACTACTACCACAACGATGAACTTAGAGAAGATTTGAGTAGAAAGAGATCAGTTTCTAAAGATTGTGCTCTCCTAAATAGAAATATAAAGGTTAAAGAGGATATCTTTCATTGAAGCAGTGATCACTAAGGGAATAAAGGTAGAAGAAAGGCTTATTTTGAAACATTTTTTATTGAATAGAGAGAGAGAGAGAGAAGAGAAAAAAGAACGATCATGTTGGGTAGCACAGTCAAGCTAGCTAGCTTACCAACAGTGATGCTTTGACCATTCCATAGAAATAGGGGAGGAAGAGTATGGATATTATCATTTAAAGTTAGATTAACTAAATAATGAATTGATGATCACTCATTAATCACCCTAATTGAGTCAGGTTTGTGAAGAGATGTTTGAAAGAAGATGTAGTGAGGAAGAAGAGAGGCTTTTTAAAGATGCATTTCTCAATTAGCTTCTTGGCTTAAGAAAGTGTGCTTATTTTTGAAAACAATGATGTGAATGAGGTTTTGATTAGGAGTTGTGTCAACTTGTAGAACCAATGAACAAACATTGATTGAATAATGATCATTTTTCTAGGAAGCTAAAATTATAATAACTATTATTAAATTTGATACAAGAATGTATGTATGTATGTATGTATAGATATATAGGTACTAAAAGAGAGTAATAAAGGAAAATATAATAAAAAAAATATCCTCATTAACATGGGTATATTATGATAATAAACATTCTAGATTCATTCCACTATAAATATTGAAATATTTTGATTATTTTGATGGCAATAAATAATTTCAATAACATTAATAAATTTATCCTAAAATACTATAGTTATATGGTAGAGAATAAAATATAAAATTTCTTCATGAAAAAAGCATTTTATAGGAAAATAGTATACTTTTGGTCTATACTATATCAACGAAACTACTTTATTTAGGAAAAATGATTTCAGGCATTTTAGGACCCATTGCTTCACAAATTCTCAAACTTAATGTATTTGATAATTGGTGTTATAGAGCAAACACTTGTCTTGGAAGATCTATTATTGACATTATTTTTGGTGTAACATATATTTGATTACATTGGATTAAGTCAGTAACTTGATCAATAAACACACTCTCCATGTAGTCAACTTATGATAACTTTCCACTTCTTTTAGATCTTACTCAACACCCATCTTCTGATTAAACTCATATTCTAACCAATCTATATTTGACACTTTATCACATGCATGTAAAGCTTGCTCATTGGTATATGTTGACCCTAGGTCCATCCTCCTTAAAAATTGAAAAAAAACCACTCACAGCTCCCACACTCGCTCAGCTCACGCACACATGAGCAAACATTTGATTCCTCCAAGACCCCACCACGATCACCCCATTTGGTTTTCCCCTCCTCTTCGTTCGCTCGACTCCATCAACCACAAGCCACGCATGATCTTCCCTCCCTCTCTCCCTCTCTCGTTCATTCGATTGAGGAACTGCAATGGCTTACCCATTCCCTCTCTTCCCCCTTTCGATTTCCCTTCAAGCCAAGGCAATTGTTTGATTCATTCCACTCCTTTGCTCGGTTTGTCCTCTGAAAGCCACGCTCTCATCCGTCCTCCATCCCCCTTTGAGTTTCAAGCAGCAAGTCTCCCCTCTCACTTCATCTCCCATCAAGCTGCAAGGGATCCCTTTCTCCTCTTCGTAGATCTCCCTCAATTCATAAGCCATTCCCCCCCCCTATGCATTATTCTCCTAAATCAAGGTCTCATTTGATTCCTTTTGCTCATCGGCTCTTGTTCGTTTCCACCAAACTGAAATCCCTTACATTCCTTTTAGGAAGGCTCCATCAGAAAATCCTCCTCTTGATCTCACATTCTAGGATTTTAGCAAACTTTTTCTCTCCCTTGGTCTATTTTTCAAGCAAATCGCATGGGATTTTCTTTCTTCTTCCCATCGGTTGTTAAAATAGCAATTCTTTTTGCTGCTTGGTCAATTACTTTGCTGTTGATTTCCTTCTCCTTCCCTTGACACAACAAGCTCTCTTTCTTTCTCTCATAATCCTCTCTTTCTCTCTTCCAAAATAGAAAATAGGATTTCATAAAGTAATTTGTGAATGCTTAGAAATAATATTTGTGGATGTCTAGGAATGAATGTGTGGAAATTGTCTTATATGTGCTTCTTTTTGTAGGTTTGCCTCATGCTCATCAAGGCATGATGAGATGAAAATCGCCAAGGTGTTTTAAAACACTGACCATCACGCTCATGAGGGCGTGATGGGTAGGCCTAAAATCTGTTAGATGTGGCATTCTTATGCCAAAATGCTGCTTAAATTTTTCTAAAATTCCAACAAGTTTTTCAAAAAGTTTGATTTACAATAAAATTAGAATTGACACAATTGAGATGTAATTTCATATATAAATGTGGTACAAAATAATGATAGATTGCAATTCTAATTATTAAATAAATATTTGAATGTTAAAATAAAAATTATATCAAATAATTTAGTTGTAATGCTTAGAAGACTTCATAGCTAAGCTGTATGCTAGAGCAAGATAAAATAGCCCAGTGATGAGCGAGAATTAAACCAAATAATTGGCTTGAATCATTACATCTGATGATAAGAGAAAGCAAAAAAGATCTCAAGTAAATATAGACTTAACCTTAAAAGGGGATTAGTAATGGACTTGAAGGTTCACTTTTGAGCAAGGACGAAATTCAAATAAGGCTTGCAAGAAAACTTGATCATGCTCAATGAACTTGAAAGCTTATCAATGACCTCCAAAAAGATCTATCAAACATGTAGAATTCAATGAGTTGAGAAACAAATGCTAGTGAAACTTAAGGAGGTTAAAACCAAACTCATAAGAGATTTACAATAAATTTGAAATCTAATTTTTAAATAAACATGGAAATTGCTGTGGAGTTAAGAATGAATCTAAAATGGGTTTAATAGCTCGTATATGAATATGAATGTGACTACGAAGCTAACCAATAAGCATGAATACAGTTAAGGCAATAAATACTAAGATTACTATGGCTTATTTCAAGTGAACTAAAAATAATTTCAATTGAACACAATCAAGCTCGGAGAATGAAGATGAAGCTTGATAACTCATTTACATTCTATAGCAAATTATAAGGATTAATGGTTAATTAGTTAAGAAGAATTAATTGAACTTTGTGGCTTATGTTCTGTCATGTGTGAAAATGATTGAAAGAGAATAAACCAAATCCAAACATAACTTTTCATGTTATACTTATGGGGAGGTTACATGAAGCTAGAAGGCTAATTTTCAAATGAGATAGAGCCCAAACCAAACTTTAGAGTGAGATTTGCAAAGAACATGCCTTCTTACATTGCAATGTCTATTTTAAAATGAATTGAAGAAGGCTATAAATGGACACAAAAATAAAGCACATAGGATTTGTTAAGGGATATTTTCAAACCAAAGTGAAAATAAAATAAAATTCATAAGGGATTTTCACTATAACTAAATAGCCTATTAAAAGCATGAGGGAGACTTCTTTCTGAATAATCGACTTGTATTCAAAAGAAGCTTGAATTCAAATAAGCTCTCAAAGAAGTATAATAGCTTGTATGAGTGAATATCAAATTTGAATGTTGAATTTGTAAAGATCTAACAGGTCTTTAATGAGCATAAGCCAACCATTGAAGTTGAGAAAATTCTATGAATAAATAAAATGCAAGTAAAGATATAACATTTTAAGTGCAAATATAAACATAATTTTGCGATGCACAACGTCACCGGATCTACAATTCTTCATACAAGCACACAGAAAGTTATGCTAAATTAAATTCTCCATGAGTTATGGAGCTTCTTTCAATCCAAAAATTAAGGAATTTCATTCTAATTATGATTTTCAAAATCAATGATTTCATTAATTAGATGAAATTATCAATGCTAAAACCCCATGTGTGCTCGAACATAGAGATTTAAAGTGTAAATTTTAATGTCTGAAAAGACTGCAGCAGACTAAGTTGGAATTTAAAGAAAATATGAAATTAATCTCATGATTTAGAAATAAAATTATCTAAATTATTAAATACCCGCATGGGCCCCAATATTATGCTGAATGCTTAAACTTAATGTCTGAGGATGCTACATAGGATGCTTCTCGATTGGGTCTTAGGATTAGGTCCGGGTTAACAAAATCTAAAAATTATTATAAAATTTTAGCTTATTGAAACATCTGAGAAGCTAATTCATTCATATGATAATAACTGATCCTCTATTATTAAACTAATAGAATTGACAAAATCTGAAATAGTAAATTAAATGATCAACCAAACTCAAAACCGATGATGGCTATGTTGAATGAAGATTTCAACTGGAGGGGATACTTTCATCAAAATGTGATTGTAATTTCAAATCAAATTAACTTTAATTAAGTGTATATCTAAATGCAAAATATAACATGTCATTAACTGTTAAATGCCTAAATGAAAATCATCAATTTAAAAACTTAACGTTAAAAATTTACCACCTTTCGTAATAGTTTGTTGAAGGTGATAAATTAAGAAAACTCTAGCTCACAAAAGAGCTAATGTCGAATCAAATATTTTACTATGTTCACTCTCAATCAATCTTACACTAGTAAGGATGTGACCCGTGTCCTCTGACTGCGTGGTTTGGCTAGTAGGCTCCACATATAATGTAGTTACAACCAGAGTCCTCTTATCGGGTGGTTGCTGCCAAATGACACCATTATATTACGATCATGACTGTAGCCCGTATGTTCCCCAATGGCTCTACCCTTTGAGTTGTGAATCATAGGGTACACCTAATAGGGCAAAAAGCCCTATGTCAGCTAAAGTAAACTTAAGATTTTCTCCTTATACAAACACCACCCCAGGTCTGCAAAAATTTCTTAGATGACATAACCCATGTGTTGTTGATAAGGATTCTTCAATCAGGTTGGGTCGACTACCTCTTCTAACTAAGTAGACTAGGGATCATGACAGCTCAAGATGATGGAACCATGGGATCTAGATCGGGCACGCCATCATTCCCCTAACCATCCACTTTATGATAATGGTGATGAATTTGATAAATTCTAAATTATAAAACTCCACATGCTGCTACAATATGCTATGCATTTAATGATATGATGACTAGCCTTAATTGAAAGTTCTCTCTCAGCATTGGGAGGGGTAATTAACTATAGGCGCTTGCACCTATAGGAAACTTGGAACCAGATCTAAATTCTTCACCAAATGAGGGCAAAATCTTTGGGTAGTTTCTTATCTACTATTTCATCTACCTTCTAAAAATTACATCGACATTTAAATCATCACTCTTTTTAATGTAAGAGGTCGGTGGAAAATTTTTGGAGCCCACCGTATAGTAGCCCACATTCACATTAGAGAGACTGTTGGTGGGTACTCACCTATACATTGACCATCCTTTGAGATTAACTTAACATTTCTAATCTAGTCAACAAACTAACCTCATTAATCTTAGATTCTTGTACATAGCTTGGTCTAGTCCCTATTCTAAGGGATCAAATTAAAGCAATTCAAGCTCACTAGTTAACTTAATAATTAACCTAACCTTCCTCCTAACTTTAATTAACCTTATGTCAACCTAACATAACCTAATTATTATCAAATGTTATATTTAGGATCACTTTCATAGTCAAAGATATTAAGTACTTGATCTAATTTACCTTAAGATAAATCATTTTGTCCAGCTATAAATCCACATACATCTTAGTGTGAAGCAATTGCCCATCCTAGATTATGTAAACTCTTTTTATTATGGGAGTGCAAATCTCTCCATCATCATTGCTCTCATTCTCTTCGTTTCTTCTATTCTTCACATGTCAAGCCAAATGCCTTCACAGCCCATGCCTTCACATCACATTTGGTGAAGGGATCACATCATCTCAAAAGTCATAATTTTTCTCAAACAGTGATAAGTAATGTTACAAATAGATTTAGTTCAAAATGGTTTGAGAAATATCCAAACTATTTAAAGTATAACACATAAAAAGATGTAGCATATTGTCTATATTTCTATATATTTAAGCATTAAAGTTAAATTATTACATGTCAAGGAGTTCAAGAATCATTTATTGGTGAATGATTCAAAAATTGCAAAGAAAAGAAAAACTTTTAACTCATGTTGGTTAACACAATTGAGTTCATAATAAGACAATGCAAAAAATATGAGGATCTAATGAAATCTCAATTATAGAGTGTTCCTACTATGGAGTTGACTAAGGATAAGAGAAATATAAAATATAAGATTATATTGATAAAAGTGATTAATTATGCTCAGTTTTTTTCTGTAATAGGTATTATCATTTCATGGTCATGTGAATATTCTATCTCAGTTAACTAAGAAAATTATTAGAGACTATTACTTTATTATAAATTATAATGAAGAAATAAATAATTTACATTTTAAATGCTAAAACATAATTAAAGTTGCCTTCACCAAATGTATTAAAATAATCTTTTCATGCTACAACATCTAATATTTTCATTTTCATTATGAAAGATAAGTGTGATTCTTACTTTTTATTATATTGGATTAGTCTTGTGATGTGGCAAATGAGCAATTTTGTTCAATGGATATATTGATTAAGAGAAAAATTATTAAGATAAAAGCCCATGATAGCATGTCATCCCAATATACAAATAAAGTTTAATGATTTTAAAATATTCATTATTAATGATAATTCTCAAATATTTTAGTTCATTATTTTCAATTAATTTTAACTATGCTTAGTGGATGTAGCAAAAAAATTATTAGAAAGAAATATATTGTTTTAGGTTCACTTCAATAATTTTGAACACTATTAAAATTTCTTGTAAAAAAAGTGATGCTCTGAAAATCACTCAACATAAAAATATTCTTTCACACCTAAAGACAAAAGATGAAATAGTAGGTGTGGTTTGAATCAAGAAACTATTTTGTAACTAGCTAATGACACTTATAAAAGCTCACATTTTCACACTTTTATTAGACTTATGAAAATGTAGGTACCTATACGTGAAGAGCTAGAGATAATAAAAGAGAATGAGATATATGATCAACAATTAGATCAAGTTAGTATTTTAATCAATGTAATAAAATCTTTTAATTTTGAATTCAGGATATTTAATGATAAATAATTTAGATATTATAAATGAATTTGTATAACCTCTACAAAAATAATATTAAGAATGCAATGAAATTAATGCAAGTACCTATTGCAGATGATGAGAGGAATGGTGTGATTGTTTAATATATAAAGTGTCTCATTTTTATAATATTTTTAATGTTGATGTTTGAGATATAATTCTAACTTGAACACTTGTTGATGGTCTATATGAAGAAGTAAAAAATAATAATAATTTAATATTATTATTTTGTTGAGTTGTTCTATACTATGGTTAAATTGCAATTTTAGAATTGAACAATTATTTCTTGGGTTACTTATTTGTGTGACATACTTAAACTGAAGTGATTTATTCTTAATTTTTGATAAGGAAAAATTAGTTTATTTTGAAGAGTTATATCCTAGTGATTTTTTTAAAGTTAAGCTTGTGGATCTTGAGCATCAACTATCCATTTATCTTATTGATATGCAATTGTGATAATTTCTTCATCTCTTCATCCACAACATCAAAGTAGATTCCTCAAATCCATTTCCCATTAAAGTTAGCCTTCACCTAGCTTATGTATTCTTGAGTAAATTTTTCTTTCCATCAACATTCACAATATCTGAAATGACCTCCATGATCGAGTGATTTTGTGAGGGAGCTTTGGAAGAAGAAGCGTTGAAGGAGAAGAGGCTTTTGAAAGATGCTTTCTCAATCAATTCATTGGCTTAAGGAGAGTGCTTGTTGCTTAAAACAAGTGCGAATGAGGTAGTGGTTAGTATTTATGCTAACTTGTAGTGGATGAACAAATACCTTTGATAATGATAATTCTAAGAAGCTAAAATTGTAATAATTATTATTGAATTGAATAATATTTGATACAAAAGTGTATATATACAGGCGCTAAAAAAGTAATCAAAGACACTATAATAAATATAAATATTCTCATTAATGAGGATATATTATAATAATAAATACTTTAAATTTATTCTTATTATGAATATTAAACATGTTTTTAATTATTTATATGGCAATAAATAATTGGAAGATTTACATACATACCACATAATTCAAATGAATTTATATATCTAACACCTAAAGTTTGATATTTACTCATTTAATAAATTTTGAATGCTAAAAAAGATGTATTTCACTTTCAAAAAGTGAATAAGGATGATGATATTTTTGATGTAATAAATAAGATTGAGGTATTATATATGTGAAAAAGTAAAGTTTAGGTGCTAGATATATAAATACATAAGAATTGTGTGGAATTTATGTAAATCACCTTAAATAATTTTAAAAACTTTAATAAATTTATTCCAAAATATTATAATCATAAGTTTTAGGGCAAAATTTAAAATTATTCTCATAGAAAAGAGTCTTTTATAGAGGCAAATATTTTATTTTGGTTCATACTATATCAGTGAAAGTTCATATTTTAGGATAATATCTTTAGTCACTTTAGGATACATTGGTTCTCAAGTTTGTAAACTTCATGTATGTGGTATTTAGTATTGTTGTAGAAAAACTTGTTGAGTGAAGAGCTATTTTTGACATTATTTTTTGGTGTAGAACATACTCGATTTTGTTTGACTAGGTCAATAACTTGATTAATACACACTTGCCACTTATTCAACTTAGGACATCTTATCACATCTCTTTAGTATGACTCAATATCCATGCTTTGATCATACCTATAATCTAATCAATTCATCTTTGACACTTTCACACATGCAAATTGAGCATACTCATAAGTTGGTTAGGGTAAAACTTAAGCCAACCTTTTACTATTTTAGGTTCTATGCCATCCTGATTATAGTGTGGTAAACTTATCATCTCTAAGTCAGTCCATAAACTACTCTAATAAATCTTAGACTTTTTAAACATAGCCTAGCTTAGTTCATAACCTAATGGTTAAATTAAGTCAACCAAAACACTATGGTCTTCCACCTAATTTATTGTTTACCTTTTCCCAACCTAGCTTGACTATGCCATCATTAGAGGTTCTATATAGGACTCACTCTCATAACCTAAGAATTTAAGCAATCAACCAAAATTTTCTTAGGTTAAACCATTCTGCCATAAGTTAACCTTATGTTTACCTAAATCTAGTCAAACCTAAGACAATATGTAGATCCATGGCCTAACATATCCTAAGTTAGTCTAACTTAGCACCTTATAATACAACATTAATTCTAAAATTCACTTGGGTGAGCCATGTAGTTGATCATCTCAACTTAGTCAAACCAAATTTTAATTTATTAATTTAACTAACCTGATTATTGATTAAATGTTACCTAGGCTAGTCTCCTTAAAAAGACCTACATGCCACGACCCTCTTCAAATCCACCAAGGTCAATTCAAGCACATGTCAGAGGTTTTAATGATTAATTTAATTAATTCAAGTTATATTATTTAATTATAACTTAATAAATTATTAGTACAACCTAAGTTATTTTCCCTAAGAATTTGAGATCTTAATCTACCACTTATGAGGAACAAACCTAAATCAACTCAAGCCACTTAGTAAGTTTGAGTTTTAACCAACTTCAAATAAGAAGAGCATCTAAACAAGAAATTAGTCTCCAACTTTAAATATTCATATTTCAATAAATGAAGCAAAAACATAATCACCACCTCTTAAAATAATGAGCTAAAATCAACCAAAATAGAAAGTGGGCCAAATGATGAGTTGTAGCAACAAAGATATGCTAATACATAAACTGAAAACCCATATAGAGCTATTACAATCCCCAAATTTGAGGACATTAATAGTTAAGATACAACCCTCTCCACAAAAATATGAAATAAGAAATTTTGAAATCATTATTTGAGACATAAATAAATGTGTAAATCAATTGCCAAGTAGGCATAAACATAAAATAGTTTCCTATAATAGGATATAGAGAACCAAGTCATATTTTTCAGCTTCTTGAAATAGGGGGAATCAGATTTATCTAGATTGACAAGATCAATCAAATCCTTAGGGATATTATGATGGAAGGATTCAACAAAATTACTTATATGTGATTTTTATTTTCAGATGTATGGGGGGACACCATGCAGATCGTAGGGGGTACTTATTGAAGTGATCGGGTACGGCATTGAGATATGATGTACTATCTTAAAAGATAGAGGCATTACCCGTCAATGGACCTAATCACATAAAAAAGACTCCTATGGCATGATGGGTCTTCAAATGTACCAGAGATTTTTTCCTACTTTACATGCATGAATAAAGTAGGATTTATATTAAATCATATTTTAAAGTTCCCTATGGTGGCAAGCCTCCATAGTTAATTACATCTTAAAGAAGAAAATTCCTTAAGAATACTCTTGATTAAAGTAGACAATTATCATCTCCAAAGATTTCAAGGTTAGACTATCAAATGATTGGTTATGTTTGAAAAAATTAATTGGAAAAGTTCAAGGGGAAGACTTACTTTTTGGAAGCCAAAGAAAATAAGTAGGAAATGCTCATGATACTAGGAAGCTTAATGAGTATTCTAATCTACCCTATGGTTGGATTTTATAATTTTAAAGTTGAAGAGATTTATATGTTTTGAGTTGAAATTTTATTAGATTGCAAGGGCTTATAATCCATCAACACAAGGTTGTGAAACTTCCTAAGAGATGATGATTTATGCTTGTAGCCCAATGAAAATAACTACATCAGATCCTAAATCTTGAGGGCTTTAGTACAAGCTAAAGCATGACCTAAATCTAAGCGAAGATGAGCATAAGGTTTACCTCCATAAGAGAGGATAAACCACACACTTGGGCTTACTACCTTTAGTGGCCTCCTAACTCCTCCTATGATTTGAATCCATGTCAGTCATATGAATTGCAAGATAGTTAAGGTAATTATTTATTTAGAAAGAGACCAAGTCTTTAAACCCACTCTCTAAGAAATTAAAGCATGAGTGGTATGAGCAATGTCTCAATCTAATGCAAATTCTTTCCATATTTTATTTCAATTTTGACACTTCATTTTGATAAAGTCTTGGGGATTTTTTATATGCCTAAATGCATGATGAAGTAAGGTTGTTGGCCAAATCAAAAGAGAAAGAGGGTGAAGCTCAGTTAGTAGGGGTTGCTCTCATAGGTTAAGATGCCTCTATGTGTGTAAGGATGAAGGCCCTCATTTTTCAAGAGTGATTTAAGATGGTGCATGATGTGAAACATACAACATTCAACTAAGGGGTTGTTAAATCATTTAATTGTCTTATTTTAATGCCTAGGTTTTATGGTGAGGTTTTGAATTATCTAAAATTTAGTTATGAGTGATTAGTTGGGGGTAGAAAAATTAATTTTGCCCTAAGAGCCTAATCGTATCCAGGACACACACTAAAGCATCATTCATTTAAGAAGCTAAGAAAAGCATGCCATCCTAATGCACAATTTAAGCACAACATCACACATTTTTTTATAAAACTAGCACAAAAGAATAAAAGGTCGGTGTGGTAGGGTGCTGCCGTACATCCCAAAAAGAAAAGATGGGTAATCGAGCTCTACCCTTATACAACCCGGGATTACAAAATAAAAATTACAATTTATAAATGCTAAGGGGTGGGTTTCTTTTCCTTCATTCTTCTTCTTGTATCTCCATTTGATTTGATTTGCTCTACTTCAAAGGCATCACATGGCCTCTAGTACAAAGCCTTCTAGCCAATGCTCATCCTAATCCCCATAACTAATCCTAATTCCTAATACAAAATTACATCAAAATAGGAAAAAAAGTAAATCCTACTAAAATAAGCATTAGCTAAACACACATACAATCCCCAAGCAGTTCTATTTATAATTTTGACTTAGCATGATGCACATGGGTAATCAAGCCCACATGTCCTAACTTGGATTATGTTTAGGGGTTTAAGCAACTTGCAAAGAGAGCATTCATATTTATTTTAAGCACCCCCCTTTCCCCCTTAAGCATAATCATCTTCAAAAAATATGATTTGGCTAATATCGGCCTAACATCCAGTCTATGAGGCATTCACCCTAACATATAGTCTATACATGCAATGCAAGTATTTAGCACACCTTAACAATAAATGCTAAGAGAGGTTGCTTAAACAAATTTGGAATATTTCATGTATGGATGATTTTATTAAGTAGAGAGGATTCTTTTATCCATTTTCATATGCACATTTACAAGTATAAAAGATATAGAGTTGCCATTATTTAAGGTGTAGTCAGACTACTTAAGTTCTTAAAGCTTTTGCAATTAGGGATTGTCCAGACTAATATAAAACTTTTCTTAAAAACATATGCATGTACAAAAAGAAATGCATGGAAAGAGAATCATGCAAAAAATTTATGTTTATTTGTTAAGTAGAAGAGGGTGACTCTTTTATCCATTTTTCATATGCAAATTTATAAGTATAAAAGACATAAGTGAGTACGACACCATTATTAAGCATGGGTGTAAGGTACAAGACCTACTTAGGGCTACTTAAAGCCTCGCAACCCTAGGGTTGTCCAGACTAATATACCATTTTTCTTAAATACATGTGCATGTATAAAAAGAAATGCAAGAAAAGAGAATCATGCAAAAGTTTGTACTTATGTTTGAACTTGGTTATGCAATTTATATGTGTAAGTGTAAGGATCTTTCTTAAGTCATAATATGGAAGAGGATAAGAATGAATTTAAGCAATTGTTATGTTCTTTTAAAAGAACTATACACTTTGCAAATCTTATTCAAATCCATATTAAGAGGAAAGAATGGAAGCAAACATAAGACACATTTTTATATTCACATGCAAGCTTATAAATAAACTATAAGTAGCACACTTTCAGTTTTACATATTTGATTTATAGATTTTGAAAATAGTTTTTAATTTAATAGTGATAATAGCCACTCATATTTTTTACTTTAGAAAAAACATGTAATTTGACATAAAAACATTTCATTTTCAATTTAATTTTAGAAAAGCATGAATGTATGAATTTCATATGACATACACATTTATCATGCTAAGAAGGAAAGAAAATGATGTAAGTATGTAATTTCATTCACTCTAATCAATTCCTAAAGATAATCTTATGAAGTAAGATCATTTAAGGAGAATCAAAAGTTGTTTAAAGAGACTTTCATTTTATTTTAAGTTTGACTTGAATTAGGAAAGTGTAAGAAGGTTTGCTGGTCCTTACCCATTCACATGTGTGTATTTTTTTAGTTTAATTTTTAGGTGATTAGATTAATTTTATGTTTGTTAGGTTAAAGTGTAGATTAAGTTCATTAATTACCCCTTACCTATATCATTTTAACATATTTAATCAAATAATTATGAGCCAATGTATGACATAAAACCACAAGGAATTTAAACCAGTAATGCATCCTAAGAAAGAAAGGTACCTAATGTAATTGGTTCACAATTAATGATTAATTAAGCTAAAGGGTTTAATTTAAGTACTTTCATAACCCTTCCCACACATATGGGTTATGTATGATTTCCTTAAGTTACTTAGGTTTTTGAACACCTAAGCATCTACCTAAGAAGAATTTGTTAAGTATTGAAATGTTTTAAAAATTTTATTAAGTTAATTAAGTAGGCCATTAGTGGATTATCCCTTAATTAAGTTTAGATTAAGAAATGAAGGGGGTTTAGGGAATAACTTAAGAAAAATATCCCAAAATCATTTCATGAACCTCCTAATCACTTAAAAAAAGTTAATTAACTTAATTAAGGAATTAAACCACTGTTCACATGCTTAATTAACCTTAATTACATTAAGAGAGTTATTAAGGGTTCATTAATTAATTTCCCTAATTAACTCAATAATAAATTCCAATAAAATTAGGGGAGGTAGAAGTCATCCCACTAAACATGCTTGAGAAGTTTAGAATCAATTAATGAAGTCATTAGGGAGTAATTAGGGTTATTAAGATTTTTAATAAACCTTAATTAAGAAAAATATACTATTTAAATTCAATTAGAAATAATTTTATTGGATTCTCCTCTGCATTATATTTAAAATGAATGTAATTTTGTATTTTTTGAAATTTTCTACAATTAGTTATAAATTTAGAAAGTTTCAATTGATTTAAGTAATTTTTATGAATTCTCCTAATTTATTTTATTAAAATAAATTATTTGACATTCAAAAGTCAATATCTTTTAATACAAAAGTCCTTATAACTTGAAATTTTTATGGTAGGTGCATTTCCACATCAATTTTAATATCTAAAAATTTCAACTTAATCGCACATGTACTTTTGATTTAATTAAATAAATTTGATTTTTACTAAAAGTTAAATTAAGCTCAAAATACTTAGTAAAATTTGTAGATTTCTAGTTTGTTGGATTCTTCTTGGAAAGACGAATCCAATGAGTCCTTGTTTACAATTTTTTATTGAGTATTTTATATCTATAAATTTTGGAAGTTTTTGGTAATTTAATTAATTCTTTAAATCGGAAAAACCATGCGGCGCTGACGTGGCCATGCGGCGCCACGTGATGCCATGCAATTGGATGCATGGTGCCACATGGCATGTGGCACCGCACAAAGGCAGCATTTGCGTGTCATGGAAGCGAAGATTCGTAAACCCGCAGAGTGAGCGGGTCACTCGCTGACCGTCGGCATTGATTCGACGGTCATCGATCGGAGGCGATCATGCAATGATGTGTGGCGAGCCACATCCGATCATGTGATGATGTCCATATCGCATCAAGCTATCCAAGGCGGTCATGCAATCCATGCATGATGAGCTGTCGATCCACGTGGGATGACGTACTGTCATTGGCGTGAGCATGGTTTTTTTAAATGGAAAATAGAGTTTCTAAGTGAAAACTTGTCCAAATGGACTCATTTTCATCAATTCACATTGAAAATTCTATTTTCTAATTGGGATGATTTAAAGTAAAAATGCGAGATTATCTAGGGTAAATTCCTTAAAATTGCACAAAAGTCATCATGAAATGAGTAATCCTGAGGCCGGCTATGGTTTTTGAAGGTTACCTCATTTGTGATGATTCATGAGTGAGAGAAAAAGCCTTGGACTGAGCTTAGATCCTCGCCCTCATGTCGAAACAAAGTTTTCTCCATTGATTATCATTTTCTCACCGAAATACCCTTAATTTTGGTGTATTTCTCTCCAAAATGAAGTGGATGATTGCTAATAGTTTTTGGGAGCTCTAGGAGGAGGAGAATGAGAAGAATGAGATTCTTCTTCAGCCACTAAAGCCTTAAAATAAAAAGTTAAGTGAAAATGAACATTTTTTCACTTTTTATTTAAAATTTTGGCTATAAACTCATGTCATTTGGCTTGGGGTGTTTGGGAATGGAAGAGAATCATATTAATTGGCTTCCTATGGTTGGCTAAGGCATGGAAAGTGGCTGCCATGAAGGACAAAAGGGTGTCTTAGCCAAGGGGAGGTGAGTGTCCTTCTTTACAAGTGTTCCAATGGGAGAGGTGAGGTGATTTCACCTCCCCATGAGTCATGGCTGCCCCAACCACTCATTGGGTCAGAAAATCAATGTCCTTGGTGCCTATGTGGACCAATGGATGAGTGTCAAGTGGCCAAGGAAGAGAAATGACCACTTGGGAAAATGTCTTTTCTCATGGGATGCCCTTGACCTAAGGGAAAAGTAGTCATTTGACGTTGGATTTGATTTGGGCAGATTGAAATGAGTCAAAAATAAGTTGGACCAAATTTCATGTCATTTGAAGTTCATTTGGTTTAATTTGGGTTAATTTGACCCATTTGGGTCAAAATGGGTTAGGTTGACAAATTGGTCAAATTGGGTCAAACCAAGAGTTGGGTCAAGTTCAAATGACTATTTGGAGTATATTGGTTCAATTGGTTTCAATTAATTTTGTTTAATTTGGATTTAATTTGGATTTTGGCCAATTTGATTCTTTAGGTCAATTTGGGCTAAGTTGACCAATTTGACCCAATTGACCAAATTAGCTTGAATCATGGCTTGTTTGGGATTTGTTTGATCATTTAGAATATATTGTAGGATTTGGTTTCAATTAATTTTGGTTTATATTTAATTTCAAGTTGATTTGACCTTTTTCAAGTTGGGTTCATGGTCAATTGCTAGGTTGGGTCTTGTTGGCCAATTGGTCAAATTGGGTTTAATTGAGGCTTTGTTCAAGTTCAAAAATCAAGCCGTTGGTTGCAATCAATTTGGTTTAGGTTATAATTTGGCTAGTTTGGGTCCATGTGGGTTAAAGGGTTGACTTGGTCAATGGGCTAGGTTCACTTGGTTTGACCTAATTCATGACAATTGATTAACCTATGATGATCAAAACATGACATGAAAATTTGGATTGGCTTAATCACTTTGATTTGAATTGAATTGAATTTTGGTTCATGTAGGTCAAATTGGCCACTTTGGGTCAAGTGAGCCAATTGGGTTTAGTTGGCTTGATCAAGGCTTGATTCAAGTTTGGTTGAACTCACATATGGATTTATGATTGAAATATAAATCCATTTGCAAGAGATTTGAAGTCAAATGGGTTTTGATTCATTTGACAATTTCAAGTCAAAAGGGTGAATATGGGTTTGACTTGGGTTTGATTTTTTGAATTTAGTTTTGGTTTGATGATTGAAGTTTATGTTTATATTTGGATTCATGATTGAAGGATTGATTAAATCATGAAGAAATAAATCAAGGGTTTGGCATTTGAGTTTGATTTGGCTAAGTTCAAGAATTTGACTTGAAAGGCTTAGGGATTTTGGAATTTGAATTTGAGTTTGATTTGGTTTTGGAATTTTGAATTTATATTGTGAATATAAATGAAAATATAAATAGGTTATGAAAATTTCTTGAATTTGAATTGATTTGATTGATTTGAGCTAATTCCATAAGAAGAATTAAAGGACTTAGAAAGATTTTGAATTTGATTTGGATTTAGTTTGATTGATTTGAATTTATATTTCATTTATATATGTGAATATAAATGAGAATATAAGTGGGTTATGAGAAAATTTCTTGAATTTAAATTGATTCAAATTTGATTTGAGCTAAGTCCATAAGATAGAATCAAAGGGCTTAGGAATGATTTTTGGAATTTGAATTTGAGTTTTGGATTCAATTTGATTTGGAGTTGAAGTTGATATGAGTTTGGGGTTGATTTGAGTTTGACTTGAAGGAAGGAAGTGAGGAATTAGTTCAAGCTATAGGGTAGGAAAATTTTTCTAACACCCCTAAGGCATGACCCATTCTTATGGCTAACTCTTTTAAGTCTCTAGGGCTAGGTTGAGTGTTCACCAAATCACTAGATGTGTCTTAAGACTAAGAAACTCTTAATTTCTAAGAGAAGCCCTATGTCTAAGATGGAGGGGTTGAGAGCTCATCATAAAAATGAGGTCAACAAGTACATAAGGATGAAATTAAACAGGTATGTGTCATTATTAACCAGGGAAGTGAGGTAATCAAATGACCTCCTTAGAGCTAACTAAAGCTTCGTATTCCCGGGATGTCCAAACTATATACCCATTTGCTTTCACACATATGTAAATTTATATACATGAACATAGGAAAAGAAGCTCCAAATCATATGGCTAATTATCTCAATCATTTGAACAATTATGAATGCTTGTATTTACAATAGAAAAGGGTTTTCAATTCCATAATTAAATATACACACTGATGTATAAGAGACATAAGCTAGTATATGCCATTATTAACCAAGAGTGAGGTAATCAAATGACCTCCTTGGGGCTACTTAAAGCCTCGTATTCCAAAAATGTCCAGACTAAACACTTGCTTTTCTCAAATACATATGGATGTATACATAACTAAAGGAAGGAAAACTATGTCAAGATTATATTTTTATTTGATTGAAGCATTTACATATGTGAAATTAAAGTTCTATCCAATTTATAGTGTAGAAATGCATGTAAATGAAATCAAATAAGTACATGTTATTGTTAACCAGGGAAGTGAGGTAATCAAATGACCTCCTTGGGGCTAGCTAAAGCCTTGTATTCCTGGAATGTTTGGACTATATACTTATTAACATTCAAATACATATAAAGCTACACTTCAACCAAAGAAAAGAGAACTTTACTTCACATATCTAAGCTATAAGAATATACAAATCTATATATATATTCATAACTACTATCACTCTAATCAATGTAATTGATTTATAAATTTTCAAAAAATAATTTAGATTTATTAGTAATAGATATGAACTTAAGTCAACACATGCAAGCTTAACAAAGGAAAACCATTTGATTTAATTGATTTTGAAAGGATGAATGCATGATTTCAAATGACATATAATATTTAATATGATTGGAAAGAAATAAATAAACATAAACACATGATTTTATTCAACTAAATTAATTCTTAAGGACAATCATATCAAATAAAACCATTTAAAGCAAACCAAAGTTTCTTTAAAGTCATTTTTAATTTCATGTTTTGATTTGATTTAATGATGTGAGAGTGAGTTTGTTGATCCCAACCCATTCCCATGTTTATGAATTAATTTGGTTTAATGAAAAGTAATTAAGTTGACTTTATAGATTAATTTAGTTGTAATATGCATTAAATTTATTAATTAACCCTTACCTATGTTACCTTAAAGTAATTAATTAAATAATTATGAGCCAACATGATATGCAAATGAATTGGAAAGTAAATTAGCAATGGTCCGAAGAAATAAAAGGGCCTAATGCAGTTGGCTCACAATTATTAATTAATTAAATTAAGAAACTTGATCAATTATTTTATGATTTTCTCACACATATGAGTAAACCATAATTTCATTGACTTCCTTTTGGTTATTAAACACCTAAAGACCTACCCATGATTTAATTGGTTAAGATCAGATGTGATTGTAATTTCAATTTGATGAATTAAGCAATTTAATTAGTTAATTAAGCATTAATTAATTATCTTTGAAAAGTGAAATGAACTTAGGGAAACATATTAGGTAAGTGGTCCCAATCCTATTCCATAAGTCCCCTCACTATTAGACAATGATTAATGATCCTAATCAATTAATTACTTTATTGTTCATATGATTAATTAATCTTTAATTCAATTAAAAAAGTGATTAGGGCTTAATTAGCTAATTTTCCTAATTAATTAACCAATAAATACCAAGAAAATCATGGGAGGTAAGGTCATCCCCTTAAACAATCTCAAAAAGTTTGGGTTTAATTAGTTAGATAATTAGGGAGTAATTAAGCTAATTAATTTTTTAATTAAACCTTAATTATTATTCAAATTCAATTAAGGATATTTTTAATAAATTCCTCTATGAAATACCTTCTAAATAAGTATTTATTTATATTTTTTTAGATTTTCTATAATTTATTATGATTTTATGAAGTTTTAGCCATTAATTCTAATTATTTAAGCCTAATTAAGTCTAATCCCATCCATGTGGCACACTTTCCATGTGATGCCACGGGATTGAATGCTTAATCTTAATCTTAGTCAATGCTTGCATGGAGGATATGAATGTGCTTTCTCATGTGTCGTCTGATCTAAGATTGAACGACCCTGATTAATCCTGTTGCACTAAATTATAAAATCAAATAATTTTATCAGATCTAATCACGATCGTCATTCTAATCACGCAGAATGGACGGTGTGTTATCTACCATCACACGAGTGAGGAAGAATGGAGTCCATCTGCCATTGTTCACGTGATTTGAGCTCACCCGAGCTCAAATCGATCTCAAATCGATCCCACACCCTTACGAAGGATCCAAAGGAATCCAACGGTCAAGATCGCACGGGGTGAACGTTTCTTCAAAAAGCTCCAACAAAATTTTACTCCAAGGTCAGTTTCAATGGCATACCTCATTGGAGCTTAAGACCGATGCCAAATCTGATTGAGGAAGCTTCGTCATGTAGAGACGAGGCCCTGCTGATCAGCACAAGCTTCATCTTGAGGTGGATGGCTCGAGATGCCAACACATGAGACATAGGTGGTCGGTGTTGATCGAAGTCCACCCTTCGGCCATCGGGAAGCTCGGAATACGATTCTTTCTTGCTTGACTACCTCCAAGGATGGTGTGTGTAAAGTTAATTGCACTTTGGCCAAGCCTTGAGCAATTGGGATCAGAGAATGGCTCTCCTATTTCAGCTTGAAGAAATCCAAGAGTGGGGAATGTGGAATGAGCTTGGGAGCTTAGGGATTGTCTCTGATGGCTCGTCTTGGGTAGTTAGCTCTCTAAGGAATGCAAGTGTGTGTGTTGACCTCATTTTTAGAATGAGCTCTCAATCCCTCCATCTTAGACATAGTACTTATCCTAGACACTAAGAGTTCCCTTAGTCTTAAGATACTTCTAGTGATTAGGTGAACACTCAACCTAGCCCTAGAGACTTAAAAGATTTAGCCATAGGAATAGGTCATGCCTTAGGGGTGTTAGAAAAATTTGCCTACCCTACAGCTTGAACCAATTCCTCACTTCCTTCCTTCAAGTCAAACTTTAAATCAACTCAGTATCAAAACTTAAATCAATTGCAAATTAATTAATTTTCTCAAACTTAAATCAATTCCAAATGATTGAAGCTTATGATTGAAATTCAAATCCTAAGAATCTTCCCTAAGTCGCTTTGATTCTATCTTAATGGACTTAGCCTAAATCAAATCCAAATAAATTAAAATTCAAGAAATTTTCTCATAACCCATTTATATTCTCATTTATATTCACATATATAAATGAAATATAAATTCAAATATCCAAAACTAAACCCAAAACTCGAGCTCAAATTCAGCAAAAATTCAACCTAATCCTTTCAAGTCAAAATCTTGAACTTAGCCAAATCAAATTCAAATCAAGCCAAACCCTTGATTTTTCTTCATGATTCAATCAATCCTTCAATCATGAATCCAAATATAAATATAAACTTCAATCATCAATCCAAAAATCAATTCAAAACTCAAACCCAAATTCAACCCAAATTTAACCCAAATTCAACCTAAGCCTTTCAAGTCAAAATCTTGAACTTATCCAAATCAAATTAAAAATAAGCCAAACCCTTGATTTTTCTCTATGATTCAATCAATCCTTCAATCATGAATCCAAATATAAATATAAACTTCAACTATGAAACCAAAACTAAATTTAAAAATCAAACCCAAGTCAAACTCATGTTCACCGTTTGAACTTGAAATTGTCAAATGAATCAAAACCCATTTGACTTAAAACCACTTGCAAATGGATTTATATCTCAATCATAAGTCCATATGAGAGTTTAATCAAACTCAAATTAAGCTTTGACCAAGCCATTAGACCCACTTAGGCTCACTTGATCCAAAGTGACCTAAAGTATCCCTTATGAGCCAAATTCTAATCCTACCCAAATTGGATTGAACTAAGCTTAACAAAGCCTCACATTGTGAGCAACAATCATCATGAGATGATCAATCACTTAAATTGGGTCAAACCAAGTCAAACCAAGGGTTGACCAAGTCAACACTTAGCCAAAATGAAACCTAAACTAGCAAAAAATCCACCAAGCCATTGATTGATCAAAACTCATTCATGATCAATGTTTGAACTTGACCAAGTCATCATTTGAGCCTAACCTAGTGGCCACTTAACCCAAGTTGACCCAACTTGACCTAAAAAGTCAAAATGTGTCAAAACTTGATCTAAGACAAATTGATTGAAACCAATGGGTCAAGTTCATTCTAAATCACTTTTTGAACTTGACCAAAGCCTCAATTGGCCAACTAGACCTAACCTAGCCCAATTGACCATGAACCCAACTTGACCTAAATGGTCATGTTGAGCCAAAATCAAACTAAACCAAAGTTGATTGGAAACAAAGATACCAATACATTTCACATGACTAATTAGACCTAAACCAACTCATGACCTAACCCAAATAGGTCAAATGGATCAAATTGGTCAACTTGACCCATTTGACCTAAATGAAATCAAATGAACCAGATCCAAATATAAATCAAATTGAACCAAACCAATGATGCCAAAATATTTCAAATGGTTAGATGAACTTGACCCCCTTGGTTTGACCTAATTTGACCAATTGGTCAACTTGACCCAAGTTGACCCATTTTGACCTAAATGGGTCAACATGAGCCAAATCATATCAAACCAACTCCAAATTCATTAAAACTTGGCTAACCCATTTTTCAATCATACCAAACATATTCAAATTGAAATCCAAGCCAAATGATCATTTTACCTTTAGGCCATAAGGTAACTCAAAATCAAAACCACTTGGAATTTGGTCAATTCCTTTTCATGGACACTTGGCATCCTCTTAGTGGACCAAATGGTCACTAATGAGGATGGTACACATGACCTAATGGTTTTGGGTCAACCAAACCCAACCCAATGGCCAAACCACCACCCACTTAGAAATTGAGCACATGGGATCCCTCCTCCACTCAATTAAAGCACATGGAAGCTTCACTACTCCACTCTACATCAAAAATTGAACCATGTGCAAGTCCTAACAGCCTAACAAATTAATCAAATTTGATCAATTGATCAAAAGGAAAGCTAGGCCATTTGATTCACCTAGGGGGAGATATACTCCCCCTAATTTTAAATCATTCCAAGACTCTCATACTCGATTGAACTTAGGGGACTCAAAGCTAGCACCCCAAGGTTCCTCTGAGCTTCCTCAACCCATTTTGAGTTCTCCTCTTCTTGGTTTCTTCAAACAAAAATAAGGGAGCTCCACCATTTTTTCATCTCACTCAATACTTAATATCAAGCCAATTCCTCTTGTAAACATCTTCAAAGGACTCAATCGAGCTTTTCTAAAGCTTAATCCAAATTCTCAAGGCATGGGAGAGGGGAGCTAGACCAAGGCCAAACACAATTGAAGAGGAGCTTGGTCCATAGGAAGAACCACTTCATCTGAGGCTTGAAATCAAAAGAGCTTGATCTTGATGAAGCTACCAGTGGTTGGGAGTGCGGTGGCCTCCGGAGGTATGGATCAAAACTAAGCCTAGAATAGGGATTGTGTGGTCTTTTGTAAAAGAAATTTTCATCTCAAGTAAAATTGGTTGTTGGATGTCTTTCCCCTTGCATGATGATGATGTGGGTTGAGTTTGAGCCCAATCCGAGCTCAATCAAACTTGGATCTTGCCCTGAAGATGGATGGTAGCCATCTTCTGTAGGTGAGCTCTGGGACGGATCATGGTAGTCCATCCATGTATTTTGGATGGATGGCCATGATTAAGCCATGTAGGATCCCTTAGTTCATCCCTTAAGAACCGCGAGCTCGATATCGATCATCCGATCTTTGATCGAACTGATGAGCAGAAAGCTTGTAACACTGCCGCTGACGCGACACTCCGATGTGACAACTTAAGTGATGAATCCCACTATGCCATGTGGAAAGCATGCGCCGCGTTAGCGGTCCATGTGGCGCAGATGGGATTAGTCATTTAATTAGGCTATTTAATTAATGGATAATCATGGAAAATTCAAAATATCATAACTAAATATAGAAAAATTAGAGAAATACAAAGTAAAAAGCATTATGAAGATAATTCAAAGGGGAATAATCTAAAATTAATTTCAATTGATTTTGAGTAGTGATGTTTTCTAAATTAAGGTTTTATTGAGAATGTAATTATATCAATTACTCCCTAATTATTTCCATTAATTCCAAACTTCCTAGTGTTGATTAATGGGATGACCTCTGCCTTCCATGATTTTCTTGGAAATTTATTAATGGTTTAATTAGGGTAATTATTTGGTTCATTCCTAATTAGTCTCTTAATCAATAAAATGATTAATCAACCTTTTAAATAGTGATAAATCCATTAATTAATTTTACTAATCACCTTAGAATAGTGAGTAAACATATGGAATGAGATTAGGAGTTCTTCCCCATATTTTTTTCCTAAGTTTATTTCATTTGGATTAAAATCTAATTAATGTGCAAAATTAATTAAGTAATCTAATCACTTAATTAAATGGCTTAATTAATCAAAATTTTAAAATCAAATATTCCGTTAACCAATTCATCTTGGGTAGGTGCTTGGTGTTCAATAATAACCTAGCTTAATTAAAATCCAACCCACATGTGTGGGAAGGGTTATGAAAGTACTTAAATTAAACCATTTAGTTTAATTAATCACTAATTATGAGCCAATTGCATTAGGCCCCTTTCTTTCTTAGGTGCATTATTGATTTAAGTTCCTTGTGTGGTTTTATGTCATACATTGGCTCATAATTATTTGATTAAATATGTTAAGTGGTGTAGGTAAGGGGTAATTAATACACTTAATTCACACCTTAACCTAACCAAAGCATAAAATTGATCTAATCACCTAAAATTTAAACTAAAACATCATACACATGTGAGAATGGGTTAGGACCAAACTCATCTCAAATTTCTCAAATTGAAATCAAACTCAAACAAAACTAAAAATTTCTCTAAAATAAATTTGATTTACTTTAAATAATCCTATCTCATAAAATTATCTTTAGGAATTAATTAAGGTGAAAGAATTTGCATACTTTCATTACTTTATTTCCTTCATAACATGCTAAATGTGTATGTCATATGAAAATCATGCATTCGTGCCTTTTAAAAATCGAATTAAAAATGAAATATTTCCTTTATGTCAAATTGCACATTTTGTTTAAAGTAAGAATATGAATGGCTATTATCACTATTCAATCCAAAATTATTTTCAAAACTCATAAATCAAATATCAAAATTGAAAGGTATGCTACTTATAATTATTTATAAGCTTGCATGTGAGTATAAACATAAAGATGTGCATTGTGTGACTTTCCTTCTCTTTTCCTTTAGCATAGTTTTGAATAGGATTTGCAAAGTCTATAGTTCATTTGAAAAGAATATAACACTTGTTTAAATTCATTTCTATTCATTCGTATGCTATTAATTATAAAGGGTATTCACACTTAGACATGTAAATTGTATAACCATAACAAACAAATAAACATAAATTTTTGCATCTTTCTTTTTCCATTCATTTTTTTTGTACATGCATATGTATTTAAGGAAAGTGGTATATTAGTCTGGGTAACCCCAAGATTGCGAGGCTTTAAATAGCCCTAAGTAGATGTTATTTCTTACACCCCTAGTGCTAACAATGGCGTCGTACTCACTTATGCCTTTTATACATATAAATGTGCATATGAAAAATGTCTAAAAGAATCACCCCTTTTCTACTTAATAAAATCATGGATCATGAAGCATCCAAAATTTATTAAGTAACATCTTAGCATTCATCATTAAGGTGTGCTAAAACACTTATATTTGCATGTATATATATATGCTTAGGATTCATACATATGCATGTTACACATGTTAGGAAAGAAATGAAGTGTTGTGTGTTTTGTGATAGTATTTCATTTTACTTAATCTTAAAATGCCTTTCTCTTTGAATAAGTTTGTTCAGAGTTGTTCTAAACTTAGGATTAGTTAAAACACATAATAAAACATTCACTAAACAATAATCAAATATGAATCTACCTTAGAAATTACTTAAGGTAGGGAGGAAAGAGAAGTTCTCTTCTCTTTTCCCCTCTTTACAACACTTAGTAATTAATTGTAGGATTCATTTAAACCAAATCAAAATACAAAATAAAATCATCCAAAGCACCTAAAACACTTAAATAAAATTGCCCATCTAAGTTAAACATTTTGATACCTAGAAAACTTCAACCTTAAAGCCTAGCTAAGCATACCACACAAACTTTAAATGGCACACACATTAGACTAAGTCACCATTTCTAGCTTTAGGTTAGGGCGGTGTATGGTTTGATGTTTACTTTTTTTGTGATGTCATATTTTAGTTTGGATGTTATGGTATATGCGTTGAATGGTAGGCGATCTTATCTAATCTAATTATCTTCTTAGGGATTGTGCTTAAGTGGTGTTGTAATAAAATATAAATCTGGTTTTGCTATGCAGGTAGTTATACCCCTAAGTATAATCCAAAATAGGCTAGGTCGGCTTGGTTACCCATATGTGGGGTACTAAGTCCAATTTATACATATACATGCTTGGAATTATATGGTTTGTTTAGCTAATCTCTGTTTTGCAGGTTTTAGTTAAATTTACTTTTTCCTTTTCATGTAATTTTGCAATTAGGATTTTGGAATGATTTTTATGGGGTGTTAGGATGAACATTGGTTATAAGACCATGTTAACCACATTCCAACCATCCAAAATAAATAACTAAAAGAAGAAAGAAGAAAGAAGAAATGAAGAATGAAGACCCCCATAACATGAATTCCTTGCCTAATTGTAATTTGTAAATTTGTAATCTAGGTTGTATAAGGGTAGAGATCAGCTACCCAATTTGTTTTCGGGTTTGTGTGGTGGAGCTCGACCATAAATTGATTGATGTTTGTTTAGCTTATGCATTAAGATGACATCTTTTCTTAGTTTCTTCCTTGCTTTGATGTATGGTTTGGATGACGATTAGGCTCTTAGAAAAACTAAATTTTATATCCAACTCATCAATTCAAACTAAAGAATAAAGAACTCATAACCTCATCTAAAGCTTAAGTTATAAATCAAGATAAAAGAATTAGCAACCCCTTAGCTGGATGTTGTATTTATTTTCTCACATCATGCATAAAAAGCATATTATTTCACTCTTGATTGGAGGGCTTCCACCTTTGAGAGCCATGGAGAAAATACACCTCCTTATCTTGCTGATTTTGGCCAATAATCTAATTTCTCATGCATTAGACATATGAATCCTAAAGCCTATGTCAAATTGAATGTCCAAAATGAAAATAAAATGTAACAAAATTTACTTTAGATTTAAGTCATTAAATCATACCCTACATGATTTAGTCTCTTAGGAAGTGTGTTTAAGGACTTAGTCTCTCTTTCTAAATAATAGCTTAGCTATCTTGCAAAAAACATATGACTTTTTGTGTTTTAAAATCGTAGGAGGAGTTAGTTGGACCACCCAGGTGGTTGTAAGTCCAAAAGTGTTTATCCTCTCTTATGGTAAACCAAATACCCATTTTCTTAGATTTAGGTCATGCTTTTGGCCGCCAAAGCTCTTAGATTTTTTAGGTTGTTGCTACTTCCCTTATGGCATAAATCCTCATCTCTTAGGTATTTCCATGACCTTGTATCATGGAATTGTAAGCCTAATTCTAATAAAAAATTCAACTCAAATAAATTAATTCAATTTCAAAAAAATAAACCATAGGATAGTTTGGGATACTTACTAGCTTCTTAGTATCCACTTATCTTATCTTCATTTACTCCATATCTCTCTCCACTTGATCTAAAATAAACCAATTGATAGTCTACCAAAATCTTTGGAGACAATGATCATTTACCTTAATCGAGTATTCTAAAATCTATCCCTTAGGATGTAATTAACTATGGCTTTACTATAGAACTTAACAAACTTAGTTTAAATAAAATTACTTTTCATGTAAAGTGGGAAGAATCTAAATTAAGACATAGTCTTTAGGAAATTGAGGTGATTTCCATTGTGGTGGTTCTATCTTTGAGATAGTACACTTTCTCATGTATAATCATCTTAAGAATTATATAAAACAATATTTCTATTTTTTTTTATACTTTAAATATCTCTTAATGATATTTATTATATTATTTTTATATATATATATATTTATTTTTTTTAAAAATATATATATTTTCCATCTAAATTTTCATTTTCATAGGATGGTTCTCTCTATTTGGTAAATGATCATTGTCTCAAATATTAATGGGTTTGTACTGTATGAATAGACTCATCTTTTTATTGGCACTTATTTCCCTTAAGCTCAAAATATCTTTAGGTTTTAGGACCTTTCATTTCTTAAAACCTCTTAATTTCTCATGGGTGAAAATAAAATTTAATAAAGAAAAATAATTAAAGACTTCCTCTTTCCATTTTTATGGTAAGGAAAGGTTCATTCAAAAATAAAGACAAAATAAATCTTCATAAAAGTCTTCTTTTCAAGAACTTTTCAAAATACACTTAATAAAATATTTTACTACATCTAACAATTTTCATAATTGTTACATGTAGAACATTTTAAAATAAAACCAACAATCTTCAAAAGCACAAATGAACTTCTTCACTCAATTCATTTTGAAGACTTCATTTTCAAAATAAAATTCAAAAATCAATTTTCAAAAGCAAAATTTGAACCTTTCCATTCAACATCAATATTGATTTTACATCTTCAACAAAATCACAACTTTGAAATTCCACTCACATTCCACATTGTTAAGTTGGAATTTTCATTTTCAAAAAACATATATGAAATCTCCATTCAATATACCCACTTATTGAATGGAGGTTTCATTCAATCAAAATCAAAATCTTTCAAAAGCACATGAAACCTCTCATTCAATCATTTATTGAATGGGTTTCATTTCAAATCAAAATCAAAATAAACTTTAAATCATCATTCAATAAAACAAATGAAGATTTCATTTTAAAAAAACTATTTTAAATATAACATATTCCATATATTAAGTTGGAAATTTCTCTTTCAAAAAAAAATAATAATCACACATCTTTGAAAAAATTAATTGATTTTTTACATACCCAAATTTGTTAAATGGAAATCTCTCTATTCAAAACCAACAAAGCACAAAAAAATTAAAAACACATTTGGAACTTCATTTTAACATACCACATTTGCTAAAGTGAAGTCTCCATTTTCAAACAAAATTTGAAACACATTTTGGAATTTCATTAGCATACAAATTTGCTAAATTGAAATCTCCATTTCAAAATTCAAACACATTTTTTCATTTTAGCATACATTTGCTAAAGTGAAGTTTCCATTTTAAAAAAAAAAAAATTTGAAACACATTTTTGGAATTTCATTTAGCATACTCAAATTTGCTAAGTGAAATCTCCATTTCACAAAATTCAAAACACATTGGAACTTCATTTTAGCATACCACATTTGCTAAAGTGAAGTCTCCATTTTCAAAAAAATAACATTTTGGAATTTCATTAGCATATTCAAATTTTTAGTGAAATCTCCATTCAAATTTTACAAAAAAAAAAAAAAACACATTTGGAACTTCATTTTAGCATACCAAATTTGCTAAGTGAGTCTCCATTTTCAAAATCTTCAAAAAAACAAAACATTAGGATTTTCTTAGCATACTCAAATTTGCTAAGAATCCTAAATATTCAAAACAAACACATTTGAACTTTTTAGCATACCCAAATTTGCTAAAGTAATCTCCATTTTCAAAATCAAATCAAAAACAAAAAAGAAACCATTAGGATTTTCTTAGCATACCTAAATTTTAAGATCTATTTTCAAAATTTTCAAAAACAAAAACACTTGGATTCTTCATTTAGCATACCCAAATTTGCTAAATGAAATTCCATTTCAAATCAAAAATGTTTCAAAATAAAAAAGAAAAGAAGGAATTATTTTCAAACACCTCACTTATCATACCCAAATTTTTATAAAAATCTCAAATAAAAAATAAAATCAATTGACCCTTTACTTTAACATACCCAAATTTATTAAATAAAGGGTCCTCAAAATCGAAAAATCAAAATTCAAACAAGAACCTATGGAAGCATCTCTCCAAAATTATTTTAAACCCATTTTCAACATACTCAAATTTGTTGAAAGTGGATTCTACATTCAAAAATCCCCTTTCTAATCAATCTTAAAATCTCTTCTAAATCCATTTGAGCCCAACTTAACACTTTCAAGATGTTGAGTGCGGGTTCAAATTCTAAAATTCAAATTCAAAAATTAACAAAACAGAAATCTGATTCAAGTTTATTTTCAATATTGCAGACTTTTAGTCATCGCCAATTTTAGTTTCAATGGATTGCAATGGAAACGCAGAAGTATGTGTTCACGTTTCCTCATGGGATGGACTTGGCCCTGGATTAGGCCAGCCTTCCATGATCTGACTATGCCCACCTCATCCACTTTGGTCGAGGCTTTGAGGGGGGCAGGATTACATGTGAGGGCACCCCTTACCCATTAGTAGGAACCGGTAACGTAGAAGGTCATCCGGTTGACATGCCATCGACTCAAATATTCCCTCACGAAGGAAGTAGGTGGTGGCGGTTCCAACAACAAATGGAGTGCTAGGTAGTGCCGTTTGTTCCCCATGCTTCCCCAATTAGGGCTAGCACTCACTTGCACCCCAAGGGAAGGCTCCCTCTAATCCAGTTGTCTCCCCCTTTTGAGGTCTGGTTCTTACTGCTCACCCTACGACAAAAGAAATAAGAATCGCATGATAAAGTGGTATCACACTTGCATTTCCAGGGAGTTAGAGGCCACTCAGTCTATTGTAGAGGATCTTCCCGGGATGGTTTCCCCACTAGTTATAGAAAACCAGTTTCACCCTCTTTCTAGATCTGATATAGAGGATGCTAGGAGGATTTCTGCTTCACCTCTGCCAGCGGTTCAATTTCAAGCACCGGTCAGTGAGAGGAGGAGGTCATTTCTTGAATAGGTAGAGCCTACTGATATGGTCAGGATAGTTTGATTTGAGATGTCATTCCACCTGGTAGGTAGCTTAGAAGGGAGGGGCTAAAGATGCACATCATGTTATGTTACTGGGGAGCATTGGAGGTAGCCGAAGTCTGACCTCCACGTGAATTTTTGGTCGGCGTGCTACTGCCGACCATACATAGTATCTTACTCAGGACCACACATCATAGGAGAGGAGCTCTATCCGAGAAAGTGGTGCCTCCACCACTCTCTTCTCCGTTCATCTCATACATGTCTCGACATCTACTCTACAAGGCCATGAAGGCCACATGGGAGAAAACCCCATTGGTGATCATATGGCCAAGAGATCATCCCATCACCGCCTACCCCGGGAGCTCTCACGCGACCTTACGCCCCTAGTTGTGGTGAAGAAGGACCTGAAACCTAGTCATCCTCATCCCATCACCACCAGTAGGCTATGGAGATAGTCATAGCAGTTGAGGGAGGAGGAGACATTTTAGTTGCCCCTATGATTATAGATCCTCCAAGAAGTACCACTCTGCCCAGATCCAAAAACAGTCAGGAGTATCTTTCCTCTAGTGAGCGTAGTCCTCACAAGATCAGCTTGTCAATAATTTTAGAGGTTAGGTGCTTATCTGTGCATGATAGTGACCTACTACCGGTCAAACCCAATCTTTTCATACCTGTGTAGTTGGATTAATCCATAGATGACATAGTAGCTCAATTCTGTGGATGAAATCTTAGGATATGGAGTGCGATAGAGGATGAGAATATCATCTTTGATCCAATAAGGATGATTTAGGGATTCACATGCATGGTAGATACCAGGGTTCTCTTCATGATAGAACTATGGAAGGTGTTGAGGTGAGCGGAAGACACAACCCAATCAGCAACACCTCAATTAAAATAGAAAGATGAACAAATATATAGGATGGGGAAAAGAGGACTTGTTAGAGTCACTTGAAATAAATAAGCGATTCATCCTACTATGGGCGACTAGTCGGAGTTGGTTGTCTTGGATCCAAAGACTTTACCTCTAGTAGAGTAGCACCAACATGTATAGAAGGTAGTGGATAGTACCTCCATACAAGAAAATATATCAAGACTATGGTTGAGCGGTGATAGAGAAGCATTGGCTCAAGCAGGAGGATCATCGGTTCCAAAGGGTAGACCTACCCAGGAATTTTATGCCATCCAATATCCTAAGGGTTTAGTGCCTCTTTCAAGTGATGGAAGTGGGAACCTCGTAGCATATTATGCACTTAGGGGCAGTTGTTGCAAATGCGGTGGCGATGCTTTACTCTTTCTCTTGTAATAGCTTAGCAAGTGTAGCCTTTGATTGGTATGCTAAACTTCCCAACAGTTCAATGAAGACTTTTATTGAGTTGGAGTAATTATTCATCAAGATGTTTGCTGGAGCTCGGGTGACTATGGGCAATCTTGTTGTGGCTCAACAAAATTCTAGTGAGTCCCTCATTGATTACATTCTCAGATGGTATAATTTGAGTATGAAATGCAAACCACAAATGTCGAGCATGCCATCAAGATTACTTAAGAATATCCATGGCCATTGCTTCATGCTCAAGGTTTCACCATTAAAACTTTGAGAAATTAATCAACAAGGTGGCTAGCTTATAAGTAAAACATCACCTTTTCTAGACCAATCAACAAAAAGCCATAAAACTTTTGAGAAGAAGCGTGATAGCAATGGACAAGGAAATAGGCCAGTAGTTTAAGAGACCTTGCTCCACTCATCACTTCCACCTCTCTACCACCAGACCACAATAGCCTCCAACCTGCACCACCTCCTCGACACATCATTAGGGTACACATACCCTGGTATGGTCCACCTACTCTTTTGGATAAACTTAACAAGCTTATTCATTTAAGGAGGTAATCATGAAGATCTTTAAGAATCTCTTAAGAAGCTGATTTTCTACCCGAACATAGGAGACAGGAAGTGGGCAAAAGCAATGATCCTAACTTTTCTACCGTATGCTAGGTCATGTTTTGGAAGATTGCTTCACATTCAAGGACTAGCTTGAACATAGCTTCAAGACCGGTGCTATATTTATCCCGAAGGAATACCTTGTGGAACAACCATCCAGTTCCATTAGGGTAATCCTTAGGGATACTTGTGATCCTTCCAAAACTAAAGAAGGTTGGGATATCTCCTTATCCAAAACCTCTAAGAAAATTATCTCCAAAATCAAGAAACTTACCTTGTATGTGCTTGAGCCAGCTCAAACCTCCAACATCAAGGAAGGTTTGCACATTACCAGAGTCAACTTAGGGAAAGGGGGAGTTCAGTAATAGTAGTAGTCTATGCCAGCCTAAGATAACCAAGTAACACACACCATCAATCAGTCCACCATTGCAACTACTACATGGTGACCCTTGCTCTTCTTCTAGTAGATATCTTGTATCGGCAGATGAGGGCATCAAATCCCTCACCCCACTTACTTTACTTGATTTCTACTTCAAAATCCAAGAAATTGATGAATAAAGCTAGCTTGATTATATATGTCGCCGATGGGTTGTCTAAATCAATTCCTAATGATAACTCTCCAAGTCTAAACAATAATTATAACAATTTTGATCTTCCTCTTTCTGATTCAAAGTTGGATCTCCCTTCTCTGAATACTATGGGTTTTCCTCTTGAGATAGACTTGGAATCATCCGATTCCGAGGGTCCCATAGGAGAAGTTGTAGGTGAGCAATGAGTCTTCCATTACCATGAGAGATCATGAAGTCAACCTCAGTGTGGCAAGGTTCTACCTCCTATCACCTCAAGATAGAGGAAACAAGTCATTGGTTTAGGATCGAGAAGCACCTCCACATGCTCCACCCTTGGATATGCTTGTGGAGGACCAAGGTGGACTACAATGTCCTCTCTCACCTAAGAAAGTTGCCAAGCTAAGCATATATGCCCTTATCTTATCCAAGAGATGAGGGAATCATTAATCAAGGCTCTCCTTGATCTAGAGATATGCTTAGCTGGCTATTAGAGAAGCTATTGGAAAACATTATTCACACATGAAGATCTTCTTGGGACATGGACAACCGTCCCTCTATTACAGTGGGCATGGGTAGATTTAGACTAGCTAGAGTTCTCATCAATCCAGATGCATCGGTGAACATTATGAGTCTAAAGACCCTTGTTGAGGATCGACATCTCCACAGGAGATGGGATGGTTGAGAGGATTCAATGAACAAGGTGAGCGGGCTTTAGGTTCCATAGTGTTACCTTTGGAGATAGGTGAGTGGAAGATTAAGCCAAGTTTTATCATTGATTCAAATACTTCATTACTTTGCTTTGCTCGAGGCCTTGGATACATCAAACAAGATGATTCCATCCTCCATTCGGCATCAAGTTTAGGAAGGATGGGATGATGAAAAGCCATTTTCAGTTTGAGAGGTTGACATATATGAGGATGCGACCTATTATCTTCCTCAAAACACTTTTTCTCATGAACTTGGTCAAAATTAAAATGCAAATGCAAAAGAAAAAAGAAAAAGAAAAAGAAAAAGAAAAAGAAAAAGAAAAGAAAAATGAAAATCCAAAGGAATAAGAAAAAAGGAAGAAGTGGAGCATATCACATTCCACCACAGTTCATTCCATCATGGACATGTGGATGACTCCACCAGAGGCAAAATAGAGGGAGTTTAGAGGTGGAAGACCCTGGTTGGCCATCAATGAGGGTTATAAACATACTTACTATTCACATAGACTTGGAATCAACTCGGAGGATGAGTCAAATGTGATTAGTATACCAGCCAACCCCTCTCAGTGGGTTTCATTGGAGGTGACACTCTAGCTGGACAGTGATGAAGACCAAGCCTTCAGATAAAGCGAAGTATTAGAATCAAATGTATGTGAAACTATTAGACAGTGATTGAGAACTTTAGCTCTAACCTCACTTTCATCTCAAAAAGCTAAAGGTTTAGTAGTTAAGGAAGCCCCTCAATCTTCCAAAGATGTCAAGCCAAAGAGATTCTTTTTAGGATCATCATCCTCAGGTACAAAAGTTGATGTAGAACTTGAGGATGATTTATATAAAGAATTAATAGAATTGCCTTTTGATTACGCCTTGTTCTTAATCTTGCAAAGAAGGGTTTGATTCCTTATTCATGGTCTAAGCATAGGTCGAGTACTTTGAAAAGCTATGGAACAACATAGCGGATGCATGATCAAGATCAAGACTAGGATTGAGTGGTCGATGATGATGCTTGTCACCAATCATTTTCTAATAGGTTCTTTTCACCAACTCTTATGAGGATGTGTGTTTAGAAACTTCAGATGATCTAGATGATCTCTAAGTCAAAGATGCACCACCAAAATTTGAAGAAAAAATCCATTCAATAATCGACAAGCTTAAAGAAATTAACCTAGGGACAGAAGAAAATCCACGCTCAACATATATCAGTTCATTGTTGAATGAAGAAGAAACCAATGACTTAGTTAAGCTATTGATTGAATTTGAAAGGATGGCAGTTATGAAGAAATTCTAGATTATCTCTCTAGTAGTCCACAAACTAGCAATAGATCCCCCTAACCACAAGCAAGCTCCTAGATTAGAAATTGAACAAACAAGGTCATTTATGAAGTCAAAAGCGATCGATCTTTGGTTTCATCGGGGAAGAAAAATACCCTACGGTTAGCTGTGTCATCCAGTTAAGAAGAAGAATGGCCAAATTTATTTGAGGGACTTAAATAAGGCAATGTCTAAGGATGAGTTTCCTCTTATACTAGAATTAATGGTGGACATCCTCATCTCTCATGTAGTTTCTCCTTCATGGATGGGTCATCTACAACCAAATCAAGATGGCCAGGATGAAAGAAACAGCTTTTGAACCATGAAATCTATTATTATAAGGTCATGCCTTTCGCCTTAAAATGCTCTGCTACATACCAATGAGCCATGACTTCAGATCTTCAATGAACTCATCCATCATCAAGTTGCTATGTTGATGATCTAGTAGTCAAGAAGCGAGAGAAAAGGAAGATCACCTCTTTGACTTAAGTAGTTTTCAAATGGTTAAGATAATATAACCTCAAAATGAATCCCCTAAGTGTATTTGGGTTGAAATTCCTTGGGTTTGTTTTCTGACATTGGGGAATAGAAATAGATCCAGAAAAGATCAAAGCTATCTTAGAAATGCCACCTCCTAAAATTTTAACTCAACTCAAATATTTCCAAGAATAGTTGGCATATTTGAAATGCTTTATTTCCAACCTATCATGGAGATGTAAGCCATTTTTAGCACTTATCAAAAAGGATGCCAAGTTCAAGTGGGATGACAAGTGCCAGCATGCCTTCGAAGATATCAAGCAGTATTTGGTGAAGCCGGTTCTAGCCTATCCCAGCCACTCATCCTCTACACTACTGCAATGGACGACTCTCTTGGCACATTGTTGGTCCAATCCAACAACGAAGAGAAGAAGAGTGCTCTCCATTACCTCAACCATCATCTGATTCCTATTGAAGCAAACTACCCACCTATTGAGAAACATTGCTTAGCTTTGATCTTTTTACTTCTAGCTAATTTATATGCTTTCTCATAAGGTGAACTTGATTTTCCAATCTACTGGTATCTCACAACTGCAATATCTAGATGTTTGGCACATTGGTCCATGATTCTCTCATTTGATCACATTGTACCCCTCCATGCAGTAAAGGACACTAGTATTTCTTAGCGGCACACCACTTTTTTGATTCCTCCTTAGTGATGATCTCACATGAACAAATCATGAACTTAGGGAGGTTGACAACCATCGATGGAGATGTATTTTGATGGTGCAACTTCTTCATAAAGGAGAAGCACCGATCTATTCTTCTGAAAGGCGGTAGGAATAGTTCTCCTAACTCCAGACCATGATGTGATGAGATTCTCATATTATCTTTCCAATCCCTACACCAATAAGAAAGCAGAGTGTGAGGCTTTGATTGTTAGTTTGGAGTTAGCCATTATAGTTTGTGTCAAGAGCATCAACATCTTTGGGGATTCGCAGTTGGTCATCAACTAGATTTCCATGTCCTACAAGGTTCTCAAACCCAAGCTTTGTCATTACCACGAGTATACCATGAAGGCTGTTGGTATCACAAGTCACCATCTACAAGGTTCCCCGAGAGAATGTAGATGCTTTGGCCAAACTTGCCAAAGAATTGGCATGTAAGATGAGTCCATTCAATAAGGGTCCAAAATAGATAATCCTATCCCTTATTGATGCTAACTCATCGAGACTTTCTCTTGAAGGGGAGGTTGCCGTTGCCTATAAGGACAAGGAGTTGGATTGGAGGCAATCGTTCATAGACTATTCAACAAACTAACTCAAGAAAAGTCATAAGCCCATCAGGTGAAATAGAGAGCTCTCTATGCTCTATTGATGGCACCTTATACGGTCCTTTGATCAAATGTGGTTATTTATTTGGACAAACATGAAGCTCATGGCATTGTAATTGAGGTACATTCAGGTCTATGCAGAGGGCATCAATCTGATCTGAAGATGAAGACAAATATTAAGAGACTAGGATACTACTGGCCTTTGATGATTACAGACTACATGGATGTAGCTAGGAGATTAGTGTAGGGTAGTGGTCTTACATCAACCACCCAACATTCTACACCTACATTGGCTTCTCCATTTGAGTGTTGGGGTGATCGACATTGTGGGTCCGATCAATCCCTTCTTCCAAGGTCATCGGTTCATCTTAGCTGCCACCGACTACTTTTCCAAGTGGGCGGAGGCAATCCCACTCAAAGAGGTCACAACTCAGCATGTGCTTCAATTTTTCAGGAACCATATCGTATATAGGTTCGGGGTGCCTCGATGAATTATATCTGATAATGGTACTCAAAAAAGTACTAGATCAGCTTTAAGACATGGTATAGATTGGAGATACACCATCTACTACCCAGAGCAAATAGCTTAGCGAAGCATTCAATTCAAAACTCTCATCCAAATACTAAAGAAGACTCTTGATGATAATAGCGTAGTGGAATGAGCGGTTGGTTGAAGCCTTGTGGGCATACCGCACCACCTACCGAACTCCAACTCAATCTACCCCGTTTTCCTTAGGGTATGGGTCTGAAGCCCTTCTACCTTTAAAAGTTCAACTATCATCACTAAGGATAGTATTGGGTAGCAAGATCACTTTAGAGTAGAATGTAAAGTTACGGTTAGAAGATCTTGAAGGTTTGGAGGAGAGTTGCCTACGGGAGTGCTAGAACCTCGAGTTGTACAAGTCCAAAATTATTCAAGCTCATAACAAGCTGGTTCGCCGTAGGCCTTTCCAAGTAGGAGAACTTATGTTAGTCCTAAGGAGACTAATTATTGCCCATCGAAAGATGGGAGGCAAGTTTGAACCCACTTGGGAAGGCCCTAAAGGAGAATCATATCATCTCATTGATTGTAAAGGGGAACACGATGCTTCCAATTAATGGGCTCTATTTGAAGAAATATTACCCATAAAACATGTTTGAAAAAATTATCAATAAGAACAAAAAATCTGATTCCATTTCATCAAAATCTTTCTTCTTTGAAGCATTGTTTGTTTTGTCTTGTAAATCATGACGTGTTTAGGATAGGTAAGAGGAGGCATCCTATCCCTCTTTCACAACATAAACACAATCAAACACAATCTCCCGACACTGTTAGAATAAGTGTGAGAGAACCCAAGAGGCATCCTATTCCCTTTAACACAAGCACAAAAAAATAAACACAAATATTTTATCTGATGTGAGGGGTAAGCCCCTGTGGCACTCATTAGCGGCTCTAGGTAGTTTACATGCTACCTATTAGTATGTCACCCGTGGTCATTTGTTGGATGTCAGTCCTGTACTTTCTTCTAATTTGACCATTTGCAAACCAATGGCGCCTTTGTTAGTTTGGTAGATCCTTTCTTGTAATAAGATATCTTGTATTGATTTTGTTTAAGAAGATGTGAGTCCCCATGCTTTCTTCTTGAACTAATCATCATGAACTAACTAGGTCAAATATATTCGAGGTTTAGGATAAGTCCCTCAGAGGCTCCTTTCCTCTTGACTACATTTAAGCTGATATAAGTCCTCCAGCATTCACTCTCATAGTCAGTAGGTCGGATGACACTGTTGAGAGACTATCCCAGCAATCGGTTGCATAGGAGGATGTGAGTCCCAGCTTTCTTCTAGATTGAAACCAATGGACACCTTAGGTTGGTTGATGTTTTATCTTGATGACTCACGGTGGATACACCATTCTTGGTGTGAGTCCGCTTTTTTCCTGAGTTGGCCTAACCTATTTGATATATGACTATATGTCATCTCTTGGTTTTGGATCAAGCCCTTAGTGGCTCTCCACTGTGGGTATATTTGGATCATGTCCTTTGCAATAGACTACCTTAATTGGATTGGGTCCCCTTTCTAGTAGCCACCCGTGGTTGGAGAATTTGTTCAGCGGATGTTCAGATTCTCCCTTGGTTCAATAATTCAAAGATAGGTCTATATAAGCTCCTTCTCAATATGATCCCTCACAAACTAACATGGTCCACGATAAACAAACTAAACAAACAAATAAAATATTTTCTTGTGGATTATTCAAGCCCCAAAGGGCCCCTTTTCCCAAGTGCATCCTTCTTTAGGCGGTGTCAACTCCCCATAGAAATTGCGACTACAGTTGAGATAAGTCCCCGGATGTCATTTAGCCCTTAGGTCAGTTCAATCTATTTTGCCATGGCTTACTCAATCATTCTTTGGAAGATGTATGCATTCATTCTTTCAGCATGATTATGGCCGAGCGACCCTAGGTCGATTTGATTTGTTGCCCAAAGCGATCACCCTGTGGTCTTTGTAGTAGAAGATGTGAGTCCCGTGCTTTCTTCCCTGAATTGATCATTGCAAATTGAAAGGCATCCCTTTGGTTGGATAGTTCTCCCCCGGTGGGCTACTCCTTTGGTTGATCATCAGATAGGTCTAGATAAGCTCCTTCTCAGTATGATCCATTGTAAATTAATAAAATCCATCAAAATAAATAATAATTAAAAAATGGAACTAATCTTGACTATCTTTGAGCTGATTTAAGTCTCCCAATAGCATTCACTCAATAGTCAACCCTAGGTCGGGTTTGATTTGTTGCCGTGCTAGCCGATCACCCCAATGGTTCCTTATTTTGGAAGATGTGAGTCCCTACGCTATCTTCCTTACTTGACCATTGCAAACTAAAGGGCATCCCTTTGCTTGGTTAGTCCTACTATATGGTTGGTAGACTACTCCTTTGGATTGGTGAATCTAAGCTAGCCCAAGGCCTTTAAGGCCCCTACTCAGTTCAATCCATCACAAACTGATAGGAACCATTAAAACAATAAAAAATGAAATTAATCTTTGACTATCTTTGAGTGATTTAAGTCCCCAAATTCACTCAATAGTTACCCTAGGTGGGTTCAATATTAACTTGCCAATGGATCACCCACAACTAGTCTACTTTGGAGGATGTAAGTCTACTAGCTTTCTTCTAGTAATGTTGCACCAAAAACATCCCTTTGGTTTTAGTCTTACTATGTGGTTGGTAGACTACCCTTGGTGTAAAATCAAAGGCCTCCATGGCCCTACTTGTGTCCATCATAAATCGATAGAATCCATCAAAATAACAAGAAAATGAAATCAATCCTTTGACTATTTTTGAGGTGATTTGTCCCAAGCATTCACTCAATAGTCAACCCTAGGTGGGGTTCAATCCTCTTGCCAATGGATCACCCAACATCTACTTTGGAGGATGTAAGTCTACTATACTTTCTTCCCATAGTTGCTCCACAACACCCCTTTATTGGATAGTCCTACTTGTGTGGTAGACACCCTTTAGATTGGCAAATCTGAGCTAGTCTAAGGCCTCCATGGCTCCTGATCCACAAACCAAAGGTCCATCAAAATCCAAATTAAAAATTTGAAATAAATCAACCTCTCCCGGTGGAGTCAAAAAAAATCAAACAATCAAAATAACAAACATCAATCAATCAATTTGTTTTCTCTCCTTAGTGAGATCTTTCTAGTAAATCTAATTCTAATCCCTCAATGGATTTCACAACCTTTCAGCCCTAATGGATGACTTGAACTTGTTCCTCAAATGGAGAGTTCACATCTATATTTTAGTCAAATTAAACAAACAAACAAATATCAATTTCTCACTATGAGACTCAAATCATCACCATTGTGGATGACTTGAACATTTTCCCATGGAAGGTTCATGTACTCTATCCTGGATTCCTTCACTCTCTCATGTCTTGACATGAGTTCACATTACACTAAGCTCTATTCCTTCTACACCTTGGGTTAGAGTAGATCATTTTTTGTAGTGCTTGTGATCATTGGTGTTGTTGATTTTACCACACCACACCCTATTCACCTTTTATTGACCTCATTTTAGAATGAGCTCTCAACCTCCATCTTAGACATAGACTTCTCAGACTAAGAGTTTCCTTAGTCTTAATACACATCTAGTGATTATGAACACTCATCTAGAGACTTAAAAGAGTTAACCATAAAGGTCATGCCTTGGGGTGTTAGGAAAATTTACCATACTTGAACCAATCCTCACTTTTCTTCCTTCAAGTCAAACTTCAAATCAAATCAACATCAAACTTAAATCAATTTCAACTTAATTGATTTTTCAAATCAAATCAATTCCAAATGATTGAAGCTTATGATTGAAATCAAATCCAAAATCTTCTAAGTCACTTTGATTCTATCTTATGGACTTAGCTAAATCAAATCCAAATCAATTCAAATTCAAGAAATTTTCTCATAACCCATTTATATTCTCATTTATATTCACAAATATAAATGAAATATAAATTCAAATATCCAAAAATCAAAATCAATTCAAATTCAACCAAAATTCAACCTAAGCCTTTCAAGTCAAAATCTTGAACTTAGCCAAATCAAATTCAAATAAAGCCAAACCCTTGATTTTTCTTCATGATTCAATCAATCCTTCAATCATGAATCCAAATATAAATATAAACTCATCAATCAAAAATCAATCCAAAACTCAAACCTAAATTCAACCCAAATTCAACCTAAGCCTTTCAAGTCAAAATAATGAACATAGCCAAATCAAATTCAAATCAAGCCAAACCTTTGATTTTTCATTATGATTCAATCAATCCTTCAATCATAAATCCAAATATAAATACAAACTTAACTATCAAACCAAAACTAAATTCAAAATCAAACCCAAGTCAAACTTGTGTTCTTGAATTGATGAATCAAAACCATTTTGCAAATGGTTTATATTTCATAAGTCCATAATTTAAACTTGAAAGCCATTTTACTTCTTAATGAGCCAAATTCTAATCCCAAATTGGATTGAACTAAGCAACCAAGCCTCACATTGTGAGCAACAATCATCATGAGATGATCAATCACTCAAATTGGGTCAAACCAAGTCAAACCTAGAGGTTGACCAATTCAACACTTAGCCAAAAATGAAACTAAACTAGCCAAAATCCACCACAGGCCAAATTGATTGAAACCATTGATCAAAACTCATTCATGACCAATGTTTGAACTTGACCAAGTCATCATTTGAGCCTAACCTAGCCCAATTGGCCACTTGACCCAAGTTGACCCAACTTGACCTAAAAGTCAAAATGTGTCAAAACTTGATCTAAGCCAAATTGATTGAAACCAATGGGTCAAGTTCATTCAAATCACTTGTTGAACTTGACCAAAGCCTCTTGGCCAACTAGACCCAACCTAGCCCAATTGACCATGAACCCAACTTGACCTAAAAAATTGAGCCAAAATCAAATTAAACCAAATTGATTGGAAACAAAGATACCAATACATTTCAAATGACCAAACCTAAACCAACCCATGACCTAACAAATAGGTCAAATGGGTCAAATTGGTCAACTTGACCCATTTGACCTAAATGAAATCAAATGAACCAAATCAAATATAAATCAAATTGAACCAAACCAATGATGCCAAAATATTTCAAATGGTCATATGAACTTGACCCAACCCTTGGTTTGACCCAATTTGACCAATTGGTCAACTTGAGTTGACCCATTTTGACCTAAATGGGTCAACATGAGCCAAATCATATCAAATCAACTCCAAATTCATTGAAACTTGGCAACCCATTTTTCAATCATACCAAACATATTCAAATTGAAATCCAAGCCAAATGACCATTTTACCTAGGCCATAAGGTAACTAAAATCAAAACCACTTGGAATTTGGTCAATTCCTTTTCTTGGACACTTGGCATCCTCTTAGTGAACCAAATGGTCACTAATGAGGATGGACACCCAATGGGTTTGGGTCAGCCAAACCAACCCAATGGCAAACCACCACCACTTAGGAATTGAGCACATGGGATCCCTCCTCCACTCAATTAAAGCACATGGAGCTTCACTCTCACTCCACACCCAAAGAAAACCATGTGCAAGTCCCTAGCTAACAAAATCAATCATTGATTGATCAAAATGGCAAAGGAAAGCTGTCATCCCATTCACCTAGGGAGATATACTCCCCTAATTTCACTTCATTCCAGACTCTCATACCTTGAAATTAGAGAACTGCTAGCTCCCCAAGCTTCCTCTAAGCTCTTCCCATTTCATTCTCTCTCTCTTTTTCAAACCAAAATAGGGAGCTCCACCATTTTTCCATCTCAATACTTATATCAAGCCAATTCCTCTTGCAAGCACTTGAGGAGAAAATCAAGCTTCAAAAACTTAATCCAAGTTTCAGGCAGGGAGAGGGAGCTAGACCAAGGCAAGCAATTGAAGGAGCTTGGTCCATAGGAAGATCCACTTCATCCCAAGGCTTGAAACTTTCAACAAAGCTTCATCTCTACTAGAAGAAGCTACCTTGATGGTTAGGAGCACCGGTGATAGCCTCTGGTGAGGTATGGATCAAAATTGAGCCTAGAATAGGGTGTGTATGGTCTTTTATGAAAGAAATTATCATCTCAAGTAAAATTGGTTATTGGATGTCTTCCCCCTTGCATGATGATGGTGTGGGTTGAGTTTGAGCAATCCAGCTCAATCGAGCTTGGATCTTAAGATGGATGGTGGCCATCTCCCCGCAAGCTCAGGGAGATCATCATCCATTCATTTTGGATGGGCGACCATGATCAAGAGATCCAATTTAACCTTAAGAACGTGGGCGATCTCCATGATCTTTGATGGATGGAGAAAGAAACACACCGCGTGATACTCGATGTGCTAACTTAAGTGATGAATCTCGCATGCCATGAAAGTGTCGCAGTCACATGGCCGATGGGATTAGTCATTATAATTAGGCTATTTTAATGATAATCATGGAAACTTCAAAATATCATGTAAAAAAATAAAAATACAAAATAAAAAGCATTATGAAGATAATTCAAAGGAATAATCTAAAATTAATTTTATGATTTTGAATAGTGATATTTTTTGAATTAGGTTTTTAAAAAATGTAATTATATTAGTACTCCCAATTATTCCCTAATTCCAAACTTCTGATTAATGGGATGACCTCCCATGATTTTCTTGGAATTTATTAATGGTTTAATTAGGGTAATTTCTTGGTTCATTCTAATTACTCCTTAATCAATTAAATGATTAATTAACCTTTTAAATAGTGATAAATCCACTAATTAATTTTAATCACCTTAGAATAATGAGTGAACTTGGGAATGAGATTAGAGTTCTTTATATCTTTTCCTAAGTTTATTTCATTTGGATTAAAATCTAATTAATGAAAATTAATTAAATAATCTAATCACTTAATTAAATGGCTTAATTAATCAAAATTTTAAAATCATTAGAACTTAATCAATTCATCTTGGTGCTTGGGTGTTCTGTTAAACCAAAATCAAAATCCAACCCACATGTGTGGGAAGGGTTATGAAAGTACTTAAATTAAACCTTTAGCTTAATTAATCACTAATTATGAGCCAATTGCATTGCCCTTTCTTTCCTAGGTGCATTATTGATTTAAATTCCTTGTGGTTTTTATCATACATTGGCTCATAATTATTTGATTAAATATGTTAAAGTGGTGTAGGTAAGAGTAATTAACACTTAATTCACACCTTAACCTAACAAAGCATAAAATTGATCTAATCACCTAAAATTAAACTAAAACATCATACACATGTGGGAAATGGGTTAGGACCAAACTCATGTCACATTTCTTTAAAATGAAACTCAAACAAAACTAAAATTTCTCTAAAATAAATTTGATTTATTTAAATAATCCTCTCATGGCCTAATCCTATGGTTAACCCTTCTAAGTCTCTAAGCTTAGGTTAAGTGTTCACTTAAGAGCTAGAAGTGTTTAATGACTAAGAAAATCTTAGTGTCTAGAAGACACCTAGGTCTAAAAGAAAGATTGAGGACTGACTCCAAAAGTGAGGTCAACAAAAGGCACACCGCACGTATTGGTGTTGATCGAGGTGATCAACAATGTCCAAAAGATTGCAAGCGCTGATGAAAATGATCTATACTTAAACTCAAAAAGGTAAATAGATTCACGATCTTAGTGCAATGCAACTCAACTTATACCAAAGCATAAGAGAGGAAGGAGGAATCTGCTAGGGATAAGAGTTTGATTTTGAACATGATTTGTTGGAAGAAGATCCACTAGGGATTAAAAATCTATAATCCATCAGGGATCAAGATCGAGTTAATTTTAATTTGTTTTATTTTAATCAATGTGGAGGCATACCGCTAGGGATATGGGTTCCAATCTGCTATGGATTGGAAGTATGAACCTTCCACTAGGGAACCAGGTTCAGGTTTTCTGATGGGGATAAGATTTTAAATATGATTTGCTTATGGGTGTATCCACTGGGGATAAAAGTTTGGTTAGATTTCTTTAATTTGTTTGTTGATTTATTTGATTAGGACTCCATTGGGGAGATTAATTTGTATTTGTTATGGTTCCACTGGGGAGGATGGTTTTGAATTGAGGGTGTATCCACTAGAGATGTGAACTCGATCAAATTTGATGGATTTGACTCATGGACCCTATCAGTGTGCGATGGACCTATTGAGAAGGGGCTATGTCGGTCTTGGCCTATATTAGATTTATAAATCTAAAGGGATAGTCTACCGGCCACAAGGTAAGACAATCCGACCTAAGGGGTTTCCATTTGGTGTAAAATGACTATGTTAAGAAGAAGGAGTTGCAAGCTTACATCTTCAAAAGCAAAGAATACCCGCTGGGGTGATTAGTTGGTGGCTCAATAAATTAAACCCGACCTAAGGTGACTACAAAGAGAGTGTCATTGGGATCTTACCTCAACTCAAGAGTAGTCAATATTAATTTCATTTGATTTATTTTAATTTGATTGGGTTTTTTTCATTTGTTTTAATTTCATTTGATGGATCTCGTAGATGTTGATGACCAGAAGGGGCTATATCTTGACATATCTATTTATCGATCCAAAGTAGTACCGAGTGACTTCAATTTTAGAGCGTTCTCATCTTAGACTTAGGTGTCTTCTACACTAAGACTTCCTTAATCATAAGACACTTCTAGTGTTTAGGTGAACACTTAACCTAAACCTAGAGACTTAGAAGGGTTAATCAAAAGGTTAAGCTATGCCTTAGGGATTAGGATAACCCTCCTACCCCACAACCCAAATCCAATATAGATTCACCCTATCAAACCTACAATCAAACTAAATTTCAAATCCAAATCCAAATCCAAATTAAAATCCCAAGCCAAATGATTGAAGCCCATGATCAAATCCAAACTTGAAATCTTTTCTAAGTCCTTTGAATCAATTTCCAATTTCATGAACATAGCCAAAACTCCATCTAAATCAATTCAAATTTAATTGATTTTCTCATGAATCAATCATATCCTCAATCATCTTCACAAATATAAATGAAATATACATTTAAGTCATCAAAACTAAATCAAACGAAATCAAAATCCAAACCTAAGCCACATGACCCGACTCATGGACATAGCCAAATTCCTTCATTCCAAAACCCAAATTCAATTGATTTTCTCATAAACCAATTATGCCTTCAATCATATTCACAAATATAAATGAAATCTACAATCATCAAACTAAATCAACATCAACCCAAGTCAAACCCAACTTAGCCCATTTGACTTGAAATTTTCAAATGAACTAAAACTCATTTAAACCCAAACCAATTGCAATTGAATTTATATATCAATCCCAAATCTATATATAAACTTAACTAAATCACACTCGACCCAAAATCAAACCAATTAAGTCCAATGGGTTCACTTGACCCATAGTGACCAATTTGACCTACATGAACCAAAATCCAATTCACTCCAAATCAAAGTGAAATAAGCCAACCCAAACTTCATGTCATGATTATTAATCATCCTAGGTTTATCAATTGTCATAAATTGGGTCAAACAAAGTCAACCTATCCCATTGACTAAGTCAACCCTTTAACCCATTTGAACCAAAACTAGCCAAATTTCAACCTAAGCCAAATCCATTAAAACCACTGATTCAAATCAACCCAAAATCAACATTTAAACTTGACTTGACCTTCAATTGAGTCAAACATAGCCCAATTGGCCCTCTTGACCCAAGTTGACCCAAATTGACTTAAATGGCCAAACTGGGTCAAATCAAAATTCAATCCAATTTGATTACAACCAATGGCTCAAGTTCATTCCAAATTGACTATTAAACTTGCTAAAGCCTCAATTGAACCCAATTGACCCACTAGACCCAAATGACCTATTGAACCAAACTTGACCTAAGGGTCAAACCAACCTAAAGCCCAATCAAATCCATGTTGAACTCAACCAAAGCTCACAACACATCCCAAATGATCAACCAAACCCAAGCTAAGTCATGAACAAGCAATTGGTCAATTTGGTCAATTATGACCTTGAATTTAACAAACTCAAATGAACCAAAACCATACCTAAACCAAATTGAACCAAACCAATGACACCAACACACTACAAATGGTCATGTGAACTTGACCCAACTCTTGGTTTGAACCAATTTGACCAATTGGTCAACCTAACCCATTTTGGCCCAATTTGACCCGAGTCAAATTGAACCTAATGAACTCCAAATAACTTAAAATTTGGCCCAACTCACTTTTGACTTATTTCAAATCTGCCAAGATCAAATACAATGCCAAATGACCATTCTACCATTGGGTCAACAGTATCACATGAGATAAATCACCTATGTAAGTGGTCATTTCCATTCCTTGGCCACTTGACACCCTCTTAATGGTCCACCTAGACATCAAGGGCACTGCCCAACCTGACCCAACAGGTGGTTGGGTTGGCCATGACTCATGGGGTGGTGAATTCACCTCACCTCACCCATTGGAACATTTAAAACCCATAGGACACTCACTAATCCCTCTTGGCAGCCACCTCCCAATCCTTGGCCAACCAAACCAAGCCACCTAAGATGATTCTCTGCCATTCCCAAACACCCCAAGTCATAGGACATCCACTAGGAGCAAAAAATTACCATTAGTGGTTTGGCCACCACCAAGCATAAAGGAAAAGAGGGCTCAAAATAAATTATTCTGGGATTGCACACACTCTAGGAGCTCCTCCAAGCAACAAAATTGCTTTCCCTACTTTGGGCTAGAAGAACACCAAAACGAGTGGATTCCAGTAAGGAGGCGACGGTCATTGGTGGATGCACCATTCCAAGTGAAGGCAAGGGTGTAGATTCATCTAATGGCTTCATCTTGTATCCAGGAGTGTGCTAGGATCAACACAACCACCGGAAACCATCACGATGAGGTAATTTTCAAATCCTTTAGCCGGTTATAGGATCTCTTATTTATGATTATGTTTGCTCAAATTTATGAATTTTCATTTTGCATTATTCATTTCACATGATCCCAATGCAAAAATAGGAGTTTTTCGCGAGAATCATCATAAAATTGAGCCTGAATGGACCACATTCTCGATTTTGCCATTTTTTTAATTCCGTCCAATAGTAAAGCAAAGAACCATCTGATCCCTCTTTAATACGGATAGACGGATGAGATTACAAGATAGATCCACTCAATTTTGGCCTCTAGATCAAGCGATTCAATCTGGACCATCCGATTTCCGATCGGACGGTCGGATCGAACCCCGCATGGTTCCGCCATTTCTCGCTCAATAACTATGTCAGCGTCACACCAACCAATCAGATCATGCCATGCAGCACCGTGTACCACATGGAACCACGTGGCCTAATCGTACGGTGATGTGTGGAACCGCATCGTCCAATCAGCGTCCCATAGCGCTGACTGGGTTAAGTAAGAAATTAGGGATTTTATGATTTTAAAAATTAATTATATTGTCTAAAACTTACAAAATTCATAAAAATTAAAATAATTAATGAAAAATTATAAATAAGGGCTCATTGGATTCTTCTTTTTGAGAGGATTTCAATAAGCTCAAAATCCTCTATTTCTATTAAGTATTCTAAGCTTAATTTAGGTTTTAGTGAAAATAAAATTTTATTAATTAAATCAAAAATACACATCAGATTGATCTAAACTTTTGGAGCTAAAATTGAGGTTAAAATATATGTACCATAAAAATTTCAAGTTAAAAGAATTTATGGATTGGGAGATATTGAATTTTGAAGCTCAAATAGTCCATTTTAGTAGAATAAGTTAATAGACTTTATAAAAATTATGAAAAATTATTTAAATTGGCTGAAAATTTGAAAAATTATAACAAATCATGAAAAAATCATAAAAGTTTAAATAAATATTCATTTTAGTTATTCAAAGATAGTCAATTAAGCAATACGTAACTGAAACGAAGCAATTTATTAATTAAGCCCTAATTACTTAAGTAATTAATCCAGAACTTTTATGTTAGTTTAATGGGATGATCTCTATCTGCTATAATTTACTTGGGATTTATTACTTTGTTAATTAGGAGAATTGATCATTTAAGCCTAATTACTTTCTTAATCTACTTAATAGCTAATTAACACCCTAAATAGTAATAAATTAATTAATTAAACTCACTAATCACTATCTAATAGTGAATGGACAAGGGGAGTGGGGTTAGGACCTCTTTCCTAGCTTTTTTTCCTAAGTCCACTTCATTTTGAAAGAAAGTTAATTAATATGGAGATTAATTAAGGGTTAATTAATTAATTAATTGGTTTAACAAACCAAATTGAAACATTAATCTCATAAAATAATTAACAATGAAATTAAGGGTTCCTATTTTTGTGTTTAATAACATAAAGATGCTTTAAGGAAATTATGATTAGCTCATAAGTGTGGGAAAATCATAAAAGTACTTAATTAGGTTCTTTAATTTAATTAACCCTTAATTATGAGCCATTTACCTTAAGTCCTTGTAGGAGCATTGCAACTTTATTTTCTCACATGTTCATGTCATTTGTGGCTCATAATTAATTGGTTAATCAAATTAAAGAGGCATAGGTAAGGGTAATTAATTGATTTAATTAAGAATCCAACTTAATTAATTCATAAAATTCACTTAATTACCTTTTCTTAAACCAAATCAGACTACCAATGTAGGAATGGGTTTGAAACCATCAAATGATAAACTCTCCACTTCTTTTAAAATAAATTAAAAATACAAAACTAAATTAATAAAGAAGCTTTGGTTTACTTTAGGTGATTTTATTTAGTATGATTGTTATTAGGAGTTAATTTGATTGAATTAATCACATGCTTGTATTTAATTATTCCTTTCCAATCATGTTAAATATTGTATGTCATTTAATTTCATGCATCCATGCCTTTTTTTAATTAAGTAAATCAAATGAAGTTTCCTTTATGTAAAGCTTGCATCTGTAGATTTAATTTAATATATGTGTGGTTATTATCACTATTAAAGCCAAATGTATTTTTCAAAAGCTTATAAATGAATGATGACATGTGACGTAATGATAGTTATAAATACATAAAAGATGTATGTGCTTATACTTTAAAGTGTATGAAGTAAAGTCTCCTTCCTTTATTCACATGTTGATTTACATAAGTTTGAATTGTAATGGGTATATAGTCTGGACATCCCGAGAATACGAGGCTTTTAGTAGATCTAAGGAGGTCATTTGATTACCTCACTTCCCTAGTTTAACAACGACACATACTCATTTAATTTCATTCTTATGTATTTTAACATTAGAATTTAAATAAAGCTTTAATTCAGATACATAAATAATTTAATTAAACAAAATTTAAGTTTTGCATGATTTTCATTCTCTTAGTTATTTATACATTCATATGTATCTAAACAAACAAGTATATAGTCTATACATCTCGGGAATATGAGGCTTTAAGTAGCCCCAAGGAGGTCATTTGATTACCTCGCTTCCCTAATTTAACAATGACACATACTTGTTTATGTTTTCATTCATGTGTGTGTACATGCAATTAAAGAATGTGAATCGCTCTTTTATATTAAAAATGCATGCATCCATAATTGTTCAAATGATTGAATTGTTTAATCATGTGATTTGGAGCTTTCTTTCCTATGTTCATGTATGCAAATTTACATATATTTGAAAGCAAATGGGTATATAGTCTAGAAATCTCAAGAACACGAGGCTTTAAGTAGCTCCAAGGAGGTCATTTGATTATCTCACTTCCCTTATTTAACAATGGTACATACTTGGGTGGCCCTGTGATGCCTTTGAAGACCCTTCCAAATCAAAGAAGGAGGAATATACATAAGACAAGAAGACATGAAGAATGAAGACCCTTATAGCATTTTATAAGTTGTAATTATTATTTTGTAATTCTGGATTGTATAAGGGTAGAGCTCGGCTACCAATCTTTTCTTTTTTGGGTTGTACGATAGTACTTGATCGCATCGGTATTTTATTCTTTCATGATAATTATAGAAATTGGTTGATGATTTGTTTAGAATGTGTACTAGAAATGACATGTTTTCTTAGTTTCTTAAATTATTGATGTTTGAATGTGTGGCCTGGATGAGAATATACTCTCATGGAAAAACTAATTTTTCTATCCCAATTAATAACTCATAACTAAATTTTAAAAAACTCATAATCTCACCATAAAGCCTAAGCATAAAATAAGATAATTAAAAAAATTTAGCAACCCCTTAGCTGTATAGTTCTATGTCTCACATCATGCATGCATATTTCTTCTTCCTTGAAAAAGGGTGCTGACCTCACTTTTGGAGTAAGTCTCAATCTCCTCATCATAGATCTAGGACTCTTATATACACTAAGAGTTCCTTAGTCATAAGACACTTCTAGTTATTAGATGAACACTTAACCTAAGTCTAGAGACTTAGAAGGATTAATCATAAGATTAGGCCATGCCCTAAGACTTAAGGGAATCATCCACCTTATAGCCTAAACCTAATCCATATGCACCTTCCCAAATCCAGTATAAACTCAAATATCAAACTAAACCTCAAATCCCAATTCAAATTCCAAATCCAATCTAAATTCCAGAACATTTGATTGAAATCCATGATCAAACTCAAATTCAGAACCCTTCCTAAGCCCTTTAATTTCATCTAATGGACTTAGTCATAGCCAAATTCAAATCAATCCCAATTCATTTGATATTCTCAAATATCAACTCAATCCTTCAATCAAACTATCAAATTTCAATTCAAATCTAACTTGAAATGATTCAATCTCAAGGTCAAATTCAAGTTCAAAATTCTTCATAAAACCTTATGATTGAATTCCATAGCCTTAGCCAAATCTCCACCCAATTCATCCCAAATTTGATTGTTCTCTTCATAAATCATTTATATCTTTATTTATATTCACAAATATAAATGAAATGTAAACCCAAATGACCAAAACTAAACCAAACTAAATCCAAATCCAATCAAGACCCTTCCTAAGGCATATGGACCCACCTCCATGAGCTTAATCAAATATTAACCCAAAACTGATTGATTTCTTTATAAATCAATTATTCCTTCATTTATATTCATGAATATAAATGAAACCCACATTCCAATAATCAAAACTAAATCAATTTTTTCTTAGCCCTTTTGACCTACCTCCATGAGCTTAGTCAAATTTACTTCCAAATCAGTCCAAACTCATGTGATTTTCTCATGAATCATTTATATTCACAAATATAAATAAAATATAGATTCAAATAGCCAAAACCAAACCCAAAACCAAATCAAAAAATTCAAGCCTTTTAAGCCATTTCCTTGGACTTAACCAAAACCTATCTAAATCAAGTCAAAACCAATGGATTTTCTCTTGAATCAATCATTCCTTCAATCATCTATCCAAATATAAATGAAACCTACACTTATCAAACCAAAGTCAAGTCAACTCAAGTCAAGCCCAAGTTAGCCTTTTTTTACTTGAAAATTCCAAGTAGGCCAAAACCTATTGAACTCCAAATTGATTGCAGTTGGATTTATATTTCAATCCTAGGCTCATATATAAATCCAACCAAACTTGAATCAAGCCAAAACCAAGCTAGTTGACTCACTTAGGCTCACTTGGCCCAAAGTGGCCTAAAGGACCTTTTCGAGCCAAGTTTTAATCCAACCCAAATTGGATTGAACCAGCCTATCCAAGCCTCATATAATGATCAACAATCACCCTAGAGTGATCAATTACCTTCAATTGGGTCAAACTAAGTCAAGTTGGTCATTTGACCAAGTTAACCCTCCAAATGAAACCTAAACTAGCCAAAACTCACCATACAAAAAATTTGTTGAAACCTTTGATTCACACCAACTCATAATCAATGATTGAACATGACTTGACCCTCAATTGAGCCAAATCAAGTCCAATTGGCCATTTAACCCAAGTTGACCCAAATTAGCCTAAAAGCTAAAATGGGTCAAATCATGACCTAACCCAAATTGATTGCAACCAATGGATCAAGTTCATTCCAAATTCATTATCAAACTTGACCAAAGCTCCAATTTGGTTAATTGGACCCACCCTTGCCAAATTGACCAACCTGGCCCAAATTGACCTAAAAGGTCAAATTGATCAAAATCCAAATTAAATCCAAATTAATTCAAGCCAAAGCCTACAATAATTTTTAATTAACCAATTGAACTTGAATCAACACCCAACCTAAGCCAATTTGGCCAATTTGGTCAAATTGATCAACTTAGCCCATTTGACCTATATGAATCCAAATGAGCCAAAATTAAAAGTAGGCCAAATTGGTTGAAACCACTTGAACCAAAACACTTCAAATCATCTTTTGAACCTAACCCAAGCCTTAGTTTGACATAATTTGGCCAATTGGTCAACCTAACCTAACATGATCAAAATTGAACCCATATGACCAAATTGAGCCAAAAACCCATGAAACCAACCCATGATGCATTGGAAGCTGATAAAATAGGATCCAAACCCATCTTAGGTTAGCCTAAAGTCAGCCCAAAATCTAAGTGGGTCCAATCTAAGCGATTATCCATTGGTCAAGCCCTCTTTACATAGGATTCCACCCATAAATTGGTAATGTCCACTCTCCCATCACTTGGAAGTCCTCATTCACCCCATTTGGGGTCTGACCGACCTCTTAGCCTACCCTAAATGGGCTAGGACTTGCTATGGAATAAAGAGAGGTGAGTTAACTTAGCTCCCTTACAATTCGAGCACCCATTAGATCCAAGAAAGAGATCACCTCATATCAAGCCTTGACCCACCCCCACTCCTTCCTCTAACCAAGACGAGCCACGTGAACATGATGGTGACCACTCCGGCACCCTGGTGGAGGTTGGACGGCCAAAAAATGGGAAACAATCTCATCCATCTGCCTCAGCAAATTGAGAGATATACCCCCTCAATTCAAACCATATTTCACTTACATTCGATTCGTCTGAGCTGCCAGGAGTGAAAAAAATGTCCTAGCACTCCTCAGAGCTTCCCCAAGGCCTTCCCACCTCAAATTTCCTCTTCTCATATGAAACCAAAATAGGGGAGCTCAATACTGATCCAACCTTCTTCCTCTCTCAACCAAATTCAATTCCTCTTACACACACCTTACACATACCTCATCAAAGCTACCCAAGCCATTTCCTGAGCTTAAAATCAATCATAGGCTAGACTTCGATCAAAGATGAAGCTCCAAAGCTGCTCATGGCTAATTAAGTGATCCACTTGGAACCAATCTAATTTTTACTCAACAGGGCTTCATCTCAACTAGACAAAGCTTCCTCAAGTGTGTGAACCACCGATCTTAGCTCCAGTGAGGTAAATCTATTGAAATCAAGCTTTAGATAAAATTGGATTGGTCTTTTATGAAGAAAAGTTGCATGTGATCTGATCCTAGCTGTTGGATCTTCGTGTATCCCTCGCACGAAGGTGTGGGGTGGTTTTAGATTGAATTCGAGCTCAGGTGAGCTCGAATATAGCGATCCATGGTGAATAGGCTCTATCATTCATCGTTCATAGGAAGAGAGATCATAGGTCATCCCTTTCGTGTGATTGGAATGAATGGATTTGATTAGATGATGCTAGATGCTGATTGATCCCTCCTTAGCCATGAGTTTGATCATGGCCATCCAATCTTAGATCGAATGACCCATGAGAAAGTACATCTCTCTACCATTCGAGTCTACTATGGATGTGACAACTAAAATATCCAATCTCACTACGCCACGTGGAAAGTGGCCGCATGAGAGTGCCACGTGGCGCCAATGGGATTAAGGCCTAATTAGTTAATTTAATGGATTTTAAAGGCTGAAACTTCCATAATTCATAACTAATTCTAGAAAAATCCAAAAATATAAAAATAGGCTCATTTTGAAGGTATTTAAGAGGGGAATCCATTAAAATTATCTTTAATTAATTTTTAATAGTAATTTTCTCTAAATTAGGGTTTAATTGAAAATCTAATTAACTTAATTAATCACCTAATTAGTTTCAAATTTTTTAAGGTTGTTTAGGTGGATGACCTCTGCCTCCCTTATTTTTCTTGAAATTTATTGGATGATTAATTAGGGAAATTGATTTAAGCCCTAATTATCTTTCTAATTTAATTAAGGATTAATTAAGCATGTGAAAAGTAAATTAACTAATTAATTGGACTCATTTGGCACTGATTAATAGTAGGGAAGTTCAGGGAATGTGATTGGGGCCTTTTCCTTAATATTTTCCCTAAGTTCCCATTACTTTTCAAGAGAAATTAATTAGGAATTAACTAACTAATTAATTACTTAATTAACTTAATTAATTTTTTTTAAAATTAATCAAACCTAATTAATTCATGCATAGGTATTTAGGTGTTTAATAGCCTAAAGAGGTTTAGTGAAATTATGCTTAGCTCACATGTGTGAGAAATTTATAAAAGTGACTAAGTAGTTTCTTAAGCTTAATTAATCAATGATTATGAGCGAATTGTATTAGGCCCCTTTTATTTCATAGGAACATTGTTATTTACTTTTCAATTCATTGGCATATTTCATTAACTCATAATCATTTGAGTAATTACCTTAAGGCAACATAGGTAAGGGTTAATTAATTAATTTAATTCTTGCCTTAACCTAATTAATCCATAAAATCAACCTATTACCTTTTCATTAAATCAAATTAACTCACACATATGGGAATGATATTAGGAGCAAACCTCTTTCTCTCATTTCTTAAATCAAATCAAATATGAAATTAAAAGTGACTTTCAGAAGCTTTGGTTTATTTTAAAATGAGCTTATTTAGTATGACTGTCCTTAGAAATTAATTTGATTGAATGAAATCATGTGTTTATGTTCCTTTATTTCTTTCCAATCATATTAAATATTGTATGTCATTTGTAATCATGCATTCACCTTTTTTTTTAAATCAATTAAATGAAATCATTTTCTTTATGTCAAGCTTGCATGTGTTGATTTAAATTAAAGATATGTGTGGCTATTATCATTATTAAATTAAAATTATTTCAAAAGCATATAAATTAATTATAATATATGGAGTGACAATAGTTATAAATATTCATAAGCTTGCATGTGCCTATGGTTTAGAATATGTGATATGGAGTTCTCTTTCTTTATCCTACATGGATTCAAATGAAGTTTGAATATCAACAAGTGTATAGTTCATTTGAAAAGGACACAACATTTGTTTGGATTCATTCTAATGTATCTCTATGTTGGATTAAATAGAACTTTAGCTCCCATATATATAAATAATTCAATTAAATCAAATACAACTTTTGCATAATTTTTTTCATTCTTGTAGTTATTTGTACATTCATGTGTATTTAAGCATAGTGGGTATATCTAGTTTAGACATTCTAGGGAAGCAAGGCTTTAAGTATCCCCAAGGAGATCTTTACCTCATTCCCCTGGTTTAATAATGGTGAAGTATCCACTTAAAACTTTATACCCTTGTATGTGCTTTTAGATAATGAATAAAAATATTCATTCAATTAAATCAAATACAACTTTTACATGACCTTTCCATTCTTGTAGTTATTTGTAAATTCATGTGTATTTAAGCATGTGGGTATATCTAGTCTGGACATTTCAGGGACGCAAGGTTTTAAGTAGCCCCAAGGAGTTCTTTACATTATTCCCCAGGTTTAACAATGAAGATCCTCTTAAGACTTTTATATACTTGTATGTGCATCAAACTAATGAATGGAAATCCCATTTTTTATTAAAAAAGACATGCATTTATATTTGTTCAAGTGATTGAATTGATCATGTGATTTAAAGTCCTCTTTCTTATGTTCATATGTATAAAGTTACATATGTTTGAGTGTAATGGGTATATAGTTTGGACATCTCAAAAATTCGAGGCTTTAGCTACCCCAAGGAGGTCATTTGATTACCTTATTTCCTTGGTTAACAATTACACGTACTTATTTAACTTCATTCATATGTATTTTTATATAAGAATTTAGATAGATCTTTAACTTAATGTGATAAAATGATTCAATCAAATGAAACATCTAAATTTCAAATGTATATGCTTACATCCATCATTTAAGTGTGCTAAGACACATTATATGTGTAGGCAGACTTAGGATTTAGTCACATGCATGTTACATTTGAAGGAAAGAAATAAATGAATATGTGTAATCTTATAGTAATTCATTCTAATTAATCTTAAGATGCCTCTCTTATTGAATATGGTTATTAGAGCAAACCCAAACTCAGGATTAAAATAAAAAATTAATAAGCTATTCATTAAAGAAAATTGATTAATTAATATGCTTTAAATGACTTAAGGTAGAGATGAAAGAGAGTAATCCTCTCTTTTCATCTCTTTATAATACTTAGTTGCTAAGTGTAAGTCAAATGAAGTAAAAGAAAATGTTAAGTAAGATTCTCAAATTAACTAATCCACTTAAAGTGAAATCAACCCCTTAAGATTAAATATCCTTTCTTACTTAGAAAATCATAACAAAGCCTAGCTAAGGCATACCACACAAGTCTTAATACACACACTTTAGAATGAAGTCACCATTTCTAGCTTTATGTTTGGGTAGTGCATAGAGTGATGTATGTTTGGTTTTATGATGTATTATTTTAGACTGGATGTTAGGGTGTATGTTTTGTAGACTAGATGTTAGGTCATGATTAGCCTAATCATGTTTTCTGCAAGGGATTATGTTTAAGGGGAGCTTAAAATAAATATAAATGATCTCTTTTGTAGGTTGCCTAACCCCTAAGTATAATCCAAGTTAGTGGCTTGGTTACCCATCTATAGGGTGCTAAGTCTAAATTATGTATATAATTGCTTGGGTTGTATGGTATGTTTACTTAACACTTATTTTATAGGTGTAGTTAGATTTACTCTTCCTATTTTTAATGTAATTTTTCATTAAGAATTAGAATCTGTGTTATGGGGGGGGATTAAGATGAACATTGGCTAGAAGGCTTAGCCCTAGGGTGCCATGTGATGCCTTGAAGTCTACCAAATCAAAAGAGAAAAGATGGAAAAATGAAAGAGATATCAAGACTTTAAGATTTGAAGACCCCCATAACATTTATCATTTGTAAATTATAATTATTCTTTCATACTCTGAGTTGTATAATGGTAGAGCTCAGCTACCCATTTCTATTTTTGGGTTATACGGAGATACCCGATTGCACTTGCCTCTTATTCTTTTGCGTTATATTTATAAAATTGATTGAAGTTTTGTTTAAATTACACAATAGAAAAGCATACATTTTCATAATTTCTTTATGATTGGTGTTTGTTGTATGTCTTGGATGCGATTAGGCTCTTTGGAAAAATTAATTTTTCTACCCAAACTACAACTCATAATTAAATTTCTAAATAACTCATAACCTCACATAAAGCCTAAGCATTAAATCAAGATAATTAAAAGATTTATCAACCCCTTAGCTAAATATTGTATGTTTCACATCATACATATCAACTTAAATCACTCTTGTAAAATGTGGACCTCCATCCTTCCACATATGGGAACTGCTTGGCTTGTGAGGGTAACTCCTACTAATGGAGTTTCACCCTCTTTTCTTTTGATTTAGCCCATAACTCATTTCAACATGCATCTCGGCATCAAAATCCTATGGCCTTTGTCAAAATGAAGTGTCCAAAATTAAATAAAATTTGAAAATATTTGCATTAGACTAAGTCATTGCACATACCACCCATGTACTAGTCTCTTAGGGAGTGGATTTAAGGACTTTAGTTTCATTATAAATAATAACAACTCAAATATCTATAAAATCATATGAGTTTACCACATGGCTTTAATGTGTAGGAGGAGTTAGGCCGCCACCTATGCTATAAGTCCAATTGGGTGGTTTACTCTTGTGGTGGTAAACCAAATACCCATCTTTGCTTAGATTTAGGTCGTGCTTTGGCTTATGCCAAAGCTCCCTAGATTTAAGATCCGAGGTAGCTATTTTATTTGGGCTACAAGCATAAATCCTTTTCTCATAGGCATTTTCCACAATCTTGTATTATTTGATTATAAGCTCTAATACCCCAATAAAATTGCAACTCAAACAAATAATCCTCATCAATTTTAAACATATAAAGAAAACCATAGGATAGATTGGAATGCTCACTTGATTTCCTAGTATCATGAGTATTCCCTACTCATTTCCTTTGGTTTTGATAATAAGTCTCTCTCCTTTTGATCTATTTTGATTGATTTTCTAAATAAAACCAATTTATTGATAGTCTTAACCTTGAAATCTTTGGAGACAATAATTTTCTACTTTTAATCGAGAGCATTCTAAGAAATTCACTTTTCTCGGGATGAAATTAACTATAGGCCTTGCTCCCATAGGGAATTTTAGAACTTGGTTTAATATAAACCCTACTTTATTCATCCATGTAAAGTAGGGGGAAAATCTTGGTATATTTGAAAGCCCATCATGCCTTAGGAGTTCTTATAGGTGATTAGGTCTGTTGAAGGGTGATGTCTCTATCTTTTGAGATAGTACATCATACCTTAATGTCATACATGATCACTTCAATAAGTACCCCCTCAGATCTGCGTGGTGTCACCCATATATGATCTCAAAAATAAGCACCACAATGGGGGATCTCCATCCTTGCACAATAGGGGAATGCATAACCTGTGAGGGTATCCCTTGTGGTGGAGAACACCCTCTTCTCATTGATTTTGCCAACAACTCTATTTCATCATGCATATGGGCATCAAAATCCTAAAGCCTTTGTCAAAATGAAGGGTCAAAATGAAGTGTCAAAATTGAAATAAAATTTGAAAAGATTTTGCATTTGATTAAGTTATTATTCATACCACTCATGCTCCAGTCTCTTAGGGAGTGGTTTTAAGAATTTAGTCTCTTTCTAAATAAATAATAGCCTAACTATCTTGTAATCTCATAAGACTTGCCTACATGATTTTAAAAGCGTAGGAGGAGTTAACTAGGCGATTGTAAGCCTAGGAGTTGGGTGGTTTATCCTATCTTATAGAGGTAAACCTTATGCCCAACTTCACTTAGATTTAGGTTGTGCTTTAGCTTATGCTAAACCCCCTAGACTTAGGATCTAAGGTAGCTATTTCCTTCGAGCTACAAGCATAAATCCTCACTCTTAGGTATTTCCACAACCTTGTGTTGGTGGACAATAAGCCCTAGTAATCTAATAAAATTTTAACTCTAACAAAATGATTCTCATCACTTTCAAAAATTATAAAGCCCAACCATAGGATAGATTGGAATGCTCACTAGGCTTCCTAGTATCATGAGCATTCCCTACCTATTCTCTTTGGCATCCAAAAATAAGTCTTCTCCTTGATCTTTTCCATTTGATCTTCCAATATAGCTAATTTATTGATAGTCTATCCCTGAAATCTTTTGAGACAATAATTGTCTACTTTAATCGAGAGTATTCCTAAAGAACTCACCTTCCTTAGGATGTAATTAACTATGGAGGCTTGCGTCCATAGAACTTTAGAACCTAGTTTAATATAAACATTGCTTTATTCATCCATGTAAAGTAGGGGAAAAAATTTGTGGCACATTCGAAGACCCATCATGCCTTAGAGTCCTTATTAGTGATTAGGTCCATTGAAGGGTGATGCCTCTATCTTTCAAGATAGTACATCATACCTCAATGTTATACACGATCACTTAAATAAGTACCTCCTAAGATCTGCGTAGTGTCCCACATCCAAAAATAAACACCACATATTTTTCTAGCGATTTCGCTGGGGATAGTTTCTCTCTCCATCTCTACTAGACAATTATTATCTCCAAGCATCCATAGTGATTATATTTTATATAAGTCCAAGACTATCTTTCTTTCCATTGGCACTTAGCTTATTTCATCCTTAAGCAAAGTTAGCCAACATCCTTTAGGTTTTAGGACCTCACTCCATGTAGGTCTTAAAACTACTATTGGTTCCCCAATAAAAATAAATTAACTAAACTAAAGGAGATGACTAAAAATTTTTAGAACCTTTTTACCATCCTCTTGGTGAGGCAAGGTTAATCTTATAATAAATCCTTTGCAAAAATATTATTTTCAAAAAGTACTTTTCAAAATTAATTAAAAGTCACATGAGAAAAGATTTGCATAAAGTTTTAAAAAAAATTTAAAGATAACCAAAGCCCATTTAACAATGTCTACAATTGTTACATGGAGGTTCTTTTCAAAATTAAAATCAAATAATTTTAAAATCCTTTTTTTTGAAAGCACATTTTTGAAAATAGCTATCTCCATTTCAACATACCTAGGTTTTTTGGATGAAGACCCTATTTTCAAATACAATCATAACATAAATTTGAAATTCCATTTAGCGCATTCCATATGTGCTAAGTTGGATTTCCCTTTTCAAAAGCAATGTCACACACAAAAGTCTCATTTTGAAAATCAATAAATATAATTGAATTCAATTTAACATACCTAAATTTGTTAAGTGTAACTCCCCTTTCAAAAAAATCACCCAAAAAAACAAAATCAAAACACATTTGAATTTCATTTGACAAACCCAAATATGTCAAATGAGAATTCCCCTTTTCAAAATCATGAAATTGGACTTTACTTAACATACCCACATTTGCTAAGTAGAGTTCCCTTTTTCAAAAAAACATTTGAATTCCATTTGACATACCCAAATTGGTCAAATGAGAATTTCTTTTCAAAAAATCAAAATAAATTGGACTTTACTTAACATACCCACATTTGCTAAGTAGAGTTCCTTTCAAAATCACAAACAAATCAAAGACACTTGAACTCCATTTGACATATCCAAAATTTTCAAATGAGTCCCATTTTTCAAAATTGAAAACAAATTGAACTCTATTTAACATACCATATTTGTTAAATAGAAGTTCCCCTTTCAAAATAAAATAAAACAAACTCATCAAAGACACTTGAGCCTCACTTAACATACCTAAATTTGTTGAATAAAGGTATCATTTTTTTAAATCAAATCAAAATACATCAAACACATTTGAGCCTTACTTAGCATACCTAAATTTGCTAAGTAAGGATCCCATTTTCAAAACAAATTAAATACATGACACACATCATCGCAAACAAACAAAAATGCTCCCAAATATTTTCAAATATGCCCTTGAATCTCACTTAGCATACCCAAATTTGCTAAGTGAAGATTCCAAAATCAAAATTTCAAAATAATGGATAAACAAAATAAATACATCTCCAAAGTCTCTCCAAAATGGATTGAAACCCATTCAACATACCCAAATTTGTTGAATGTGGGTTCCAAACCAAAATCAAAATAAAATCCTACAACAAAGACTCTCCTCACATCCTAAAATCTCTCCAATGAACCCCACTTAGCATACTTAAATTTGTTAAGTGTGGGATCAAAATTCTAAGTCAATATCAAAAGTTAATACTTGAAGAAAAATATTAAAGCAAGGGTGTTAGTTATGTTTCAACAAATGTAGAGATTTTAGCACAATTGGTCCTTTTCCTATCTTCAGTCAGTGCAGTCAGCATGTCATCCAGCAAGTTCATCTTCTCTTTCCTATCGGGTGTGGATCTGGCCTTGGATTAGGCCATACACACCATGACTACCATGCACATCATCCAATTTGACCTTGGCTTTAAGGTTGTCTGAGTTACCTGTGAGGGGCCAGCCCTCACGACTATCAGTAGAGAGGAGGTGGCAGGGTAGAAGCCACTTCTTCAATTTCACATTCCACTCAACTCAGTTTTCCTCACTGAAGAAAAAGGCTATAGAGGTTCCCATAATGGTATCAGTTCTAGTTTGGCCAGCTACAACTTTAGCAATGTTAGTGGTTCCCAAGCCATTTCAGTTTATTGTTGTCCCTACTAGCCCCGGAGTGAGCTAGCACCTCTTCACTGGTTTCCCCCACTTTGAAGGGAAAGGCTATCTTGGCTTTCAAGATAGTATGCCCTACATTTGAGGTAGGTTCCAGCTCTCACACTGCTCTGCTCACCGGCACTTAGCACCGTAATAAGAACAGGAAGATCAAGCGGCACCATGAGCGAGTAGCCAAGGAGAATGATGTTGCCTCCCACGTCACTGAGGAGGTTCTCCCCATGGACCTCTCTACTCTTGAGTGATAGTAGGTTCTACCCCCTCTCATCCTTGAATGGAAGGAGGATTATAAGAGGATTGTTGCATCACCTCCCCCACCATCTTACTTTGAGGTACTAGCTAGGGAGCAGAGGAAGCCCTATGCTAGCCTTAAGGCAATTCTTTGCCAATTTGGTAGAGCCTACAGATGCTTAGAGTCTGGCAAATTATTTGATTTGAGGTCCTTGAGCACTATAAGAATCATTGATCAGATCCATAGGGAGAGCATCATGGAGGCTTGATTCTCAGCCCAAGCGAGCAAGATGGAGAGGAGTAAGTATGCTAGGCAGTCGGTGGCCTTTGCCCTTATAGATTTTTTGGATCAGTAGGCTGCCTGTGATGATTACACAAATAATATAGTATTGACTGGAACCACCAGCCACAAGATGAGGGTCCGGCGGAGGTAGTCGGTGTCTCCATAGCCACACCACTCTGTTCTTCGTCCACCATCACCCGTCCAAGTCCCTCCTTCCATAGTTCTTACCAAGGTCCAGAACTCTGCATCCAGGAAGAGAACATCCCCATTGGTGATCCAGCTATGGCCTAAGGATCCCACTCCATCTATCCCACCAGTTAAGGTGAGGTTGAGCTCTCCCATTCGACCTCCCACTTTAGCCATGGTAAAGAGGGAGTGGTGACCCAAAAGTGTCGTGGTTGTGCCACCACCACAACCATCAATAGTAGCAAAGGAAGGAGGGGATACCAGTGCAGTCCCCATGGTAGTTGATCCTCCTAGCAAGAAGCATCATGGTGTCATGCATAGATTCAAATGAGCATAGTCTTACTGCCATTATGGTGTTTGTTTATCACCAAGTAGAGAGATCATTCACTAAATGATATCCTAAAAAACTACTTTGCCGAGAAGAAGAAGCTTCTGGGAGTGATCATTTAGACTAAGTAGATGGTTGGTAGCCTTCAACCTGAGAAATGACCTATTAGAGGAATCAACATGAGTCCATAGGTCGATACATGGGGATCCCTCTATAGAGACCATCAAAATCAGAAAGGTGTTATGATCAAGGAAGGAGAAACCTCTCACTCTACCCAACACCTCCTTCAGTAGCTTAAGCAAAAGGATGAGTAGGTTAGTAGAATGGAGAGAGGATTGATGATTTGTTGGTAGTAGTTCTAGCACTCTAGAACTAAGTTTTAGCCTCATAGCCCAGTCTTATGGAGGTTGATTGGCTAACTCTTCCATGTCTTAGATCCACCTAAGTGTGCCTCTCCCATAAATCAGGATAGTGGCAGTTTGCATAGGAAGGTCATGGATAGTACCTCCATGCAAGAAAATAGATATTAATCAGATGGTGGAGCAACAAGTGAGGGAAGTTGGTGCAAGCATAAGAGAGCTCATCCATTCCAAAGGGTAGACCTTATCCAGAGGAATTTGATGTAGTCCAATATTCCAAAGGATTTGTGCCACTTTTCTTCAAGAATAGTAGTAGAACCCAAGGGCATTGGCACATATTATGATGGCGTGATGCACTTCTCTTTCGCTTGTTTGTTAGGAGTATGTCAGGGGTTGCATTCGATTGGTATGCCGAACTGCCCAACAGTTCGGTGAAGACTTTTGCTAAGTGAGAGCATCTTTTTGTTAAAAGATTTGCTGGAGCCCAACAAAGGGTAACTGTGGGTGACCTCATTGTAGCCAAATAAAATCCCAATGACCCCCTTGTTGATTACATTCTCTGGTGGCATTCCTAAGTATGAAATGAAAATTACAACGGTTCGAATAACATGCCATTAAAATTGATCTCATGAATATCTATGGCCCAGTTGCTTTCATGCTCAAGGGCTTCATTATCAAAACCTTTGAGAAATTAATCAATAAGGCATCCAATCTACATAAGGAAACCAAATAGTTTCCTTTCCAAGGCCAATCATTCAAGTCCAACCCACAGAAAGTGTTCGAGAAGAGGCCAAGGATAGTGGTATCAGTAGATAAGGGAAAATAGGTGTCCAAAGGTCAGTTTGAGAGACCATGCGCTCAATAGCCACCTTTGACACCTCCTCTTCCACCTCCTCGGCCATCATACCAGCCACCATAGTGACCACCACTACCACCTCCACAATAATACACTCAACAATAGTATTCATTCACCACCAGGTAGCTACTATCCACTTACTCTTTTGGACAAGCTAAATAAGCCCTATTCGCTCAAGAGGGGGGTAGTTAGGAAAATTTTTAAAAATCTCATAAAGAAACCTGATTTTTATTCACCAGAGCCTAAGAGGCTAAAATAAGTTGGCAAGAGCGATGATCCTAGCTATTTCCTCTACTACTGCATGCTAGGCCATGTCTTAGAGGATTGCATCACCTTCAAAGATTGGATTGAGCTTAGCTATAAGTCGGTGTAATAATTATCCCTAAGGATTATTTATTAGAATAACCATCTAGCTCTATTAGAGTAATCCTTGGGGATACATGTGATCCTCTTAAGATAAAAGAAGGTTGGGATATCTCCCTATCCCGAACCTCTAAAAAGATCATTTCTAAGATCAAAAACATTCCTTTCATGTTCCTGAGGCAGCTCAAACCTCCAACATCAAGGAAGGTTTGCATGTTGCCAAAAATAACTCAAGGAGGGCAAGAGCTCAGCAGTAGTAGTAGCAGTCCACACTTGCCCTGGATAGCTAAGTAGCACAACCACCATCCTAGTCATACATTCCTTCCACTATTGCAGCTACCACCGCTTCATCCAGCTCTTCTTCTATTAGCAGAAACATTATATCCACTGATGAGGGCACTAAACCTATCGCTCCACTTACTTTACTTGATTTTTATCATGTACCTCCACCTAAATAGAAATCAATGAAGAAAGTAGATTCCACTTATATCTTCTCTACTTTTGATAGTCTTAATCATCTCATTTCAATTAAAAGCTCTCTAATTCTAAATAATAATAATAGCATAAATAATTTTGTTCCTTTCTCTTATAATTTAGAATCAAACTTTACTTTTGTGAATAAATCGGGTTCACCCATTAAGATCAACTTGGAGTCATCTAACTCTAAGGGCCGTAGGAAAAGCTGTAGGTATACCCAACAAGCAGGTAGAACTTTTCACTAACCTGTCACATGAAGTCACTAAGGTAAACCTACCCAGTGGCAAAGTTCTACCTCATAGGATAGCATCTCAAGATAAGGGTAAGCAAGTCATTAGTTTTAGTGAGCAAATAGCATATCTTCTCTACTTTTGATAGTCTTAATTATCTCATTTCAATTAAATTTCTAATTCTTAATAGCATTATTTTTTTTAGAATCAAATTCATCAAATCGCCATTAAATCAAGGAGTCATCCTTAAAAGAGTTGATCTTGGGGTAGCTTTTTGGCTAACCATTCCAAAGGGATCATTTTGGGAGCATCTCAGGATTACATTAGTGAAGTGAGGAGCTTACAGGCACCTGAATTCCCTCATATGTTATATGGATACTATCAAGGGGTTGATCATGCTAATTAATATTGAAGAGCCGAGGAATATCTACATTGAGGATGACATCTGCTTGACTCAAAATAAAGTTATTGGAGGATTAATTAGATATGGATGGTTTCCATGGATTTGGAGATATATAATGAAAGAATGAAATTTCATATTCTATTGGATATCATTGATGCTTTTATTATTTGCCTGGATACATGAAAGAAAAAAATTTCCATCCTCTCATATATATTGGGAGAGGTGGGATTACTCTTATAATGAAGAAGAAGATTCTCAAGGATCTCAAACAGTTCATGAGGCATATATGAGGATGCTACTACCTCCCTCAAAATCAATAAGTTTATTCTACTAGTTCAAAATAAAGATAAAGAAAAGAAGAAGAGAAAAAATAAATAGAAAAGAAAGAAAATAGAAAATAAAAGGGGAGAGAAATAAACTTGGAGGGAGAAGTGGGCGACATCGATTCCACCCTCGGTTCTACCCATTGAATATGTGGGTAGGATGACATCTACTAGGGAGGAAGAGGACATTCAGGAGGTGGAAAGCCTCCTTATTGATCACCCAATAAGAGGTATGTCCCAGCCACGAGGAGTACACCTACTATTTATATAGACTTAAAATCTAGTTCAGAGGATGAGTCTTATATGGTTAGCAAACTAGCCATCTCTTCTCAATAAGATTCCTTTTGAGGTGACACTTGAGCTGGACAGTGATGAAGATTGGGCTCCAAAGCAAAGCATAAGTGTATCCAAGTCTATATATGAAATAGTTGGGCATCATTTGGGAACATTAGCTCTAACCCTACTTTCCTCACAAAAAGTTGAGGGTTTGGTAGTTAAGGAAGCCCCTAAGTTATCCACAGATGTGAAGAATCATAGTGTCTTTCTGGAAGCATCATCCTCAAGTCAAGAAATTGATGTAGAACTTGAGGATAATTCATATAAAGATTTAATAAAATTATCTTTTGATTGGTACTCGCCGTGTGTCATAAATCTAGCAAAGAAAGGATTGATTCCACATGTTTGGTCTAAACACAGGTCAAATTACTTCAATAGGTTATGAAATAATAAATGCAGACTTTCTCAATCCAGTCCAAGACTAGAACTCGGTATAGTGGGTCCAGTCGATGATGATGATTATTGCTTAGTCATCACCAATCATTTGGAATCTGATAGGTTCCTTTCAAATCACATTAACTCATATGAGGAGGTGTGCTTCAAAACTTCAGATGATCCAAGTGATTTTCAAGTCAAAGATACACCACCAGAGTTCGAAGAAGATATCAAATCAACCATCAATGAGCTCAAAGAAATCAACTTGGGGACTGAAGACAATCCACGTCCAACATACATCAGTTCTTTGTTGAATGAAACTGAAATGAATGACATAGTTAGGTTGTTGGCTGAGTTTATGGACTACTTCGCATGGAGTTTTGAAGTGATACCCAGTTTATCTTCTAACATATTAGTCCAAAAACTAATAATAGAGCCTAGTTCTAACCCTATCAAATAAGCTTCTAGATTTATGCGATTAAACATTGAACAACATGTCATTTCTGAAGCCAAGAAACTGATCAATTTTAGCTTCATCAGTGAAGAAAAATACCCTACTTAATTGGCTAGTGTCATCCCAATTAAGAAGAATGGCCAAATTTGCATATGCATTCATTTTAGGGATCTAAATAAGGAAATTCCAAAAGACAAATTTCCACTACTAATACTAGAACAGATGGTGGACATTGCATCATCTCATACAGTCTTCTCCTTCATGAATAGCTTATCTGGATATAATCAAATAAAGATGGCCCCTAAAGATGAAAGAAACACTACTTTTGGAACCCCGATCAGAATCTTTTGCTATAAGGTCATGCCTTTCAACCTTAAAATTGTTGATGCTACCTACTGGGGGAATGACTTGAATCTTTGATAAACTCATTCATCATCAAGTGAAATGTTATGTCAATGATCTCGTAGTCAAAAGTAATGAAAGAAAGACCATCTCTTTGACTTGAGAGTAGTTTTCAAATGGTTAAGGTAATTTAACCTCAAAATGAACCCCATGAAGTGAGAATTCGGAGTAGCTTCAGTGAAGTTCCTTGGGTTTATTGTCTGACACCAAGGAACGAGATTGATCCGAAGAAGATCAAAGAAATATTAGAAATGCCACCCTCTAAAGTAACTTGACTCAGATCATTTCAAGGGTGGTTGGTGTATCTAAGAAGCTTCATATCCAACTTATCAAAAGATGCGAGCCATTCTCAGCACTTTGCAAAAAGGATGTCAAGTTTAAGTGGGATGACTAGTGTCAGCATGTCTTTGAAGACATCAAGCACTACCTGATGCTGTTGCCGATTCTAGCAGCCCCTATCCAGGGCAAGCTACTCATCCTCTACACCATTGTATTAAATAACTCTCTTGGCTTTATTGGCTCAAACCAATGACAAAGGGAAGGAGAACACTCTCTACTACCTCAGTCGATGTCTAATCCCTGCTAAAGCAAATCATCCACCCATTAAGAAACTTTGCCTAGCTTTAATCTTTGCATCCAAAAAATTGCACTACATGCTTTCTCATAAGGTGAACTTGATCTCTAGGATCAATTCACTATAATATCTTATGACACGTTTGACACTATCCGAATGGTTGCCATGCTAGTCCATGATTTTATCACTATTTAATATTACTTTCGTACCCATCTGTGCGGTGAAAAGTTAAGCACTAGTGAATTTCTTAGCAACACACCCACTTCCTGCTAACTTTTTGCTTAGTGATGACCCCCCGATGAACAAATCATGAACTTAGGGGACACTAGCATTCATCACTGGGAGATGTACTTTGATTGTGCGGCTTCCTCTCAAAGAGAAGAAGAACCACAATCTACTATCTCATGTAAGTAGGGGTAGAAGTAGTTCTCCTAACTTTGGACCACAATGTGATGAGATTCTCATATCACCTGTCCAATCTTTGCACCAATAATGAAGCCAAATATGAGGCTTTGATTGCCAGTTTAGAGTTATCCATTACTCTAAGAATCTAGAACATCAAAATTTTTGAGGATTCTTAGTTAGTAATCAATCAAATTGTTGGGTCCTATAAGGTGCTAAAGCTTAAGCTTCGTCACTATCATAAGTACACTATGGAGTAGTTGGCCCAAATTCAATAGGTTACCATTTACAAGATTCCTCGAGGGGAAAATATTGTAGCAGATGCTTCAGCTAAACTTGCCAATGAGCTGGCATGTCTGAAAGATGAGTCCATATCGATAAGGTTCCAAAATAGATAAGTTTATGCCTTGTTGATATTGAACTCATCAAAAAATACACTCTTGAAGGGGACGTTGTTGTTGCCAAATAAAGATGACAAGTCAGATTGGAGGCAAACATTCATGGATTACCTAAACGTAGGAAAACTACCTCAAGAGAAGTTATTAGCACATCAGGTGAAGCAAAGAGCCCTTTCTTATGCTCTCGTGGATGGCACTTTGTACCGATGGTCCTTTGATCATATGTGATTACATTATTTAGACAAATACAAAGCCCATAAGATCATGATTGATTTACATTTAGGATTATGTAGAGCACATCAATCTATTTCAAGATGAAAGATAACATCAAGAGACTAAGATACTATTGGTCATCGATGATTATATATTGCATGGATATAGCTAGGTAATGCCACCAATGTCAGGTGTATAGTGTGGTCCTGCACCAACCACCCAACATTCAACATCCTATATTGGCCTCATGGCCATTCGAGTGTTGGGGTACCAACATAGTGAGCCCGATTGATCCTTCTTCTTCCAAGGGTCATTGGTTCATCCTAGCTGTCACCGACTACTTTTCCAAGTGAGTCAAGGAGATTCCACTCAGAGATCACAACTCAGCATATGCTCCAATTTATCAGAACCATATCATATATAAGTTCAGGGTGCCTCGATGAATTATATCTGATAATGGTACTGCATTCAAGAGCACAAAGAACAATAGTTTTGCATAGAGACACAACATAGATTGGAAATACTCTACCACCCACTACTTGAGGGCACATGACTTGGCAAAAGACTTCAACAAAACTCTCACTACAAATATTAAAGAAGATGCTCAATGATAATAAGCGATAGTGGCATGAGCAGTTAGTTGAAGCCTTGTGTGCTTACTGCATAACATATAGAACTCCAATGCAATACCCTTTTCTCCTTAGTATATGGGTCTAAAATTGTTCTACCTTTAGAAGTCCAAGTTTTGTCACTAAGGATAGCTATGGGATGCAAGATCACAATAGAGCAAAATGTCAAGCTATGATTAGAAGAGCTCGAAGGTTTGGAGGAGAGATGCCTACAGAGATGCTAGAACCTAGAGTTGTAAAAAGCCAAAATGATTCAAGCTCACTATAAGTTATTCCATCCCAAAGCTTTTCTAGTAGGAGAGCTTCTTCTAGTTCTATGGAGACCAATTATTTCTCATCGTATGATTGGGAGGCAAGTTTGAACCCACTTGGAAGACCCTTTTGCCATAGAAGGCAATCTAACTCCTCGTCCTTTTTGGCAATGGAAACCTCCCCTTCAAGAGAGTATTTCTCGATGAGTTCAGTATTAATAAGAGATATTACTTGTCTATTTTGGACCCATATTGATATGGACTCATCTTTTAAACATACCAACTCCTTGTCAAGTTTGGTTAAAGCATCTGCCATAGCATTTTCTCATTGAGGAATCCTATAAATGGTAACCTCAAATATTTGGGCCAACAACTCCATAGTGTACTTGTGGTAGTGATGGATCTTAGGCTTGATAACTTTATAGGACCCAACAATTTGATTCATAACTAACTCAGAATCTCCAAAGATGTTGATGTTCTGGATGCTCAGAGTAATGACTAACTCCAGAATGGCAATCAAAGCCTCATATTTGGCTTCATTATTGGTGCAAGGATTGGACATGTGATATGAGAATCTCATCACATCATCGTCCAGAGTTAAGAGAATTACTCCTACCTCTACCTTTCCTGGGATAGTAGATTGTGGCTCTTCTCCTATTTGAGGAAGCCACACCACCAAAAGACATCTCCCAGAAACAAATACTAGTGTCCCCTAAGTTCATGATTTGCCCATCGGGGAGGTCATCACTAAGCAGAGAGTCAGCAAGAAGTGGGTGTACTACTAAGAAATTTGTAAGTTCTTGTCCTTACATGGCATGGAGGGGTATGAAAGTAATGCCAAACTATGAAAAATCATGGAACAACATGCCAACCATTCGGATAGCATCGAATGTGTCATGAGGTGTTGTAGTGGGTTGATCTTAGAGATCAAGTTCACCTTATGAGAAAGCATGTAGTACCACAGATTTTGGGAAGCGAAGATTAAAGCTAGGAATTGCTCTTAATGGATAGATAGTTTGATTCAATAGGGATTAAATGATGGTTGAGGTAGTAGTACATTTTCCTTCCTTTTGTAATTAGCTTGAGCCAACAAAGCACCAAGCGATTCATCTAATGTAGTAGTGTAGAGAATTAATGTCTTGCCCAGAATAGGGGCTACTAGAACTTGTGGCGTCATCAGGTAGTTCTTGATATCTTCAAAGGCGTGCTGACACTTATCATCCTACTTAAACTTGGCATCCTTTTTGACAAGTACTGAGAATGGCTGGCATCTCACTGATAAGTTAGATATAAAGCATCTTAGATATGCCAATCGCCCTTGAAATGATCTGAATTGGGTTAAACTTTTAGGGGGTGTCATTTTTAATATCACCTTGATCTTCTTTGGCTTGATCTCAATGCCATGGTATTGGATAACAAACCAAGGAATTTCCCTGAAGCTACTCTAAATGCACAATCTAAGGGGTTTATTTTGAGTTAAATTATCTTAACCATTTGAAAACTGCTCTCAAGTCAAAGAAATGGTCTTCCTTTTCTCTACTTTTGACCACGAGATCATCGACGTAATGTTCGACTTGATGATGAATGAGTTCATCAAAGATTCGAGTCATAGCCCACTGGTATGTAGCACCGGCATTTTTAAGATCAAAATGCATGACCTTATAGCAATAGATTTTGATCAAGGTTTAAAAATCAGTACTTTTCTCATCTTCAGGGGCCATCTTTATTTGGTTATATCCATATGAGCCATCCATGAAGGAGAAGATTGCATGAGATGCGGTAATCTCCACCATCTATTCTCGTATTGGTAGTAAAAATTCATCTTTTGGACATGCCTTATTTAAGTCCCTAAAATCGATACATATGCAAATTTGGTCATTCTTCTTTAACTTAGATGACACTGGCAAACCATATACGGTATTTTTCTTCCTGAATGAAACTAGCATTGATCAATTTCTTGACTTCAGAAATGACCTGCTGCTCAATGTCTACTCACATGCATTTAGGAGCTTGTTTGATATGGTTAACCCTAAGCTCTATTGCTAGTTTGTGGACTGCTACATTAGGAGATAAACTAGACATCTCTTCAAAACTCCTTGCAAAATAGTCCTTAAACTTAATCAAGAGCCTAACTAAGTCATTAGTCTCAATTGTATTCAATAAGGAACAGATGTATGTCGGACGTGGATTATCTTTTGTTCCTTAGTAGATTTCTTTAAGAGTGTCAATGGTTGGCTTGATCTTTCTCTTTGGACTCTAGTGGTGCATCTTCGACTTCAAATTCATCTAGAGCATCTGAAGTTTATAAGCACACCTCCTCATATAAGTTAATGTGATTTGAAAAGAACCTATCAGATTCAAAATGATAGGTGATGACTAAATAGTAATCATCATCATCGATTGGACCCACTATACCGAATCCTAGCCTCGATCTTGATTGAGAGCTTTTGCTTTTATTCTTCCATATTTTTTTCAAAGTAGTATAACCTGTGCTTTGACCAAGTATGTGGGATTAACCTCTGAGCCTTCACATCTGTGGATGACTTAAGGGCTTCCTTAACTACCCAACCCTCAACTTTTTGAGAGAAAAGTGGGGTTAGAGCTAATGTTCACAATTGATTCCTAACTATTTCACATGTAGACTTGGATACACTTATGCTTTTCTTTGAATCTTGGTATTTATCGCTATCCGACTCGAGTGTCACCTCCAATGGAATTTGCTGCTTAGAAGTGTTGGCTGGCATGCTAGCCGTATAAGACTCATCCTCTGAACTAGATTCTAAGTCTATGAAGATAGCAGGTGTACTCCTAGTAGCGGGGACATATCTCTTAATAGGTTGCCAATAAGGAGGTATTTCACCCCTAAGACTACCTTTGAACTATCCTCTTCCTCTACCTAGTGGAGTTCGAGTCATCCTACCCATATGTTTGAATGGAGTAACGAACTATGGGTGGAATCTAATGTTGAGCCCACTTCCTCCTCCAAGTCTATTTCTCGCTCCCTTTTATTTTCTTTTTCATTTTCTTTATCCTTTTCTTTTTGTATTTATTTTTATTTTTCTTTTTCTTTTATTTTTGAACTTTGACTGAGTTTGTGAGAATAAATATGTTGATTTTGAGGGAGGTAGTAGGCATCATCCTCATATATGCTGACCTCGTGAATTGAAAATGGCTTAAGATCTCCTTTAACATTGTAGGTGATCTTACCTCTCACAAACTTCATACACTAATGTAGAGAAGATAGAACTATGATGTTTTCATGTATACACAATCTCCCAAGTAAAGCATTGAAAGATATATCTAAGTCTATAATGTGAAACATAGCTTCGGTCTTCCATTCATCCATCTCTAAGTGCAACACATTGGAGCCTAAGGCCCTCTCGCCTTGTTCATTGAATCCTTTCAACATTGATCTTTCTTTTTGGAGTTTGGAGATGTCAATCCTCAAGTAGGTAAGGGTTCTTAAACTCATAATGTTGACTGACACACCTAGGTCAACCAATACTCTTGATAGCCTATATCTGTCAACATCCACTGTAATGTAAAGAGGATGGTTGTGTTCGGTCATCCCTACAAGTGCATCTTCATCACTAAATGCCACTCCTAAGATGTCCTTTGAGTGGCATGCCTCCTCTTCAGTAGCGGTCAATTGAGTTAAGCATATCTCTAGATCAAGTAAGGCCTTGATTTGAGATTTCCTCATTTCATTGGATAAGACAAGGTCGTCGTATATGCTTAACTTAGCTGAAACTTTCTAAGGTGAGCTCGAACATTATAATCAACTCTAGTTTGGTCCTCCACAAGCATACCCATAGGTGGAGCATCCTGTGGAGGGCTATCTTCTCACTAGAACTAATGACTTGCTTACCTTATCCTGAGGTGCTACCCTAGGAGGTAGAACTTTGCCACTGCGTTGGTTGACTTTAGTGACTTAATGTATGTTGGTGGAAAGTTCTACCTTCTCATCAGGTATACCTTCAACTTCTCTTATGGGACCCTCAGAGTTGGTTGACTCTAAGTCAATCTCAATGAGTGAACCCGATTGATGCAAAAGGAAAGTCTGATTCTAAATCATAAGAGAAAGGATTAGAATTATTTGCATTATTATTGTTATTTAGACTTAGAGAGCTTTCAACTGGACTAAGACCATCAAGACAATCAAAAGTAGAGAAGATATAAGTGGAAACTACTTTTTCATTAATTTCTTTCTAGGTGGAGACACATGATAGAAATCAAGTAAAGTAAGCAGAGTGAGGGGTTTTGTGCCCTTGCTGCAGATACAATGCTTTTGCTAGTAGAAGAAGAGATGGATGAAGTAGTAGCAGCAATGATGGAGGGAGTGCTAGACTCAAACAGTGGTTACACTACTTGGCTATCCTGAAAGTATGCTTTGCTGATGCTGCTGCTAAGCTCCCACCTTCCCCAAGTTGTCATTGGAAACTCACAACCCTTCCTTGATGTTGGAGGTTTGAGCTACCTCAGGCAGCTGCAAGAAAAGATTTCTTGATCTTAGAAACCATCCTTTTAGTGGTTTAGGATAAGGAGATATCACAACCTTCTTTTGTCTTGAGAGGATCACATCTATTCCCAAGGATTACCCTAACAAAACTAGATGGTTATTCTAGTAAGTATTCTTGTGGGATAATAATGGCACTTGACTTGTAGCTGCGCTCAAGATAGGCTTTGAAGATAATGCAATCCATCTAGACATGGCCTAACATGTAGTGGTAGTGGAAATAGCTAGGATCATCACTCTTACCCACTTCCCCTGGCTTCTTAGGATCTGGTAAATGGAAATCAGATTTATTTATGAGATTTTTAAAGATTTTTTGACTACCACCCTCTTAAATGAATAGGGCTTGTTTAGCTTATCCAGAAGAGTAGGTGAATAGTAACTACCTGACAGTGGGTATGAATACCACTACTGAGTGTACTATTGTGGATGTGGAGGTGGTGGCCACTGTGGTAGTTGTGGCCACTAGTATGAGGGCCGAGGTGGAAGAGGAGGTGGAAAAGGCTGCTGTTGGGCTTGTTGTCTCTCAAACTGAACTCTGGCCTATTGCTTTCTCTTATATATTGACACCATTGCCCTAGCCTCTTCTCAAATATTTTTTCTTGGATTTGAATGATTGGTCTTGAAAAGGCAATTGTTTGGCTTCCTCTTATAGATTGGTTGCCTTATTGATTAATTCTCAAAGTTTTGATTGTAAAGCCCTTGAGCATGAAGATGACTAGGCCATGGATATTCTTGAGAAGAATCTCAATGGCATAATGTTCAGACAGCTATGGTTCACATTTCATACTTAGGGTACACCACCTGAGAATGTAATCAATAAGGGACTCATTGGAATTTTATTTTGCTACAATGAGGTCACCCATAGTTACCTTTTTCTAGGCTCCAACAAATCTCTTGATAAAGAGTTGCTCCAACTTAGCAAAAGTCTTCACTGAATCATTGGGTAGTTCAGCGTACCAATCAAATGCAACACCCAATAGACTGCTAACCAAAGGGTGGAAGAGAAGTGCATCGCTGCCACCAGCATTGCAACAACTAGCTCTAAAATAAGCCTTATGTTACCGTGGGTTACCACTACCATTGAAACTTTTGAAAGATGGTGGCATGAACCCCTTTAGAGTATTGGACTACATCAAATTCCACTAGATAAGGTCTACTCTTTGGAATGGATGAGCTCCCCCGGACATGTGCCAACGCTTCCCTCACTTGTTGCTCCACCATCTACTTGATATATTTTTATACACGTAGGTACTATCTATAACCTTCATATGCAAAGTACAACTATTCTGATCCATGGAAGCATCACTTTTAGGAGGATCTAAGACATGTAAAAGTTCAAGCCAATTGGCCTCCATAGGACTAGGCTGTAAAACTGAGCTTAGTTCTAGAGTGCTAGAACTATTGCTAACAAATCTTTAATTTTTCTCTCCATTCTGCTGACCTGCTCATCCTTTTGCCTGAGCTACTAAAGAGGTGTTGGGTCGAGTGAGAGGTGTTGCCTTCCTCATAGCACCTTCCTAACTTTGATGGTCTATGTGGAGGGATCTTTGAGTATCAACCATATGAATTTCTACTGAATCCTCAAATAGGTCATCCTCGTTAGGGTTGAAGTCTACTCTACCCTCTTCTCGATCTGATTGATCACTCCCAAGAAGTTATTTCTTCTTGGTAAAGTAGTTTTTTATGATATCATCTAGTGAATGATATCCTACTCTGCCTAGCTGAACCTGAGCAAGCACCCCACTGACAGTCGACTACAAGACTATGCTCATCTGAATATATACACTAGATACTGCCTATTAATGTAGTGCTCTCCCTAGGGGGATTAATTGCCATGGGGACTGCACTAGTATCCCCTACTTCTTCTGCTATTGACTGCGATGGTGGAGCGATTATAATGCTTTTGGGTCGCCACTCCCTCTTCGCCACTATTAAAGTAGAAGGTTGAATGGGAGAGCTCGACTTCACCTCAATGGGTGGATAGATGGAGTGGGATCTTTAGGCCATAGTTGGATCACCAATGGAGATTTCCTCTCTCCATATGCAAGTTTCTATACTTTGGTGGGGACTGTGGAAGGAGGGAATTGGATAGGTGATGGTGGGCAATGAGTGGAGCAATGTGATAATGGAGACACCGACTGCCTCTTTACTGGAACTCTTCTACTATGGTTGGTAGTGCCTGTAAGAACTATGCTGTTAGTATGATTAGCTTGGGTAACCCACCAATCAGGGAAGTCCATCAATGCTAGGGCCACTGATTATCTAGGGTACCTCATTCTCTCCTTCTTGCCTGCTTGGGTTGCCACTCTAGCCTCTAAGGCCTTCTCTCTACATATCTGATCTTTAATGCTCCTAGGGATCAGAGTCCTCAAATCAAATAGTATACCGGACTCAGTGTCATGGGCTCTGCACTGGCATCGTGGACCGATCGGCTTCCTCCTCTCCTAGCTAGTACCTCAGGTCTTTGGTGGTGGAGGCAATGCAACAATCCTCCTATAGTCTTCCTCTCCATCTGAAGCAGAGAGGGGGTAAAACCTACTACCACTCAGGAATGGAGAGATCTCATGAGGGGAACCCTAGTCAGCAACATGGGAGGTAGCATCTATCTCTCTAGCTTCTTGCTCGTGGTGTCATTTAACCTTTTGGTTCTTGTTGCAGTGTTGCATCTTATTGAGTAGAGTAAAATGAGAACTAGAACCTACCTCAAATGTAGAGAGACTATCTCAAAGGCCAAGATAAATTTCCCCTTCAGAATGGGGGAAACCAATGAGGAGGTGCTAGCCCTCATTGGGACTACACCGAGGCAACAACAAATTGACCAACGGGCAGTGTCACAACTGGCATGAAAACTATAACTGGCACTAAAATAGATGGAACTGATATTGGCACTACCATGGGAACCTCAATGGCTTTCCTCTTTAGTGAGGGAAACTATGAGTCAGACAGAATGTTAAAATGGAGAACTAGCTTCTGTCTTGCCACCTCCTCTCTACTGATAGTCATGAGGGCTGGCCTCTCATAGGTGACTCGGACGGCCTCAAAGCCACGACCAAATTGAATGACATCCATGGTGGTCATGGTTTGTATGGCTTGATCCAAGGCCAAATCCACAACCGAGGAGAAAGAGAAGATGAACTTGTTGGATGACATACTGACAGTACTGACTGAAGATGGGAAAGGACTACCTGTGCTGATATCTCTACATTTGTTGAAACATAACTGAGTCAGACCCTTGCTTTAAAAACTATCTTCAATCATTGATTCTTGATTTTGGAATTTGAAACACATAACAAATTTAGGTATACTAAGTGGGGTTCATTGAATTGGATAACTTTGATATTTGAGGAGAGACTTTGCCATAGAATTTGATATTGATTTGGAACCCATATCCAACAAATTTGGGTATGTTAGATGGGGTTCGTTCATTTGGAGATACTTTAGAGGTTAATTTGTTTTATTTTGTATTTTATTTGAAATTATGATTTTGGAATCTTCACTTAGCAAAATTGGGTATGATAAATGAGATTTAAATGTATGTTTGAAATCATTTTTGTTTGTGATGATGTTTGTCATATGTTTGATTTTTATGATTTGATTTTATTTTGAAAGTGGTATATTTACTTAACAATATTTAAGTATGCTAAGTAAAGCCCAATTTTGTTTGATGTTTTGTTGATTTAGAAAAATGAAACCCTTACTTAATAAATCCAAAATCCAAATCCAAATACCAAATCTAAAATCCAAATCCCAAATCAAATGATTGAAGCCCTTAATCAAATCCTCCTTAAGCCTTATGATTAGATCCCATGGACTTAGCTAAATTTCTATCCAATCCACTTTAAACTTGATTGATTTCTTCATAAATCAATCATGTCTTCACTCATCTTCATAATATAAATGAAATCTACACTCAAACTATCAAAACTATAGCAAACTAAATCAAAATCTTCCTTAAGCCATTTTGGCCTTTCTCCATGAGCTTGGCCAAATTTTCCTCCAAATCATTTCAAATTCAATTGATTTTCTTGTGAGTCAATCATATATTCAATGATCTTCCCAAATATAAATCAAATATACAATAAAATAGCCAAAATAAAATTCAAATCAAGTCAAAACCCAAATTTGAACTCTTTGAGCCAATTCCTTGGACTCAATCAAATCCCCCTCAAATCCTCTCCAAAATCAATTGATTTTATCATAAATCAATCATTTCTTCAATTATTTATCCAAATATAAATGAAATCCACAATCATCACGCCAAATCAAAATCAACTTGAATCAAACCCAACTTAGCCCATTTGGCTTAAAATGTTTTAATGAACCAAAACCCATAGGACTCTAAATCATTATAATTGGAATTATATATCAACCCAAAATTCATATATTAACTCAACTAAATCAAATTCATCCCAAAATCAAGCCAACTAAACCCAATTGGCTCACTTGACCCAAAGTGGCCAATTTGACCTACATGAACCAAAATTAAATTTAATCCAAATCAAAGTGAATTAAGCCAATCCAAACTTCATGAAATGATTGTTGATCATTCTAAATTGATCAATTATTATAAATTGGGTCAAGCCAAATCAACCTAGCTTATTTACCAAGTCAATTTTTTAACCCATATGAACTCAAACTACCCAAATTATAACCTAAGCTAAATCCATTGAAACCAATGATTCAAATCAACCCAAAATCAAGATAATTAAACATAATTGACTCACTTGACCTAAAGTGGCCAATTTGACCTACATGAACCAAAATCAAATGCAATCCAAATCAAAGTGAATTTAGCCAATCCAAACTTCATGTCATGATTTTTAATCATCCTAAGTTAATCAATTTTCATGAATTGGCTCAAACTAAGTCAACCTAGCCTGTTGACCAAGTCAACCATTTAATGCATTTGATTTTTCAAACATAACCAATTTATTGATAGTCAAGCCTTGAAACATTTGGAGATCCTAATTGTTTACTTTAATCGAGAGTATTACTAAGGGATCCCATTCCTTAGGATTAATTAACTATGGGGGCTTACCTCATTAGGGAACTTAATGGACCCAATTTAAAATAAACCCTATACTTTTGCATATAAAGTGGGAAAAATCTCTTATACATTTGAGAACCCATCATGACTTAAGAGTCCTTATTAGGTGATTAGATCCATTATAGTGTGATGATTTCTATCTTTTGAGGTAGTCTATCATTCCATAATATCATACCCGATCACTTCAATAAGTACTCCCCTAAGATCTGCATGGTGTCCCACCATTTTGAAAATAAATACCACATATTTTTTTGCCGACTCTGCTGGGGATGGTTCCTCTCTCCATCTTTAGTAGAAAATTATTATCTTCAAGCATCGATAGTGGACTTATATTTTATATAAGCCCAAGACTATCTTTCTTTTTGTTGGCACTTAGCTTATTTCATCCTTAAGCAAAGCTAGCCAACATCCTTTAGGTTTTTGACCTCACTCTGTGTAGGTCTTCAAATCCCTATTGCATCTCCCAATAGGTAAAAATAAACTAACTAAATAAAGGAGATGACAAAATACAAATTTTGAACCTCTTTACCACTAACTTGGTGAAGTAAGGTTTATCCCACATTTAAGAAAACTTAAAACAACTAAAGTCTTTTGCAAAATATTTTCAAAAGCACTTTTCCTAAACAAAATCATTTTTAAATTCACTCCACATGAAGTTTGCAAAACATATAAAATTTTTCAAATCTCTTTAAAATAAAATACAATCAAACCTCATTTAACATACCTAAATTTGTTAAATGAGGTCCCTCTTTCCAAAATCAAAATAAGATTTACAATCATCAAAATCCCTTTCAATGATTTTCAAAAAGCACATTTCTTAAAATAAAATCAATTAACCAACTCCATTTAACATACCCAGATTTGTTAAATAGAGTTCTATTTTTAAAATCAAAATCAACATATAATTGAACCTCACTTAACATACTCAAATTTGTTAAGAGTTCCCCTCTTATCAAAAGCAATGTCACACACAAAGCCAAGATATATATTTTTAATCTCATTTGGCATACCCAAATTTGTAAAATGAGAGTTTTATTTTCATAAGCAACCACACATAAATAATTGAACTCCATTCAGTATACCTAAAATTGATAAGTGGAGTTCCCCTTTTTCAAATACCAAAACAAATTGGATCCTACTTAGCATACCCACATTTGCTATGTAGAGTGCCTTCTTTCAAAATTATGAAAATTCAACACACATTTGAATTCAATTTGACACACCCAAACTTGTCAAATGAGAAATCCCCACTTTTTAAAACTCAAAATAAATTGTACTCTGCTTAACATACCCACATTGGCTAAGTAGAGTTCTCTTTTTCAAATCACAAACAAATTAAACATAATTGAATTCCAGTTGACATACCCAAATTTGTCAAATGAAAATTTCCTTTTTATAAAATCAAACATCATCATGAAAATCAAACTGAACTCCATTTAACATACCACATTTGTTAAATGAGAGTTCACCTCTTTCAAAATGAAACAAATACCAAGCCACGCTTACTTAACATACCACATTTGTTAGGTAAGAATCCCACTTTTGAATTAAAATCAAAACATTTTGGACCTTACTCAACATACCGTATTTGTTAAGTAAGATCCCTATCTTCAAATCAAAGCAACAAACACACTTGAGCCCTACTTAACATAACAAATTTGTTAAGTAAGGGTTTCACTTTTCAAATTAAATCAAATCATCAAATATTTTGGATCTTACTTAACATACCACATTTGTTAGGTAAGAATCTCAATTTCAAAAATATTAAACACACTTGAGCCTTACTTAACATACCAAATTTGTTAAGTAAGGGTCTTATATTTTTGAATCAAATCAAAATAAATCAAACATATTGGGCTTCACTTAGCATTCATAAATTTGCTAAGTAAATATCCCATTGTCAAATCAAAACACATCAAATACATGACAAATAATCATCACAAACAACAAAGATATTTTTAAAAATATTTTCAAACATGCACTTGGATCTCTCTTAGCATACCCAAATTTTCTAAGTCAAAGCTCCAAAATCAAAATCTCAAAATAAAGGATTAGCAAAAAAAAATCATCTCCAAAAATCTCTCCAAATGGAGGAACCTCATTCAACATATCCAAATTTATTGGATGAAGGTTCCAAAATCAACAAACCAATTCTTATGGCAAAGTCTCTCTTCAAAATTCTAAATCTCTCCAAATCAATGAACCCACTTAGTGTACTTAAATTTGTTGAGTGTGGGTTAAAATTCCAAATTCAAATAAAAAATCAGTGATTAAAGGAAAATATGAAGGCCAAAGTCTGATTCAGTTAGATTTTCACATGTAGAGATATTGGAGCAGTCAATTCAGTTCAGTCTCTAGTCAGTACAGTTGCTATGGCTCCTAGTAAGTTTATTTTCTCTTTCTCCTCTGGTGTAGACTTGGCCTTGGATCAGGACAATCTCACCATGATCGATGCCACCCACTTGATTTACTTCAGTCATGGCTTTGAGGGGGTTAGGATTACCTATGAGGAGGCAACCCTCATAACTATCAACAAGAAAGAGGTGGAAGGGTAGAAGTCACTCCTTCGCTTTGATGTTGAGTCTAACCCTGAGTTTCCCTCTCTGAAGAGGAAGGGTGTGGAGGTCCTTACCATAGTGTTAGTGCTAATTCAATCTACTTCTATTATTCCTACTATAACTCTGATGTGAGCTGTTACCTCCTCCTCAGTCCCCTCAAAGTTTATGGTTATCTTAGCATCTAAGATAGTCTCCCCTACCTTCAAGGTAGGTTATAGCTCTCGCACTGCACCACTCTCCCGCACTCAATGACATAATAAAAAATAGGAAGATCAAGTGGCACCATGAGAGAGTGGCCAGGAGGTAGACGCCACATCACATATTGCTGAGGAGGGTTCTCCTTGAGAGGTCTCCCCTTTCTTGGGTGGTAGTAGATTCCACCCCCACTCTAATTCAAATGAAGAGGAGGATGCTAAGAGGATTGCTACATCTCCTACCACCAGCTTACTACGAGGTACCAGCTAGGAAGTGGAGGAAACCCTATGCTAGCTTTAGGACAGTTCTTCGCCAGGTTGGCAGAGCCTATGGATGCTCAGAATCTGGTGCATTATTTGATCTGAGGTATGTGATCCCTAAGAGCAATAGTTTCCAAATCCATAGAGAGAGGGCCACCAAGGCCAAGGTTGTAGCCCAGGTGGGTAGTAGGGAGAGACAGAGGTATAGCAGGCAGTCGGTGACCTCCGCCCTTATTGATTTCCCTGATCAATGGGCCATCAGGGCCAATCGCACATACAATATAGTACTCACTGACGCCACTAGCCATAGGAGGAGAGCTTCAGTGGAAGGGTATGGTGTTATCCCCATCACACTGCTCCGTTCCTCATCCACTATCAAATGTTTAGGTCCCTCCTTTCATTGTTCCTACCAAGGTTCAGATATTTGCATCTGAGGAGAGGAAGTCCCCATTAGTGATCCAACTATAGCCTAAGGATCCCACTCCATCTACTCCACCTACTGAGTTGAGGTTGAGATCTCCCATTCGACCTCTCACATTAGTTGTGCGAAGAAGGAGTGGCAACACAAAGTCACCGTGGTCATGCCACCACCACAGCAGCAACAACCCTCATTTGCCTAAGATACTCTAGTAGCGCAACCATCATCTGAGTCAAGCAGTCCATCTACCTTTGTTGCTACCACTTCATCCAGTGCTTCTTCTAATAGTAGTGTTGTATCAGTAGATAAGGGCAACAAAACCCTTACACGACTTACTTTATTTGATTTTTATCATGTACCTCCACACAAAAAAAAATCAATGATGAAACTAGATTTCGTTTACATCTTCTCTTCTTCTGATGCTCTAGATTTTATTTCTCTAGAAAACTCTCCAAGTCTAAAAAATGAGGGTAGAACCTCAAGATAAGGATAAGTAAGTCATTAGTTCTACTGATCAGACATCCCCTCCACCAGAGATTTCGCCTATAGATACTTTGATGGATGGGCAACCTAGAGTCGATTACAATGTCCTCGCTCACCTTAGGAAGTTTCCAGCTAAGCTAAGCATATACGATGCCCTTGTCTTATCCAAAGAGATAAGGGAGTCATTGATCAAAGCTTTACTTGATCCAAAAATATGTTTAGCATAGTTGACCCCATAGGAGAGGAGGAAAATTACTCTAAAGAAGTCCTAGGAGTCATGTTCATAGACAAAGACCTTCTCTTAGAGACGATTGAGCATAATCGTCCCCTACACATGATTGACATGGGCAGATTTAAATTATCTAGAGTATTGATTGATCCAGGTGCATTGATTAATATTATGAGTCTAAGAACCCCTGCCTACTTGAAGATTGACATCTCCAAAATTTCAAAAGAAAGGATGATGTTGAGAGGATTCAATGAATAAGGTGAGAGGCTCTTAGGTTCATTGTGTTACCTTTGGAGATATATGAATGGAAGACTGTAGCCAAGTTTCATATTATAGACTCAAATACATCTTTCAATGCTTTGCTAGGGAGACTCTGGATACATGAAAATAATCTAGTTCCATCCTCTCTACACCAGTACATCAAGTTCATGAGAGGTGGGATTCCATATTATGTCAAAGGAGATCTCAACCCATTCATAGTTCATGAGGTTGGAATATATAAGGATGCGGCCTACTATCTCCATCAAAATTAATAATTCTAATAGACTAAAAAAATTGGTCAAAGTTCAAAAATAAAAGAAAAACAAAAACAAAAAGAAATAGAAGAAGAAAAAGAAAGAGAAAAAGAAAAAGAAAAGAAAAGAAAAAAGAAAGTGAAAAAGATAATAAAATGGAGCGAGAAATAGACTTGGAGGAGAAAGTAGAGCCTGATATTGGATTCCACCCATAATTTGTTACTCCATTCAAACATATGGGTAGGATGACTTGACCTCCACCAGGCAGAGGATGAGGATAGTTCAGAGGCAACCCTAGATGTGGAAAACCACCTTATTGGCCACCCAATAAAAGATATGTCCCTGCTACCAAGAGTACACCAACTATACAAATAGACTTAGAATCTAGTTTAGAGGATAAGTCCTATATGGTTAGTACTGCAGCTAGAACTTCCAGACAACAAATCCCCATGCAGGTGATAGTTGAGTCAGCAGTGATGAAGATCAGGCTCCAAAGCAAAGCATGATTGTATCCATGTCTATATATGAAATAGTCAGGCACCAGTTGGGAATCTTAGCTCTAACCCCACTTTCATCTCAAAAAGTGAGAGTTTGGTAGTTAAGAAAGCACTTAGATCTTCCACAGATGTGAAGGTGCAGAGGTTATTTTTTAGAGCATAATTCTCAAGTTAGGAAGCCGATGTATAACTTGAGGATGATTTATATAAAGATTTAATAGAATTACCTTTTGATTAGTACTCTCCTTGTGTTCTTAATTTAGCAAAGGAAGGATTGATTCCACATGCTTGGTCTAAACACAGTTTGATTACTTCAATAGGTTATGGAACCATAAATGCAGACATTCTCAATCAAGACTATGACTAGGATTCGGTACAGTGGGTTTAGTCGATGATGAAAATTATTGCTTTGTCATCGCATAGGTTCTTTTCAAATCAGATTAACTCATATGATGAGGTGTGCTTAGAAATGTCAAATGGTCTAGATGACTTTCAAGTCAAAGATGCACCACCAAAGTTTGAAGAGGAGATCAAGTCAACCATTAATGAGCTCAAGGAAATTAACCTAGGAACAGAAGAGAATCCACGCCCGACATACAACAGTTCTCTATTGAATGAAAAAGAAACCAATGAATTAGTTAGGCTATTGACTGAGTTTAAGGACTTCTTTGCATGGAGTTATGAAAAAGTTCCAAGTTTATCTCCTGACATAGTAGTCCATAAACTAGCAATATAACCTAATGCTAACCCTATCAAGCAAGCTCGCAGACGCTTGTGATTAGACATCAAGCAACAGGTCATTTCTGAAGTCAAGAAATTGATCGATGCTAGATTTATCTGGGAAGAGAAATACCCTATCTGGTTGGCTAGTGGCATCCCAATTAAGAAGAAGAATGACCAAATTCACATATGCATCAATTTTAGGGACTTAAATAAGGCAAGTCCAAAAGATGAGTTTCCACTACCAATCCCGGAATTGATGGTGGATATTGCCTCATCTCATGCAGTCTTCTCCTTCATGGATGGTTCATCTGGCTACAACAAATTAAGATGGCCCCTGAAGATGAAAGAAATACTACCTTTCAAACCTCGATTAGAATATATTACTATAAGGTCATGCCTTTCGACCTTAAAAATTCCTGTGCCACATACCAGCAGGCAATGACTTGAATCTTTGATGAAATCATTCATCATTAAGTTGAATGTTACATCGATGATCTCATTATCAAAAGCAAAGAAAAGGAAAACAACCACTTTGACTTGAGAGTAGTTTCCGAATGGTTAAGATATTACAACCTCAAAATGAATCCCTTAAAGTGTACATTCGGAGTAGCTTTAGGAAAATTCCTTAGGTTTATTGTCTAACACTGTGGAATTGATATCTATCTGGAGAAGATTAAAGAGATATTAGAAATGTCACCCCCTAAAAGTCTAACATAACTCAGATCATTCCAAGGGTGGTTGGCATATTTAATATGCTTCATATCCTATCAGGGAGATGTCAGTCATTCTCAGCACTTATCAAAAGGACACCAAGCTCAAGTGGGATGACAAGTTCCAACATGTCTTTTGAAGATATCAAGCAATACCTGATGACACCGCCAGTTTAGCAATCCCTATCCTGGGCAAGCCGCTCATTCTCTACACTACTACATTAGATAACTCCCTTGGCACTTTGTTGGCTCAAACTAATGATGAAGGAAAGGAGAATGTGCTCTACTATGTCATCCATCATCTAATCCCTATTGAAGCCAATTATCCACTTATTGAGAAGCATTTCCTAGCTTTAATTTTTGCATCCCAAAAGCTACAATATTACAAGCTTTATTATAAAGTGAACTTGATCTCTAGGATCAATCTACTACAATATCTCATGACATGGTCGATGTTGTCCAGATGGTTGACACGTTGGTCCATGATTTTGTCATAATTTGATACTACTTTTGTACCCCTCTATGTAGTGAAAGGACAAGCACTTGTAGATTTCTAAGCAGCACACCTACTTCCTACTGATTCTCCACTTAGTGATGACCTCCCCGATGAACAAATCATGAACTTAGAGGACACTGGCATTCACCATTGGGAGATGTACTTTGATGGTGCGGCTTCCTTTCAAAAGAAAGAAGAACCATGATCTACTTTTCTAGGGAAGGTAGGGGTAGGAATAGTTCTCCTAACTCTAGACGTGATGTGATGAGATTCTCATATCATCTGTCCAATCCATGCACCAACAATGAAGCTGAATATGAGGCTCTGATTTCCAGTATGGAGTTAGCCATTACACTATCCATCCAAGATATCAACATCTTGAGATTCTCAATTAGTCATCAACCAAATCGCTGGGTCTTACAAAGTTCAAGCTTAAGCTCTATCACTACCATAAGTACACTATGGAGTTATTGGCCCAAATCCTAGAGGTTACCATTTACAAGATTCCTTGAGGAGAGAATGCAGTAGTGGATGCCTTAGCAAAACTCGCCAAGGAATTAGCATGTCCCAAAGATGAGTCCATATTAATAGGAGTCCAAAATAGACAAGTTCTATCTCTTATTATTACTAAACTCATTGATAAGTACTCTCTTAAAAGGGAGGTTTCCATTTCCAAAAATGATGAAGAGTTTGATTAGAGGCAATCATTCATTGATTACCTAAATAAAGGAAAACTACCCCAATAGAGATGTCTTAAGCCCATTAGATGAAATAAAGAGCACTTTAATATGATCTCGTGGATGACACCTTATATCGACGGTCTTTCAATCATATGTGGTTACATTATTTAGATAAACATAAAACCCATAAGATCATAACTGAGGTACACTCAGGTCTATGCGAGCTCATCAATCTGGTCTGAATAAAAGCTAAAATCAAAAGGCTAGGATACTATGGCCATCGATGATCATAGATTACATGGATGTAACTAGACGATGCACCAATGTCAAGTGGACGGTGTGGTCCTACATTAAACACCTAACATTATGCATCCAATATTGGCCTCACGCCATTCAAGTGTTGTGGTATCGACATAGTGGATCTGATTGATCCTTCTTCTTCAAAGGGTCATCAATTCATCCTAGCTGCCACAAACTACTTTTCCAAGTGGGCGGAGGTGATTCCACTTAGAGATATCACAACTCAACATGTGCGCAAGTTTTCCAGAAACCATATCATATATAGGTTTGAGGTGCCTCAATAAATTATATCTGATAATGGTACTGCATTCAAGAGCACCAAAATAATAACTTTGCTAAGAGACACAACATAGATTAGAGGTACTCTACCATCTACTACCCGAGGAAAAATGGCTTGGTAGAAGCCTTCAATAAAACTCTCATCCAAATATTAAAAAAACACTTGATGAAAATAAGTGACAGTGGAATGAGTACTTAGTTAAATTCTTGTGGGCATACCGCACCATATATAGAACTACCACTCAGTCTACTTCTTTCTCCTTAGTGTATGGGTCTGAAGTAGTTCTGTCATTAGAAGTTCAGCTCCCATCAATAAGGATAGATATGGGTAGTAAGATCACAATAGAGCAGAATGCCAAGTTGTGGTTAGATGAGCTCAAAGGTTTGGAGAAGAGACACTTACGAGCATGTTAGAACCTTGAGTTGTACAAAGCCAAAATGATTCAAGCTCACAACCAGTTGGTCTGCCCTAGAGCTTTTCAAGTAAGAGAGCTTGTTTTTGTTCTAAGGAGACCAATTGTTTCCCATCACAAGATGGGAGGCAAGTTTGAACCCTCTTGGGATGGCCCTTTTGTCATAGAAAAGGCTTACCAAGGAGAATCATATCAGTTGATCAACCATAGAGGAGAGCACCCGATGCTTCCAATCAATAGGATTTACTTAAAGAAATATTATCCTAAAATTGTGTTCAAAAAATGATCATCATTAATAAAATTTCTTTTAAAGTCAAACCTTCTCTTCATTTGAAATATCTTCGTTTGTTTGTGAATCCACCATGATGCACATTTAGGTTAGGTGTAGAACACTCGATCGGCATCCTATCCTTCATCAACACAACATGAACACAAACTACACATCATCATAACACATACACATATCTTTTATCTCGGCATAATGTGATGTGAGATAACGCCCCCTATGGCCCTCACTCATTAGCTGCTATAGGTCGGGCTGACATGCTACCTCGCTAGTGTGTCACCCTAGTGGTCCCTTATTTAAGAGGATGTAAGTCTGCTACACTTTCCTTCTTGACTTTACCATTGCACATTGATAAGAACCTTGTTAGCATGGTAGCCTTACTACACTATCGGTAAGCTACCTTTATGTTGTCTTCGTTTAAGAGGATATAAGTCTATTATAAGCTATCTTCTTGAACTAGCCATCGTGCATTAATTTGGTTGAGCAGCATTTGAGGATTAGGGTAAGTCTCCCAGTACACCTTTCCTCCTGACTACTTTAAGTCTGGGTCTAGTCCTTCTTTGTGACTCTCTACTTAGTAGTAGCCCTTAGGTCGGGTTTGACTTATTGTTCCAACAATGGGTCACCCTTACGGTTGTCCATCAATTCAAAAGATGTAAGTCTCCTATACTTTCTTCCTAAGTACAACCGTTGCACATCGACGGGTAGCCTTAGGTCAGTTAGGACCTGTTGAGAATGACAGATAATCAGTTTTGCTTCAAGGAGATATAAGTCTACACGTCTTCTTCCAAGATTGATTATCACACACCGACGGGCACCCTAGGTTGGTTGGTGTTTGCTATGCTGACAACGACCCACCCGGTGGATACACCACTCATGGTTGATGTAAGTTTGCTATGCTTTCTCCTTGAGTTAGCCATCGTACACCTATGGGCTTTCTTATTTATAGGATCCAGGATAATGCCCCTAGTGGCACCTCCCTTATGGGCACTCTATTTAGATCACATACTTTACGACCCCATCTAAACACTACTTGAGTTACTTTTGGATTGGACAGTCCCCCTTTCCTAGTAGCCACCCTTGTGGTTGGAGATTTTATTCCACGGATGCGCAGATTGTCCCTTGGTCTAGTAAACCTGAGATAGGTTAAGGCTGGCATAGCCCCTTCTCAGTGTGGTCCCTCGCACACCAATAAGATCCACGATAAAAATAAATAATATATACATTCACTTGTGGATTAGGAATTAACACCTTTCCCAAGCATACATCCTTTCTTTAGGGTAGTGTTAGCTAAACTACCTATAGGAATCGCCTAACTACTCTTAAGTTGAGATGACACTCTCTCAGTAGTCGCCCTTAGGTCGGGTTCAATCTGTTACACCACCAAGAGGTTACCCTGGTGGTCATCCTGGCTTTTAAAGATGCAAGTCTGTTATGCATTCTTTCCAAAGATGACCAGCCCTTGGTTTGGGTTATTTATTGCACATCAACGGGTCACGTTTCTTCTTTGCTTTGGTGATGTAAGTTTACTATGCTTTCTCCAGCATAGTAGTTGCACAAAAGGCATCACTTAGGTTAGATATTTCTACTCTTCGGTCGGTATACTATCCCTTTGAATCAGTAAATCTAAGATAGGCCAAGCCCAACACAGCCCCTTCTCAGTGCATCAAATTAAATTAAAAGAAATGAAAATAAACCAAATCAAATTAAAGCAAATCAATGAAATTAATCTTGACTACTTTTGGGTTGACATAAGTCCCCCAATGGCATTCACTCTATAGTCGCCCTTAGTTTGGGTTCAATTTATTATAGATCCAACAAATCACCCCAATGGTTGACCCCTAGTTTGAAAGATGTAAATCTGCTACGCTTTCTTCCTAGTACAGTCGTTGCACACCGAAAGGCAACCCCTTAGGATGGATAGTACTACCTTGTGCCTAGTAGACTATCCCTTTGGATTTATAAATCTGAGATAGGTCAAGGCCGACATAGCCCCTTCTCAGTGGGTCCATCGCACATCGGCAGGGTCCATAACAAACTAAATTTGAAACTAACCTCCCTAGTGAGTCAAATTAAAACATATCGAACAAACCAAACTTCTCCCTAGCGATGTGCAAATCAAATTAATCTCCCCAATGGAGCCATAAGAGATCTCATTAAACTCTTATCCCCAGCGGATAGCTCAAACCTACTGCCCTAATGGAAGGTTCACATTCCTAATTTCCAGTGGATTATAGATTCTTATCGGATACACACCCAAATAAATCATATTCATAATCAAACTTAAATCCATATCCTCAATGGATAGCTTAAACTTACTTCCCTATTGGAATGATCACATTTAAAATCCCCAATGGATTCCTCCTTTTATGCCATTGGAATAGACCTCTCATGTCCAATGTATGTGTGATCCCTTAGTGGATCTTCCTTCATTTCCTTGACATAAAATTCTAACCATATCTTCTTTGCTCTCTTATGCTGCTAGCATAAGTTGAGTTGCATTACGCTAAGATCATGATTCTATATATCTTTTGGGTTTAGGTTTAGATCAATTTCATTAGCGCTTGCAATCTTTTGGATATTATTGATCATCTTAGTCAACTCCAATATGCGGTGTGCCTTGTTAATTATACCACACCTATTGGGGGTCCTTTTGTTGAACTCACTTTTAGAGTGAGTTCTCAATCTCCTTATTTTAGACATAGGAATCTTTAGACACTAAGATTTTCTTAGCCATAAGACACATCTAGTAATTAGGTGAATACTTAACCTAAGCCTAGAGACTTATAAGGGTTCAATCAAAGGATTAGTCCATGCCTTAGAGATTAGGGAGATCACCTACCATATAGCCTAAACCCAATCCATGTACACCTTTTTAGAATTCAATCCAAATCAAAATTTCAAACATAACCCCAAATTCAATTCAAACTCAAATCCAAATCCCAAATTAAATGATTGAAGCCCTTGATCAAATCTCCTTAAGCCTTATGATTGAATCTTATAGACTTAGCCAAATTTCCATCCAATCCACTTCAAACTTGATTGATTTCTTCATGAATTAATCATATCTTCAATCATCTTTATAAATATAAATGAAATCTACACTTAAATCATCAAAACTAAATCAAAATCTTCCTTAATCCATTTTGGCCTATCTCCATGAGCTTGGCCAATTTCAAATTCAATTGATTTTCTCATGAGTCAATCATATATTCAATCATCTTCCCAAATATAAATCAAATATACAATCAAATAGCCAAAATCAAATTCAAATCAAGTTAAAATCAAAATTTGAACTCTTTGAGCTAATTCCTTGGACTCAATCAAATCTCACTCAAATCCTCTCCAAAATCAATTGATTTTCTCATGAATTAATCATTCCTTCAATAATCTATCCAAATATAAATGAAATCCACAATCATCAAGCCAAATCAAAATCAACTCGAATGAAACCCAACTTAGCCCATTTGACTTAAAATGTTCTAATGAACCAAAACCCATTGGAATCCAACTCAATTGCAATTGGATTTATATATCAATCCCAAATCCATATTTAAACTCAACTTAATCAAATTAAACCCAAAATCAAGTCAACTAATCCCAATTGGCTCATTTGACCCAAAGTGATCAATTTGACCTACATGAACCAAAATTAAATTCAATCCAAATAAAAATGAATTAAGCCAATCCAAACTTCATGACATGAATGTTGATCATCCTAGATTGATCAATTATCATAAATTGGGTCAAACCAAGTCAACCTAATCTATTGACTATGTCAACCCTTTAACCTATATAAACCCAAACTAGCTAAATTTCAACCTAAGCCAAATCCATTGAAACCAATGATTCAAATCAACACAAAATTAAGCTAACTAAACCCAATTGGCTCACTTGACCCAAAGTGGCTAATTGACCTGCATTAAACAAAATCAAATTCAATCCAAATCAAAGTGAATTAAGCTAATCCAAACTTCATGTCATGATTGTTGATCATCCTAGGTTAATCAATTATCATGAATAGGGTCAAACCAAGCAAACCTAGCCTGTTGACTAAGTGAACCCTTTAACCCATTTGATTTTTCAAACATGACCAACTTATTGATAGTCTAGCCTTGAAATCTTTGGATACCCTAATTATCTACTTTAATAAAAAGTATTCCTAAGGGACCCCATTCCTTAGAATGTAATTAACTATAAGGGCTTGCCTCCATAGGGAACTTATTAGACCCGATTTAAAATAAACTCCACTTTACTTTTCCATGTAAAGTAGGGAAAAATCTCTAGCACATTCTAAGACCCATCATGCTTTAGGAGTCCTTATTTTATGATCAGGTCCATTATAGGGTGATGATTTACTATCTTTTGAGATGTGTATCATTCCTCAATGTCGTACCTGATCACTTCAACAAGTATCCCCTAAGATTTTCTTGGTGTCCCACCATTCCTAAAATAAACACCATAGACTCCTAAGGCATGATGGGTCTTCGAATGTACTAAAGATTTTTCTCCTACTATATGGATGAATAAAGCAAGGTTTATATTAAATCAGTTCTAAAATTCTCTATGGAGGTAAGCCTCTATAGTTAATTACATCTTAGGGAATAAATTTCCTTAAGAATACTCTCGATTAAAGTAGATAATAATCATCTCCAAATATTTCAAGGTTAGACTATCAAAGGATTGGTTAAGTTTGGAAAAACCAATTGGGAAAGTTCAAGGGGAAGACATATTTTTGGAAGCCAAAGGAAATAAGTAGAAAATGCTCATGATACTAGGAAGCCTAATGAGCATTCCAATCTACCTATGGTTGGGTTTTATAATTTTGAAGTTGAAGATATTTATATATTTTTTAGTTGAAATTTTATTAGATTGCCAGGGCATGGAAAATGCTCATGATACTAGGAAGCCTATTGAGCATTCCAATCTACCCTATGGTTGGATTTTATAATTTTGAAGTTGAAGATATTTATATGTTTTTAGTTGAAATTTTATTAGATTACTAGGGCATATAATTCTTCGACACAAGGTTGTAGAAATGCCTATAAGATGAGGATTTATGCTTGTAACCTGAAGGAAATAGCTACCTCAGCTCCTAAATCTATAGGGCTTTAGTATGAGTTAAAGAATGACCTAAATCTAAGCGAAGATGGGCATAAGTTTTACCTCCATAAAAGAGGATAAATCACCTAACTGTTGGGCTTATGAGTGGCTGTCATCTAACTCCTCTTATAATGTAAATCCATGTGGTCCAGTCATATGAATTGCAAGATAGCTAAGGTAGTTATTTTTTTAGAAAGAGACTAAGTCTTTAAACCCACTCCCTAAGAAACTAGAGCATGAGTGGTATGAGTAATGACTTAATCTAATGCAAAATCTTTTTAAATTTTATTTAAATTTTGACACTTCATTTTGACAAATGCTTTGGGATTTTTAGTATGCCTAAATGCATGATGAAGTAAGGTTGTTGGCCAAATCAAAAGAGAAAGAGGGTGAAGCTCCATCAGTAGAGGTTGCTCTCACAGGTCAACCGATCTCTATGCATGTAAGGATAGAAGCCCTCATTTTGCAAGAGTGATTCAAGATTATGCATGATGTGAGACATACAACATTCAGCTAAGCCATTGTTAAATCTTTTAATTATCTTATTTTAATGCCTAGGTTTTATGGTGAAATTACAAATTTTTTCAAATTTAGTTATGAGTGATCAGTTGGGATAGAAAATTAATTTTGCTCTAAGAGCCTAATCGTATCCAAGCTACACACTAAAATATCATTCATTTAAGAAGCTAATAAAAGCATGTCATCCTAATGCACAATTTAAGCACAACATCAAACATTTTTTTATAAAACTACTACGAAAGAATAAAAGGCTAGTGCGGTTGGGTGCCACCATACAACTTAAAAAGAAAAGATGGGTAGCTGAGCTCTACCCTTATACATCCCAAAATAATAATTACAATTTATAAATGCTATGGGGGGGGGGGGTTTTCTTTCTTTGTTCCTTCATATCTTCTTATATCTCCATTTGATTTGATTTGCTCCACTTCAAAGGCATCATATGGCCTACTAGGACAATACCTTCTAATGCTCATCCTTATCCCCCATAACACTAATCTTAATTCCTAATGAAAAATTATATTAAAAATAATAAATGTAAATCTAAATATACCTACAAAATAAGCATTAGCTAAACATACATACATTCCCTAAGTATTTATATTTATAATTTGGACTTAGCACCCTACACATGGGTAACCAAGCCCACCTATCCTAACTTGGATTATGCTTAGGGGTTTAAGAAACCTACAAAGAGAGCATTCATATTTATTTTAAGCACCCCCATTAATCATAATATTCTAAAAAAATATGATTAGGCTAATATCGACCTAACATCTAGTCTATGAGGCATTCACCTTAACATCAAGTCTAAAATAATACACAAAACAAATCATACATCACATCATGCACCATCCTAACCTAGGAGTAGAAGTGGTGACTTCATTTCTAAAGTGTGTGTTAAGGCTTGTGTAGTATGTCTCAACTAAGCATTAGAGTTATAGTTTTCTAAGTATAGAAAAATTTAATTTAACATGAAAGGTTGGTTTCACTTGAAGTTATTTAATTGGTTTAACAATTTTAATTTATGTTTTCTTTTGTTCCATATGATTACACTTAACAACTAAGTGTGATAAAGAGAAGAAAGAGGATTGCCATCTTTCATCCCTACCTTAAGCCATTTTCTAAAGCATATTAATTTAATTTAACTTTATTTGGTGAATGGCTTACTAAATGATTTAATTAATATGAAGTTTAGGTTCACCCTAAATAAACCTATTCAATATGAAAGGCTTATTAAGATTAATCCAATTGAATTACTTTCACATGACATATATCAATCATTCCTTTCCATCACATATAACATGCATATGATTTAATCCTAAGGTATTTGTACATGCAACATGTTTTATTACACTTATATGATGAATGTATACATATATATTTAGAGTTTATATTTATTTATGTAATAGAAATATTTAATCATATTAGTTTAAAGCTCTATCTAAATTCTTACATAAAAATACATAAGAATGAAATTAAATAGGTACATGTCATTATTAACGAGGGAAGTGAGGTAATCAAATGACCTCCTTGGGGATAACTAAAGCCTCATATTCTGGGATGTCCAAACTATATACCCATTTACATTCAAACATATGTAAATTTATATACATGAACTTAGGGAAAGAAGCTCTAAATCATATGACTAATTATCTCAATCATTTAAAAAATTATGAATGCTTGTATGTCAATAGAAAAGGGGTTTCAATTCCATAGTTAAATACACACATAGATGTTTAAGAGACATAAGCTAGTACATGCCATTGTTAACTAGGGAAGTGAGGTAATGAAATGACTTCTTTGGGGCTACTTAAAGCCTCATATTGTCGGATGTCCAAACTAAACACTTGCTTTTCTCAAATACATATGGATGTATACATAACAAAAGGGAGGAAAACTATGCAAAGATTATATTTTTATTTCATTGAAACATTTACATATGTGAAATTAAAGTTCTATCCTATTTCTAATGTATAAATGTATGTAAATGAAATCAAATAAGTATGTCTCACTATTAATCAGGGAAGTGAGGTAATCAAATGGCCTCCTTGGGCTAGCTAAAACCTCATATTCTCGGATGCCCAGACTATATATTTATTACCATTCAAATACATATAAAGCTACACATGAACTAAAGAAAATAGAATTTTACTTCACATATCTAAGCTATAAGCACATACAAACATATATGTATTCATAACTACTATCACTATAATCATTGTAATTGATTTAAAACTTTGGAAAAATAATTTGGATTTATTAGTGATAATAGCCACACATATATTAAGTTAAGTCAACACATGCAAGCTTAACATAAAAAAAACCATTTGATTTAATTGATTTTGAAACGATGAATGCATCATTTCAATTGACATGCTATTTTTAATATGATTGGAAAAAATAAATAAACATAAACACATGATTTTATTCACCCAATTTAATTCCTAAGGACATTCATATCAAATAAAACCATTTAAAGCAAACCAAAGTTTCTTTAATGTCATTTTTTAATTTCATTTTTTGATTTGATTTAATGATGTGAGAGGGAGTTTGTTGATCCCAACCCATTCCCATGTTAGTGAATTAATTTGGTTTAATGAAAAGTAATTTAGTTGATTTTATAGATTAATTAAGTAATAATATGCATTAAATCCATTAATTAACCCTTACCTATGTTGCCTTAAAGTAATTAACTAAATAATTATGAGCTAACATGATATGCAAATGAATTGGAAAGTAAATTTGCAATGGTCGAAGAAATAAAAGGGCCTAATGCAATTGGCTCACAATTATTAATTTATTAAATTAAGAAACTTGATTAATTATTTTATGATTTTTCCACACATATGAGTAAACCATAAATTCATTGACTTCTTTTAGGTTATTAAATACCTAAAGACCTACCCATGATTTAATTGGTTAAAATCATATGTGATTGTAATTTTAATTTGATGAATTAAGCAATTTAATTTGTTAATCAAGCCTTAACTAATTTTCTTTGAAAAGTAAAATGAACTTACAAAAGAGATTATGAAAGAGGTCTCAATCATATTCCATAATTCCCCTCACTATTAGACAGTGATTAATGAGCCCAATCAATTGATTAGTTTATTTTTTATATGATTAATTAATCCTTAATTAAATTAAGAAAGTGATTAGGGCCTAATTAGCTAATTTTCCTAATTAATTAACCAATAAAACCCAAGAAAATTAAGGGAGGTTGAGGTCATCCCCTTAAATAATCTCAGAAAGTTTGAGGTTAATTAGTTAATTAATTAGGGAATAATTAAGCTAATTAATTTTTCAATTAAGCCTTAATTACTATTCAAAATTAATTAAGGATATTTTTAATAAATTCCACTCTAAAATACCTTCAAAATAAGTATTTATTTATATCTTTTAGATTTTTTTATGATTTGTTATGATTTTATGAAGTTTTAGCCATTAATTTTAATTATTTCAGCCTAATTAAGCCTAATCCCGTTGGCACCATGTGGCACGCTGATGCGGCACGCTTTCCACATGGCACTACGGGATTGGTTACTTAAACTTAATCCCAGTCAGCATTTGCGTGGAGGCGGTGGATGCGCTTTCTCATGTACCATTCGATTTAAGATCAAATATCCATAATTAATCCCACGATGCTAAATTATAAAATCAAATAATTCTATTGGATCTAATCATGATCGTCCATTCCAATCACGCGGAAAGAACAGTGCATGATATATCGTCACATGAGCGAGGGAGAATGGAGTTCGTCTACCATTTCTCGTGTGATTTGAGCTCACCTAAGCTCGGATCAATCTCAAATTAATCCCACACCTTCATGCGAATGATCCAAAGGGATCCAATGGTTAAGATCATGCGAGTGAACGGTTCCTTCAAAAGGCTCCAACAAAATTTTACTCCAAGGTTGGTTTCAATGGCATACCTCACTAGCTCAAGACTGGTGCCAAATCTGATTGAGGAAGCTTCATTTAGTAGAGATGAGGACTTGTAGATCAGCACAAGCTCCAATTTGAGGTGGATAGCTCGGGAGGCCAACACACGAGACGTAGGTGGTCGGTGTTAATCGAAGTCCACCCTTCACGTGATACCCATAGTGATACCCCTAGTATAATGGTATCTTGGTCATTTGACATTCAATTTGATTTTGTCAAATTTAAAATCAGTCCAAAGTGGGTTGGGCCAAATTTTATGTTATCTTGAGTTCATTTGGTTAGGTTTGGCTCAATTTGACCCATTTAGGTCAAATTAGGTCAAAATGGGTTAGGTTGACCAATTGGACAACTTGGGTCAAACCAAGGGTTGGGTCAAGTTCATATGACCATTTGGAGTGTATTGGTGTCATTGGTTTGGTTCAATTTGCTTTGGATTTGGTTTTGGTTCACCAATTTCATTTGGGTCAAATGGGTCAAGTTTACCAATTTGAACCAAATGGCCAAATTGGCTTGGGTCATGGCTTGGTTTGGGTTTGGTTGATCAATTGGAGTATGTTTTAGGCTTTGGTTGAGTTTAGTTTGGATTTGATTGGGTTTTAGGTTAGTTTAACCCATTAGGCCAAGTTGGGTTCAATATATCATTTGGGTCTAATGGGTCAATTGGGCTCAATTGAGGCTTTGGTCAAGTTCAATAATCAATTTGGAATGAACTTGAGCCATTGGTTGCAATCAATTTGGATTGGATTTTGATTTGACCCATTTTGGCCATTTAGGTTAATTTGGGTCAACTTGGGTCAAGAGAGCCAATTGGGTTTGGTTTTGCTCAATTGAAGGTCAAGTCATGTTCAAATATTAGTTTTGGGTTGGTTTGAATCATTGGTATCAATATATTTTGCTTAGGTTGCAATTTGGCTAGTTTAGGTTCATATGGGTTAAAGGGTAGACTTGGTCAAAAGCCTAGGTTGACTTGGTTTGACCCAATTTATGATAATTGGTCAACCTAGGAAATTCAACAATCATGCCATAAAATTTGGATTGGCTCAATTCACTTTGGTTTGGATTGAATTGGATTTTGGGTCATATAGGTCAAATTGGTCACTTTGGGTTAAGTGAGCCAATTGGATTTAGTTGGTTTGATTTTGGGTTGAGTTTGATTTAGTTGAGTTTATATATGGATTTTAGATTGATATATAAATTCAAATGCAATTGGTTTGGGTTCAAATGGGTTATGATTCATTTGAATATTTCAAGTCAAATGGGCTAATTTGGGTTTGACTTGTGTTCATTTTGATTTGGCTGATTGTATATTTCATTTATATTTGGAAAGATGATTAAAGGAATAATTGGTTTTTTATAAAATCAACTGAATTTGGGTTTTATAATGAAGGAATTTGGCTAAGTCCATGATATTGGCTTAAAGGATTTTAAGGAGGATTTTGATTTAGTTTAATTTAGTTTTGATCATTTGAATGTTTATTCGATTTGTATTTGGGAATATAATTGATGTAATAATTGATTTATAAGAAAATCATTTGAATTTGAAGTGATTTGAAGGAAAATTTGGCTAAGCTCATGGGATTGATTCATATGGCTTAGGAAAAGTTTTGATTTAATTTGATTTAATTTTGATCATTTAAATGTAGATTTAATTTATATTTGGGAACATAATTGTTGGAATAATTGATCCATGAGAGGATCAATTGAGTTTGATTTTATTTGAATGGGATTTTGGCTCAATTCATGGGATTGGCTCAAATGACTTTGGCTTGGATTTGATTTGATTGTAAATCTTAATTTGGGTTTGGAATTGAGTTCGATTGTAAGTTTAATAGATTAATTGAAAGGTTGAATTGATATTTGAGAAAATCACTTGAGTTTGGATGGGTTTGAATTTGGGCAAGGCTAAATCCATGAGATAAAATCATAGGGCATAGGTTGATGTTAAATTTGGATTTGATCATGGGCTTCAATCATTTCACTTGGAATTTGGATTTGGTATTTGAATTGAATTTGAGGCTTGGTTATGGCTTAAGAAGGTGAATAGGGATTGGGCTTAGGCTATAGGGTAGGTTGATTTCTTTAAGTCCTAAGGCATGGCCTAATCCTATGGTTAACCCTTCTAAGTCTCTATGCTTAGGTTAAGTGTTCACCTAAGAGCTAGAAGTGTCTTATGACTAAGAAAATCTTAGTGTCTAGAAGACTCCTAGGTCTAAAAGGAAAATTGAGAACTCACTCCAAAAGTGAGGTTAACATTATACATTATCCATTTTTAGCTGACGAGTCAACCCAAAATTACCCTCTATCTCTCTCTCTCTCTCTCTCTCTCTCTCCATATATGAGATATAGTAAAGTTTAACTAGGCTCATTAATGAGCTTCTAATCTTTCTCAAACTATAAAATATTTTAGCATATTTATCATCATTAGAATGAACAAAATGAAGAATAGATATGGCATCAACTTTAATCCACAATTTATAAATATTAAGATTATGGCAATGCTCAAAGAAAATTTAAAGCAAAAAAAACTCAACATAAATAACCGAAGACATCTAAAGAGGACTTGAAACAGTAATTATAGCATTCCAACATCAATGACTAATAAGACCACCACAACCAGTCCTATGATTAAAAATAGAACCATCAATATTGATTTAGTATAAATTTTGCTAAGGTTTAACCCAATAAAGAATTTTATGATAATGGATAGAAGTATCATTTTTTGATTTCCATGCATGCGCCACAAATCGAGTCGAGCAAATAAGATGAATTTGGTGGACTTCAAATACAATAATTTGTAAATTAAAGCTGAAATGCACTAGACATCATCAAAATTATTCGAAATGATCTCCTATTAATGAACAGACTTCTTCATCACGTTTAGAATGTTGAAATTGACCAAAATATACATATTGCACAATTCGGTCAACCAATCAAGAAAGAAATTCGATGCACTTACGCGCATTTCAGAGTCGGGAGGTTGTGATGCCCAAAATGACCTCCATTTACAAAATTGATCATGCTATTAAACCTATCATATAAGGTCACATGCATTCAATTGGATGATTGCTTGCTGCGGCGGTTGAAAGCGATAACATGTAATTTTGAACTGAAATTCACCGATTCGACCTAGCCATGAACCAAACGGCCTCTAATAGTGAAATAGACCACACTGTTGCATCTAGAACATCAGAATAACTTAGAATCAACACATCTACTAACCATATAATAGCATCATTATAAAAATTGAAATTCTGGTTTATTTTCACTCAAATAAGCATAGGCCCTATATATATATATATATAATAAGACCTAAGCTTAACTCCTATTAACAGCCGCACAACCCACTCTTCCCTTTCAATGTCTCTTCCTTTCATGCTCCCTCCCAATCAAAGGTTAGCTGCGTGTCTTCTTCCTCCCAGCCTCCCTCCTATCGCTGTTACCTGTTGGACATGCAGAAGACACAGCCATCCCAACCTCACTCCTCTCAATCTGAGCTTCCAAATCAAATGAATCACACCATCCATCCTGTCTCCCTCACTGTTCTAGCATCACATGAACTGCACCCATCTCCCTCGCTATTCCCAGACCTGACGAACCATGCCCAAGTACCTGCATGAATCATGCCCAAGCACCATGCGAATTACACAACCGAACGACTAGTCTCTCATTCTCCCATAGTCGTTTGACTCGAGTCACATGAATTGTATGAGCAACACGTGAGTGGCCTCCCATCTGCCTATTCCAAACTACACGTAACCACTGTCATCCATCCCTCTCTGGTGAATAGCACAACCTTCGTCCATACCTCTCTAGTGAACATCACAGCCCTCGATCATCCTTCTCTAATAAGCACTGTAGCCAAACTCCCTCTTACGAGCAAGTTTGTTCATTCAACCCTCTTTTAACAGATTCAAGAGGAGAGTGATGAATCGATGTGAATCTCATTGTGCTAAAGTGATTATATTTTGGTTCTATTATGTTGCCTCAATGCACATGTGAAAGTAAAATTACAAGAAATGTTGTGATTTTAAGTACCTATTTGTAGTTCCAGCATAACAAGGAAATTTACTAGATATAAGTACTCATGCATGCTGCTTTAGCATGACGAGGAAATTAGGATGTGTTTTGACTTTCAAGACTTTGGAAAAGAGGAATTATATTTGACAAATGTAAGTGTGTTAAATAGAATTCAATTCGCTTTAATTTTTCAAAAGAAAGGAACTCTCATTTGACAAATTTGGATATGTCAAATGGGGGTTTAAATATGTCTTGATTTTGTATGTGATTTCTTGCTTTTGAAAAGAGAGAAACTTCAAGTAAACCCTATTATGAAATATGCTAAGTGTAGTTTCAACTTTATGTCAAGATTTTATTTGAAAATAGAATTTTCTTTCAACAAATTTGGGTATGTTGAATGGAGATAGTCATTTTCAAAAGTGAGCTTTGAAAAGGGCTTTTAAAAGTTTTTTTTATTTTGATTTTGAAAAGAACCTCCATGTAACAATTGTAGGATTTGTTAAATGAGATTTGGTTATTTGAGTTTTATGCTTTTCGAAAATTTCTTATGAATCTTGTGCAAATCTTTTATTATGTGATTTTTGAAAAAGTGCTTTTGGAAGAGTGCTATTTTGCAAAAGAGTTTGTTTTCTTAAATATAAGATGAACCTTGCCTCCCTAAGCTTATGGTTAATAGGTTCTAAATTTTAGTCACCTCCTTTCATTAGTTAATTATATCTTTATCCTATTGGAGACCTAATAGGGGTTTCAAGACCTACAAGGAGTGAGGTCCTAAAACCTAGACGATGTTGGTTAGCTTTACTTAAGAATGAAATAAGCTAAGTTCCAATGATAAGAGAGATAATCTCAGACTCATATGAAATACAAGTCCACTACTGATGCTTGGAGATAACAATTATCTACTAGATATGGAGAGAGGAACCATCCCTAGCGAAGTAGCCAAAAAAATCTATGGTGTTTATTTTTGATATGTATATGGTGGACACCACACAGATTTGAGGGTGTACTTATTAAAGTGATTGGGTATGACATTGAGGTATGATGTACTATCTCAAAAGATAGAGGCATCACCCTTCAATGAACCTCATCACCTAATAAGGACTCTTAAGGCATGATAGTCTTCAAAAATACTAGAGATATTTCCCCTACTTTTCATGGATGAGTAAAGTAGGGTTTATATTAAATTGGGTTCTAAAATTCTCTATATGGGCAAGCCCTCATAGTTAATTACATATTAAGGAAGGTGAATTCCCTAAGAATACTCTTAATTAAAGTAGACAATTATTGTCTCCAAAGATTTTAACGATAAGAATATCAATAAATTGGTTATATTTAAAAATCAAATAGGATAGATAAAAAAGGAGAGATTTATTATCGAATCCAAAAGAGATGAGTAGGGAATGCTTAGGATACTAGGAAACCTAGTGAGCATTCCAACCTATCCTATAGTTAGGATTTATATATTTAAAATTGAGGAGAATTATATGTTTCAGTTGAAATTTTACTATATGGTTATGACTTATAATCCCACAATACAAGGCTATGGAAATGCCTAAGAGGCGTTTAATACTTGTAGCCTGAAGAAAATAGCCACCTCAAATCCTAAATCTATGGAGCTTTAGCAAGAGCTAAAGTGCGACCTAAATCTAAGCAAAGATGGGTATATGGTTTACCTCCATAAGAGAGAGTAAACCACCCGACTGCTAGACATATAAGCGCCTGGGTTGGTAGCTAGCAACTCCTACACTTTAAAACCATATAGGCTAGTCATATGATTTTGCATGATAGTTGGGTTGTTATTATTTAGAATGAAATGATAGTTCTTAAACCCACTCCCTAAGAGACTAGAGCATGAGTGATATGAGCAATAACTTAGTCTAATGCAAATCTTTTTGAATTTTATTTGATTTTGGACTCTTCATTTTGACACAAGCTATAGAATTTTTATATGTCTAAATCCATGATTAAATGAGGTTATTGGCTAAATCAGAGAGAAAGAGATGTTTTCCACTACAAAGGAGACCTTCAAAGGTCAAGTCTTCCCCTATCATGCAAGGATGGAAACCCTCTCTTTATAAGAGTGACACAATATGAATGCATGATATTAAACATACAACATTCAACTGAGGGGCTGCTAAATCTTATAATTATCTTGATTTAATATGTAGGCTTTATATGAGGTTATGAATTATTTAGAAAATTTAGTAATGAGTTATAGTTGGGGTAGAAAATTTATTTTTCCCTAAGAGCTAATTGGATCGACCACACATTAAATTTTCATATGAGTAAGAAACTAAGAAGAGGCATGTCATTTTTATTGCACAATTTAAACATAACATCAAGCATTTTATAAATCCAATGCAAAAGAATAAAAGGCTAGTGTGGTCGTGTGCCGTCGTGTAACCTGAAAAGAGAAAATGGGTAGCCGAGCTCTACCCTTATACAACCCGATATATATATGAAAGAATAATTAGAATTTTACAAATGAATAAATTTTATGGGGTTCTTCTTTTCTTCATTCTTCACATCTCCTTCATTTCTTTGTTTGGATGTGCTTGCTTCAAAGGCATCATAAGGCCTCCCAAGATAAAGCCCTCTAGCCACCTCATCCTAATCCCCCTAACACTAATCTTAATTCCTAATGAAAAATTATATTAAAAATAAGAAAACTAAATCTAACTACACCTACAAAATAAGTGTTAGCTAAATACACCATACAACTCAAGCAGTTATATGAATTATTTGGACTTAACACCCTGCACATGGGTAACCAAGCCCACCTATCCTAATTTAGAGTATACTTAGGGTTTAAGCAACTTGCAAAAAAGAATATTTACATTTATTTTAAGCACCCCTTAAGTATAGTCTTCTACAAAAAATATGATTAGGCTAATCATGGCCTAGCATCCAGTCTACGAAGCATACACCCTAACATCAAGTCTACAATAATGCATCATAAAACCAAACATACATCACTCCATGCATTACCCTATCATCAGGTATACCTACAGCTTCTCCCATGGAATCCTCGAGTTAGTTAACTCCAAGCCAATCTCAAGACGTGAACTCAATTGATTCAAAAAAGGAAAGCCTAATTTTGAATCAAAAGAGAGTGGATCAGAATGACTAGAGCTATTATTATTTTCTAGACTTGGAGAGTTTTCAATAGGAATAAAATCTAAAGTATCAGAAGTGGACAAGATGTAAGTGAAAGCTTTCTTCATTGATTTCTTTTTAGGTGGAGGTACATGATAGAAATCTAATAAAGTAAGACGGTTAAGGGATTTAATAGCCTTGTCCACTAATACAACACTTCTAGTGGTGGAAGAGGAGCTAGTAGAGGAAGAAGTAGTAGTTGCAATGGTGGGAGGCTAGACTGGATGGTTTGTCTCTTGAACTATCCAAGTAAGAGTTTGCTTGGTTATCACCTTCTTCAAGTTATCGTTGGCAACTTGCAAATCTTCCTTGATGTTGGAGGTTTGAGCTACCTCAAGCACCTGTAAAGAGAGTTTCTTGATCTTTGAAACTAGTTTTTTAGAGTTTCGAGATAAGGCAATATCCCAACCTTCTTTTGTCCTAAGAGGATTGCAAGTATTCTCAAGAATTACTCTAATAGAACTGGATGGTTATTTTAATAATTATTCCATGGGGATAACTGCAGCGCCTAACTTGTATCTACACTTAAGCTAGTCTTTAATTATAATACAATCCTCTAAGGCATGACTAATCATATAGTGGTAGGGGCAATAGTTAGGATCATTACTCTTGCCCACTTCCTCCAGCCTCTTGGGCTCTAGTAATTGAAAGTCAGGTTTCTTTAAGAGATTCTTAAATATTTTCCTAACAACTTCCCTTATGAATAAATATGGCTTATTCAATCTATTAGCAAGAGTAGGTGGGTAATAGCTACTTAGCGGTGGATAGGAATTCCACTGCTAGGTATGCTACTGAGGTGGTGGGAATGGCCATTGTGGTGGCTAGTATGATGGCCAAGGTGGTGGGAGAGGAGGTGGCAAAGGAGGCTGTTGAGCTTGGGGTCTCTCATACTAGACTCTAGTTGGCTTCTTCCCTCTATCCACTGACATAATTGTCCCTAGCTTCTTCTAGAACACCTTCTATGGCTTGGACCGAGATTATTGGTCAGAAAATGTCAATGGTTTGGCTTCCTCTAGTAGGCTAGCCACCTTACTGATTAATTTCTCAAATATCCAGATGGTAAAGCCCTTAAGAGAGTGGTGACTGGGCCATGAATATTCTTGAAAAGAATCTCAATGGCATGCTCTTCGAACAATTATCGCTCACATTTCATGCTCAAGTTGGGCCACCTAAGAATATAATCAACAAAGGACTCATTGGAAACTTGATTTGCTACAATGAGGTAGCCTACAGTGATGCTTTGCTGAGCTCCAGTAAACCTCTTGATGAAGAGGTGCTCCAACTCAGCAAAGGTCCTAACAGAACTGTTGGGTTGATTAGCATACCAATCAAATGCAACCCCTACTAGGCTACTAACAAAAAGTCTGAATAAAAGTACATAACTGCCACTAGCATTACAATAGCTGGCTCTAAAATATGGAATATGCTAATGTGAGTTTCTACTACAATCAAAGATCTTGAAGGAAGGTGGCAAAACCCTTAGGGTATTGAACTAAATTGAATTCTTCTTGTATGGTCAACCCTTTGGAATGGATGAGCTTTGCCTAGCTCATGCCATCACTTTCCTTACCTGCTGTACCATATGTTTGATATCATTTTCATGCATGGAGGTGCCATCTATAACCTTCTTATGCAAGCTACCAGCATCGTCCTCTGCGGGAGTGCACCTAGGATAGTATAAAGTATGCACCAACTCTAGTCTGTCAGCCCATGGGAGAAGGCTGTGAAACTGGGGCTGAAGTCTGCAATGCTAAAATAACTGCCATCAACTCCTCTACTTTCTTCTCCATCTTGTCAATGTGATCATCCCTCTGTCTGAGCTGGTGGAGGAGGTGCTGAGTCAAGTGAGAAGTGTCATCTTCCTCGAGCACGGCACATTCCTGGCTAAGTTGATCACGCTATAGGGATCCTTGTGTATCAATCATGTGGACTCCGGTTGTGTCATCCAACATGTCATCCTCATCAAGATTGAAGCTTACTCTATCCTCCTCCTAATAATGGTCACTCCCAGAAATCTATCTTTTCTCGGCAAAGTAGTTCGCTAATATGTCAACTAGTGATCGATCTATTGTGCCTGGATGGACCAATACAAACACCCCAAATAGCCATAGGACTGTGCTCATCTATCTATATGCAACAGATGCTACTTACTATCAAGACTTTCTGACTGGGAGGATTGACTATCATGGGGACTATGTCTATGTCCACTCACCTCTCTTCCTCTACCTGTGATGGTGGTGATGTGATGACTTTGTTCTTTGGTCGCCACTCCTTATTGACCATGGCTGAGGTAGAGGGTCAAGCAGGGGAGCTTGATCTCACCTCAACAGGTTGAGTGGATGGAGAAGGATCCTTGGGTCATAGCAAAATCACCAGTGGGGATGGTCTTTCTTAGGATTGGGGCTTCTAAAGCTTGGAGGGAGTGGTAGATGTTGTAAGTTGAACGAGAAATGATGAACAGCGGGGGAGTGATGTGATGGAAACACCGACTACCTCTCAATTGGAGATCTCCTCCTGCATCAGACTGTGCCTGTAAGAACAATATTGCCTAATTGATCGACCCCAACAGGGTGACAATCATCAAGTCAGAGGCTCAGGTGCAGCATACCCGTCACTCTCTCTTGCCTGCCTGGGAAAATACTCGAGCCTCCACAACTCTCTCTCTCTCTCTCTATGGATCTAACCCCTAATGCTCCTAGGGATCATGGATCTCAAATCAAACAAGGTACCATACCCTGAGCATCCATAAGCTCTGTAGACCTGGCGTAGAACAGTCCTAAGTCTGGCATTAGGCCTCCTGCACTCCATAGCCAGTGTCTTAAAGTATGCTGGTGGTGTAGGTGATGTAGGGATCCTCCTGTAATCTTCCTCTCCAACTGAGGATGAGAGGGGGTGGAACCTACTGCCACTCAAATGGGAGAGGTCTCACAGGGAGAACCTTCCTCGCTATATGGGAAGCAGCATCGAGCTCCTTGGCTACTCGCTCATCTGCTTGACCTTCCTATTTTTATTATGACATGGGTGTGGGTGAGAAAAGCAGAGTGGGAACTAGAACATACCTTGAAGGTAGGGGAGACTATCTCGGTGGCCAAGATAGCCTTTCCCTTTGGGGTGACCAAAGAGGAGTTAGTAGCTCTTGGAGCTATAACAGGGGAAACTGTCTGAACCTATGTGGAAGCAGCTGATACTGACATTGATATTGAATAGGTTGTAGGAACCACTGCATCCTTCCTCTTCAATGAGGGGAACTCAGATTCAGATGGCATGTTAAAGCGTATAAGTGGTGCCTGTCCCACCACCTCATCCCTGCTAACAGTTATGAGGGTTATCCCCTCACAATTTATCCGACTCCCTCAAAGCCACGACCAAAGTAGATTAGTTGTGCAAAATTATTCATGGTGAGATTGGCCTGATCTAAGGCCAGATCCACAATAGAGGGGAAGGAGAAAATGAACTTTCTAGGAGCCATGATCACTGTACTGATTGAAGGTTGAAATGTCTAACTACACTAAATCCACTACATTTGTTTAAAATGTAACTAAGTTAGACACTTGCTTTAGTATTCATCTTCAATCATTGACTTCTAAACTTGATTTAGAATTTGATCCCACACTTAACAAATTTAAGTATGCTAAGTGGGGTTCATTAAATTTTTTGGAGAGATTTTTGACAATTGGAGGAGAAACTTTACCGTATGATTTTGATTTAGAATACATACTCAACAAATTTAAGTATGTTGAGTGGAGTTCAAATATTTTGAGTGACTTTGAAGATCTATATGTGTTGTATCTGTTGTTTGGAAATTTTATTTTGAAAACCTTTACTTAGCAAATTTGGGTATGATAAAAATGTTTTCAATCATGTGTTTGAAAACTTTGTGGAAACATATTTTCTAGTGATGATCGGTTAAGTGTGTGATATATGTTGATTTAATATGAAAGTGGAGCTCTTACTTAACAAATTTGGTATGTAAAATGGAGGCCAAATAACTTTTGAAAATGAGCCTCTTACTTAATATATTTGGTATGTTAAGTAAAAGCCAAGTGTGTTGATGATTTTAAAATGAGACTCTTACTCAACAAATTTTGTATGTTAAGTAGGAGTCAAGTGTATTTATGATTTGTGAAAATGAGACTCTTACATAACAAATTTGATATGTTAAGTAGGAGTCAAGTGTATTTATGATTTTGAAAATGAGACTCTTACTTGACAAATCTGGTATGTTAAGTAGGAATCAAGTGTGTTGATGATTTTTGAAATTGAGGCTCTAACTTAATAAATTTGGTATGTTATGTAGGAGCAAAGTGTGCTTATGATTTGCTATCTCTCTCATTTTTTTGAAAAAGAGGGGAACTCTTAGTTTGACAAATATGGTATGCCAACTAGAGTTCAAAAATTTGTTATGATTTTGAAAGATTTTATTTAAATGAAATTATTTAAAATTTAGGTATTCTTGATAAAATTTTTATTTATTTTAAAAAATGAAATGTGATTTTGATTTCAAGACTTTGAAAATATTTGATGTAAGAATTTCAATTTATTTGCTGTTTCAAAAGAAAATCTTTTGAAAAATTTTAAATTTTAAAAAAGGTAATCAAATAGAAAAATGTATTTTAAGAGTTTTCTTTTCTTAAATATAAGATGAACCTTTTAGCTAGTGGTGAAGAGGTTCTAAATTTTAGTCATCTCCTTTCATGTTAATTTTATCTTTACATTGGGGACCAAAAGGGTTTCAAGACATAGGGTGAGGTCCTAAAACCTAGAAGATGTTGGGTAGCTTTACTTAAGAATGATAAGCTAAGAGCCAATGGAAAGAGAGATAATCTCACACTCATATGAAATAAAAGTCCAGTATCGATGCTTGGAGATAATTATTGTATACTATATATGGAGAGAGGAACCATCCCATGGTTGCCACAAAAAATTTGTGGTGTTTATTTTTGATATGTATTAGGGGGACACTACGCAGATCTGAGGGTGTACTTATTAAAGTGATCATGTAAGACATTGAGGTATGATGTATTATCTCGAAAGATAGATGCATCACCCTTTAATGGACTTAATCTTCTAATAAGGAATCATAAGGCACTATAATCTTTGAATATACCAGAGATTTTCCCCTCCTTTACATGGATGAATAAAGTAGGGTTTATATTAAATCAGGTTCTAAAATTTCTATGGGGGAAAGCCCCATAATTAATTACATCCTAAGGAAGGTGTATTCCTTAGGAATACTCTTGATTAAAGTAAGCATTTACTGTCTCCAAAGATTTCAATGATAAGACTCTCAATAAATTGGTTATATTGGAAAATTAAATGGGATAGATAAAAAAGGAGAGACTTATTATCAAAGCCAAATGAGATGAGTAGGGAATGCTCATGACACTAGAAAACCTAGTGAGCATTCCAACCTATCCTATGGTTGGGCTTTATATGTTTAAAATCAAAGTGAATTATATGTTTGAGTTAAAATTTTATTAGAAGGGTGGGACTAAAAATCCCACAATACAAGGTTATAAAATGCATAAGAGGTGAGGATTTATGCTTGTAGCCAAAAGAAATAGCCACCTCAGATCCTAAATCTAGGGAGCTTTTGAAAGAGCTAAAGCACGACCTAAATCTAAGTAAAGATGGGTATATGGTTTACCTTTACAAGAGAGAGTAAACCACCCAACTAATGGAATTATAACCACAGGTGGTAGCCAGTTAACTCCTCCTATGCTTTAAAACTATGTAGGCAAGTTATGATTTTGTAAGATAGTTGGGTTGTTATTATTTAGAATAAAACTATAGTCCTTAAACCCACTCCCTAAGACTAGAGCATGAGTGGTATGAGCAATGACTTAGCCTAATGCAAATGATTTAAAATTTTATTTAATTTTGAACTCTTCATTTTGACAAATGTTAGAAGATTTTTATATGTCTAAATGCATGATGAAATGTGATTATTGGCTAAATCAAAAAAAGAGTATTTTCCACCACATGGGAGACCCTCAAAGGTCAATTCTTCCCCTATCATACAAGGATGAAAACCCTCTCTTTATAAGAGTGAAGCAATATGAAGGCATAATATTAAACATACAAAATTCAACTAAGGGGTTGCTAAATCTTTTAATTATCTTGATTTAATGCCTAGACTTTATATAAGGTTATGAATTATTTAGAAAATTTAGTTATGGGTTTTAGTTGGGGTAAAATTTATTTTTCCCTGATAGCTTGATCAGATCCAAGACACACATTAAATCACCATATGAGTAAGAAACTAAAAAGAGCATACCATTACTATTGCACATTTTAAACATAACATCAAGAATTTTATAAATCCAACACAAAAGAATGAAAGATCGGTGCGGTCGGGTGCCGTCATACAACCCTAAAAGAGAAAAGGGTAGCCGAGCTCTACCCTTATACAACCCTGTATAAATGAAAGAATAATTACAATTTTATAAATGAATAAATGCTATGGGGGGTTTTCTTATCTTCATTCTTCACATCTCCTTCATTTACCCATTTGGATGTGGTTGCTTCAAAGGCATCACAGGGCCTCCCAGAGAAACCTTCTAGCCACCGCACATCCTAATCCCCCATAACACTAATCCTAATTTCTAATGCAAAATTATATTTAAAATAGGAAAAGTAAATCTAACTACACATACAAAATAAGTGATAGCTAAACATATCATACAACCCAAGCAGTTATATAAATGATTTGGACTTAACACCACATGGATAACCAAGCCCACCTATCCTAATTTAGATTATGCTTAGGGGTTAAGCAACCTAGAAAATGAGAACATTTATATTTATTTTAAGCACACCCTAAGCACAATCTCCTACAAAAAATATGATTAGGCTAATCACAACCACATCCGGTCTATGAAGCATACACCATAATATCAAGTATACAACAATACATCATAAAACCAAACATACATCACTCCATGCACCGCCCTATCATAAAGCTAAAAGTGGTGACTTACTTCTAAAATGTGTGTATTAGGACTTGTGTGGTATGCCTTAACTAGGCTTTATTGTAATTTTCTAAGTTTGAAAGGATTTAATTATAAAGGATGGTTTCACTTTAAGTGGTTTAGTTGATTTGCAAGTTTTACTTAGTGTTTTCTTTTATTTTATTTGATTTACACCTAACAACTAAGTGTCATAAAGAGAAGGAAAGAGAGGATCACTCTCTCTTATCCCTACCTTAAGTCACATCTAAAGCAAATTAGTTAATCAATTCTCTTTAGTGAATGGTTTATTACATATTCTAAATTAATCCTAAGTTTAGGTTCACCTAAAGTAACCTCATTTAATAAGAAAGGCATATTAAGATTAATTGGAATTAATTACCATCACATAACACATATTCATTCATTTCTTTCCTATATGTAACATACACATGATTAAACCTTAAGTGTACCTATACATGCAATATATTTTAGCACACTTAAATGATGGTTGTAAACATGTATTTTTGGAATTTATACTTTCTTTTGATTGAATTATTTCATCATATTAATTTAAATCTCTATCTAAATTCTTATACAAAAATACATAGGATTGTTAACCAGGGAAGTGAGGTGATAAAATGACCTCCTTGGGGCTAGCTAAGGCCTCATATTCTTGGGATGTACAATCTATATACCCATTACATTCATACATATGTAAATTTGAATACATGAACATAAGAAAGAGAACTCCAAGTCAAATGATTAATTAATTAACAACTTAATCATTCATGAGTGCATGGATTTTTTATAAAAGAAAATGGGTTTTAATTCCATAATTAAATATACACACACACATGTGTAAGAGACATAAGATAGTACATGTCATTGTTAACCAATAAAGTGAGGTAACCAAATGACCTCTTTGGGGCTACTCAAAGCCTCGTATTCCTGGGATGTCCAGACTATATATTTGGTTTTTTCAAATACAAATGGATGTATACATAAATAAAGGAAAGAAAACCATGCAAAAGTTATATTTTTATTTGATTGAAACATTTATGCATATTGAGGTGTTTATTTTCATTGATGATGAAATGTTGTTGGGACACGACGTAGATCCGCAGACGTACTCATTAGGGTGATCGGGTGTGACATTGAGGAATGATGTACTATCTCGAGAGATAGAAGTCACCATCCTACAGTGGACTTAATCACCTAATAAGGACTCTTAAGGCCAATGGGTCATTGAATGTACTAGAGATCTTTCCCCTACTTTACATGGAAAAGTAAAGTAGGGTTTATTTTAAGATGGGTTCATTAAGTTCCCTATGGAGGCAAGCCCCAATAGTTAATTACATCCTAAGAAATGAAATTCTGAGGAATACTCTCAATTAGGTAAATGATCATTGTCTCTAAAGATTTTAAAGATAAGACTATCAACAAATTGGTTATTTTTGGAAAATCAAGTGAGATTGATCAAAAGAAGGGAGTTATTATCACAACCAAAGGAAGATGAGTAGGGGATCCTCATGATACTAGGAAACCTAGTGAGCATCCCAAACTATCCTATGGTTAGACTTTATATTTTTGAAATTTGAAGAGGATTATATGTTTGAGTTGAATTGTTATTAGAAATCTAGGGCTTACAATTCCACAATACAAGATCATGAAAATGCCTAAGAAGTGAGGATTTATTCTTGTAGCCCCAAAGGAAAACATCGACCATAAATCCTAAATCTAGGGAGCTTTGGCGAGGGCTAAAGCATGACCTAAATCTAAGTCAAAAAAGGGTATATTTTTATCTCCACAAGAGAGAATAAACCACCCGACTATTGGACTTACAACCGCCTAGGGGTGGCCACCAACTAACTACTCCTACAATTTTAAATATACATGTAGGTAAGTCTTATGCTTTACAAGATAGCTAAATTGTTGTTTATTTAGAAAGGTGACTAAGTCTATAAACTCACTCTAAGAGACTAGATCATGAGGGGCATGAATTCATGACTTAATATAATCCAAATTTTGTCAAGTTTTATTTTGATTTTTGGACATTTTTATTTGACACTGGCTATGGGATTTCATATGTCTAATGCATGAGAAAATTGGTTATGGGATGAAATCAGAAAGAAGGAGGTGTGTTTCCATCATGGCTCTCAAAGGTCAAGCCATTTTCTCTAGCAAAGGTGGAAGCCCTCCATTAGCAAGAGTGAAGCAATATAATTTATGGATGATATGAGACATGCAACATCTAGCTAAGGGGTTGCTAAATATTTTATTATCTTTATTTATGTCCTAAGCTTTAGGTAAGATTATGAACTTTTTAATTTAATTTTGAGTTGATTAATTGGATAGAAATTTTATTTTTCCCTACGAGCCTAATCGCATTCAGGCCATTCAACAACCATCAAATAATTAAGAAACTATGAAAATCATGGCATCCTAATTGCGCAATCATAAACAAAATATCAATCAATTTATAAAATTATAAAAAGAATAAGAGGCCATCTGCCCACACCAAGAAAGAAATGTGGGTAGCCGAGCTCTACCCTTATACAACCCAGATTATAAATGAATAATTACAATTAAAAGGAATCCATGTTATGGTGGTCTTCATTCTTCACTCTTCATTTTTGATTGGCTTTTCTTTTAATTTGACTTGGGATGTAGTTTGCTCCAAGGCTTCACATGGTATATAAGACATGGTCTTATAACCAATATTCACCTTAATTCCCCCATAACATTTATTTCAAATCTCAATTACAAAATTTACATCAAAATGGAAAAGGTAAATCTAATTAAACCTGCAAAATAAAATTTAGCTAAACATACCACACAACCCAAGTAGTTATATAAATAATTTAGACTTAGCACCAAACACATGGGTAACCAAGTCCACCTGTCCTAATTTTGGTTATGCTTAGGGGCATAAGCAACACACAAAAAAGAATTTATATTTTATTACAATCTTATAAACCCCCAGTAAAACATGATTAGGCTAATATCCCTAACATCTAGACTACATGCACCCTAACATCCGATAAAATATTACATCATAAAATAAAATCGCATCAAATCATGCAACATAGAGCTAGAAATGGTGACTTATTAATGTGTGTCATTTAAGGTGTGGTAGCTAGGTTTTAAGGTTAGAATTTTCTAAGTGTGAAGGATTCAATTTGGATGGTGGTTTCATTTTAAGTGATTTAGTTGATTTATCAATTTTAGTTGGTGATTTGATTTGGTTTGAATGAACCTACACTTAGTTACTAAATGTTATTAAGAGAAGAAAAGAGAGGAGAACTCTCTTTCATCTCTACCCTAAAATATTTCTAAGGTAGATTGATTGATGAATGTACTTTAGTGAATGTTTTATTATGTGTTTTAATTAATCCTAAGTTTAGATTTGCTCTAAATAGCCCTATTTAATAAGAAAGACATCTTAGGATTAGTTAAGGTGGATTACTACCACATAACACACACTTATTTATTTCTTTCTACCATGTATACCATGCATATGAAGAATCCTAAGCATACATATACATGCAATGCAAATTTTTAACACACTTTGATGATGAATGCTGAGAGATATGATTTGAAAATTTGGATATTCCATTGATGCATATCTTTCTTATGTTGAAAAGAGTGATTTTTCATCCATTAACAAGATACACATTCATATGTATAAAACTTATAAGTGAGTATGATGCCATTATTTTCTACAGGAGGATAAGGTACATGACCTACTTAGGGCTACTTAAAGCCTCACAGTCTCAGGATATCCAGACTAATATATCACTTTTCTTAAATACATGTAAATGTATAAAAAGAACTAAATAGATAAAGAATCATGCAAAAGATTATGTTTGATTTGGTTGTATAATTTACATATGTAATATGAAAATCCTTCTTAAGTCATAATATAGAAATACATAGGAATAGATTTAAGCAAGTGTTGTGTTCTTTTTAAATGAACTATTCACTTTGTAAGTCCTATATAAATCCATGTTAACAGAAGAAGAAAGAACTTCATAATACACATCTTATGCTATAATCACATGCAAGCTTATAAATATTTATAAGTAGAATCACTTCATTCATAGTGTTTGATTTATAGGTTTTGAAAATAATTTTTAGTTTAATAGTGATAATAGCCACTCATATTCTTAACTTTAGCCAAAATATGCAATTTGACATAAAAGGAAACATTTTATTTAATTGATTTTTCAAAAGAAATGAATGCATGGTTTAATATGGAAAACAATATTTAGCATTCTTTGAAAGAAATAAAGGGATGTAAGCACATGAATTTATTCACCCTAATTACTTCCTAAGGACAATCATATAAATTAGGATTATTTAAATTGAATCAAAATACATGAAGGAGATTTTTATTTTTGAATTTGATTTGACTTAAGAAATATGAAAAGGGTTTGTTGGTCCTAACCCATTTCCCCCATGTGTGAATTATTTTAGTTTAATTTTAGAATAATTAGGTTTATTTTATGTTTTTTTTAGGTTAAGGTATGAATTAAATCAATTAATTACCCCTTTCCACTTTAACATAATTATCCAAATAATTATGAGCCAACATATGATATGCAACTGCATGGAAATTAAATCAGCAATGCACCTAAGAAATGAAGGGACCTAATGAATTTGGCTCAAAATTATTGATTAATTAAGCTAAATGATTTAATTAAGTACTTTTATAACCCTCCTATACATGTAATTTGATTATAATTTTCTTTAAAATCCTCTTAGGTTATTGAACATCTAAGAATCTATCCAAGAATTAAATGATTAAGTTTTGGAATGATTTAGTTTTGAGTTTGATTATTTGAACTGATTAAATGAAGTGATTAAGTCATTAATTAATTTGCAAATTAATTAAGTGTTTATCCTAATGAAATAAACTTAAGGGAAAATATTGGAAAATAAATCATAATCTCATTCCATAAGTTCATTCACTATTTCATGATGATTATCAAGCTTAATGAATGAATTTAACATTGTTTAATTAATCATTTAATTAATTAAGAAAGTGATTTGGAATGAAGAAAGCAATTCCCCTAATTAATCAAGTAACAAATTTCATGAAAATCATGGGAGGGAGAGGTCATCCCACTAATTAATCCTAAAAAGTTTGGAGTTAATTGCTGCATTAATTAGAGAGTAATTAGGTTAATTACATTTCTAATAAAACTTAAATTGAGTTAACATCACTATTCAAAACTAGTTAATTAATTTTAATTTTTTATTATTCTTCTCTGAATTATCTTTAAAATGAGTGTTCATTTATATTTTTTAGATTTTTCTATAATTAGTTATGAATATTGGAAGTTCCAATATTAAAAATGATTAACTAAGCCTAATTAACCCCCCTAATCCCATCGGGCCATGTCGCGGATGACAAGGTGCGCTTTCCACATGGCGGGATGGGATAGGTTATTTAAGTTGTCACATCCATCAACGGCGGGGACGTGTCTTCTACGCCATCTGATCGATCATGAATAACTAAATTTATTAGAGGATCTAGTGATCTAATCACCCGCATCCATTCCAATCACGCGAACGTGTGATCCTTCATAAGAGATGAGAGAAGAACATCTCTCTCTCTGCTCAAATCACCTGCTCGAATTGGGATCAAAATGATCCCACACCCTTGGAAGGAGGGGGGATGCACATCCATTGTTCAAGATCTCAAGGGGTGAGAATTTCCTTCAAAAAGGATAAACCAATTTTTACTATGGCTATGATTTCAATCAATTACCTCACCGGAGGGTATCAACGATGCTTCCAATGGAGGAAGTACCTTCATCTAGTAGAGACGAAGCCCTGTTGAAGGTATTGGATCTTGATTTGATGGTATTGACCAAGCTCCCCTTCAATGGTGATCAGCTTTGATAGAAGTGATGCTTCCCGTGACTTGGAGACTTGGGAAACGACTTGGTTGAGCTCGACGAAGTCCATTGATGGTCTGTGCAAGGTTAATTTAGTTTTGATGGAGAATTAAGTGAATTCAATTTGAGATTAATCTCCCCTATTTTGACTTTGAGCAAAATCGAGAAGGAGAAATGGGGGAGCTCGGGAATGGCTTGCAAAGGCTTGGAGAAGCTTCGACTCAGCATTTTTAGCTCTGTGGAAATGAATGCTTCTCATTTGAGTGAGAATGAGGCGAGTATATCTCCCCCTCCTTGGATCGGATGGTGAAGGGCTTAATTGCCATTTTTTATCAATGGCAAGGATTGGGTTCACGATTTTAGCTGCAAAATACCCCATGTGGATCATTTTGGGTAGTGAAGTGAAGAAGAGTGGATGCCCATGTGCTAGGTGAGTGCATTTGGTGATCCAAGTTATCAAATTTCATTGGAGAGGTTAGTTTGGCCTTGGTTTGGGTCATGGCCAACCCAAGATCATTGGGTGATGGTCACCACCCTCCTTGGTGTCCATGTGGACCACTAGAAGGGAGTCAAGTGGCCTTGAGAAATAAATGACCAAATTTCAAGTGAATTTTATCATAGGATACCCTTTGACCTAAGGGTAAAATGGTCATTTAGCTATGATTTTGATTTGGGCAAATTTAAAATGATTCAAAATGGATTGAGTCAAATTTAAAGTAATTTAGAGTTCATTTGATTTGAATTGGTTCAATTTGACCCATTTAGGTCAAGTTGGGTTAGGTTGACCAATTGGTCAAATTGGGTCAAACCATGGGTTAGGTCAAGTTCAAATGATCATTTTTCATGGAATCATTGGTTTGGTTCAATTTTGTTTAGATTTGGTTAATTTAGATTCATTTAGGTCAAATGGGTCAAGTTGACCAATTTGACCCAATTGGGTTTGTTCATGGCTTGGTTAGGCCTGGTTAATCATTTGAAATGTATTCTAAGCTTTGGTTTCAATAAATTCAAGTTGATTTGATTTTTTAGGTCAAGTTAAGTTCATGGTTAATTGGGCTAGGTTGGGTCTAATTGGTCAATTGAAGCTTTGGTCAAGTTCAACAATCAATTTAGAATGAATTTGACCCATTGGTAGCAATCAATTTGGCTTAGATCAAAATTTGTCCCTTTTTGACTTTTTAGGTGAATTTAGGTCAACTTAGGTCAAGTGTCCAATTAGGCATGGTTTGGCCCAATTGATGACTTGGTCATGTTCAATCATTGATTATGAATTAATTTAGATCAATAGTTTCAGTCAATTTGGCATATAGTGAATTTTGGCTTATTTAGGTTTCATTTGGGTTAAATGTTAACTTGGTCAAAGGCTTGGTTTGACTTGGTTTGACCTAATTTGAGTGATTGATCATTCAAGGATGATTGTTGATCACAATGTGAGGCTTGGATGGGCTTAGTTCAATCCAATTTGGGTTGGATTAGAATTTGGCTCAAAAAGGTCATTTAGGTCACTTTGGGTCAAGTGAGCCTAAATGGGTTAATTGGCTTGATCAAAGCTTGATTTAAGTTTGGTTGAACTCACATATGGACTTATGATGAAAATATAAATCCAATTGCAAGTGATTTGGAGTCAAATGGGTTTCGATTCATTTGACAATTTCAAGTCAAAAGGATGAACATGGGTTTGACTAGGGTTAGTTTGATTTGGGTTTGTTGATTGTAGTTTATGTTTATATTTAGGCATGTGATTGAAGGAGTGATTGTTTGAAGAGAAAATCCAAGGGTTTGGATTGATTTGAGAATGAATTTGGCTAGGTTCAAGGATTTGTCTTGAAAGAGTATAAGTTGGATTTTGGTTTAACTTTGGGTTTAGTTTTGGTTATTTGAATCTATACTTCATTTATATTTTTGAATATAAATGAGAATATAAATGGGTTATGAGAAAATCTTTTGGTTTTGGAGTGATTTGGATTTGGTTTGAGCTATGTTCAAGGATTTAACTTGAAAGAGTATAAGTTGGATTTTGTTTTAGATTTGAATTAGAATTTTGAATTGATTTTGGTTATCTGAATTTATATTTTATTTATATTTGTGAATATAAATGAGAATATAAATGGGTTATGAGAAAACCTTTTGAGTTTGGAGTGATTTGGATTTTGTTTGAGCTAAGTCCATAAGATGAAATCAAAGAGCCTAGGAAAGATTTTGGGATTTAATTCAATCGTGGGTTTCAATCATTTGATTTGGAATTGATTTATGATTTGGATTTAAGAATTGATTTAAGATTTGATAAAATTAATTAAGTTGGAATTGATTTAAGATTTGATTTGGATTGGTTTGGAAGACAGAAGCAAGGATTAGGTTCAAGCTATAGGTTTGAAAATCTTCTTAAATCCCTAAGGCATAACTCATTCCTATGGCTAACTCTTTTAAGTCTCTAGGTTAGTTAAGTGTTCACCTAATCATTAGAAGTGTCTTAGGACTAGGGAACTTTTAGTGTTTAGAGGAGTCCTATGTCTAAGATGGAGAATTTTGAGAGCTCACTCCAAAAGTGAGGTCAACACATATGGAGCAAAGTCCTATCCAACCTCTAATATTGAAATACATAAGAATAAAATCAAATAGAGTACATAGGTGATCAAATGACCTCCTAGGGGCTAGTTAAAGCCTCGTATTCCTAGAATGTCCATGCTATATACCCATTAACTTTCTTACTAATAAATCAATACATTAATGAAAAAAAGAAACTTCACTTCATACACTTAAGCTGTAATCACATACATCTCCTATGTATTTATAACTAGAATTCATAGCATATATAATCATTCATTTATAAGTTTAGGAAAATAGATTTTGATTTATAGTGATAATAGCCACGCATATATTAATTTAAATCAACACATGCAAGCTTGGAATAAAGGAAATCATTTTATTTAATTAATTTTGGAAAAATATGAATGCATGGATCAAGTGGTATACAATATTTAATATGATTGGAAGAAAATAAAGGGACATAAGCACTTGATTTCATTCAATCCAACTAATTCCTAAGGACAATCATACTAAATAAGCTCATTTAAAGTAAACCAAAATTTATTAATGTCATGTTTGATTTGATTTAAGAAATGTGAGAAAGATTTGCTAATCTAATCCCCTTCCCCATGTGTGAGTTAACTTGATTTAATGAAAAGCAATTAGGTTGATTTTACGGATTAATTAGGTTAAGGTGTGAATTAAATCAATTAATTAAACCCTTACCTATGTTACCTTAAGATAATTAATTAAATGATTATGACCTAATGTAATATGCAAATGAATTGAAAAGTAAAAAATAAATGCTCCTATGAAGTAAGAGGGGCCTAATGCAATTAGATCATAATTAAATAATTAAGCTTAAGGAACTCACTTACTTTTATGGTTTTCTCACACATGAGAGCTAACTATAATTTCATTAAGTCTCCTTAGGCTCTTAAACACCTAAAGCTCTACTCAAGATTTCATTAATTAAGATTCCATATGATTACATTTTCAACTTGATTAACTAACCAAATTGATTAATTGATTAAGCTTTGACTAATTTTATTATTGAAAATGAACTTAGGGAAATAGATTAAGAAATAAGCCCTAAACTTCTCTCTTGACTTCACCCACTATTAAGGAACACTTAACCACTTAATTAATTATTCCATTACAGTTCACATGATTAATTAAACATTAATTATATTAAGAGAGTAATTAGGGCTTAATTAATCAATTCTCATAATTTGCAAGCAATATATCCCAAGAAAATTAGGGGAGACATAAGTCATCCTCTTAAATAATCTAAAAAATTTTGAGATCAATCACTTGAATGATTAGAGAGTAATTGCTAATTAGATTTTTAATTAAACCTTAATTATTCTCTATTTATTATTCAAACCAATTTGAAAATATTTTTATTGAGATACCTATAAAATGAGCCATTTTTTATATTTTTTGGATTTTTTATAATTAGTTATGAATTATGAAAGTTTCAACCCTAAAAATAGATTAATTAGCCTAAATTAAACCTAATCTGTCGGCACCATGTGGCACGCTGATTCAGCGTGCTTTCCACATGGTGTCGTGAGATTGGCTATTTAAGTTATCACATCTGCGTGCTGAGTCAGCCGACGGCAGATGTAATATTGATCTCCACCATCCTATCTCGGATCGAATGGTGTAGATCAGACATGCAAAATAAAGGGAGAAAATAGGGGAGATCTAATGTAATTTAATCAGAGCTGTCCATTCCAATCACACGGAATGAATGGCGTGATCCTTCTTCCCATGTGTGACAAATGATAGCATCCATACTCCATGGATTGTTCGATCCGAGCTCACCCGAGCTCGGATGAACTTTAAAATCAACCCGCACCATCATGGAAGGAATTCAAACACATCTAACGGTCAAGATCAACTCACATGCAAATTTCCTTCAAAAAGCTCCAACAAAAATTTCCTATTTCTACGATTTTGAGAAATTACCTCACCATAGCTCAAGATCGGCAGTAGGATCTACAGAGATAGCTTCATCTAGTAGAGATGATGCCCTGTTGAGTTGCATGCAAGCTCATATCCCTTGGTTCACTCAATGGATCAAGTTTTGTTGCTTTGGAGCTCGGTGGTGATTGAATTTTGTTCTCTGGTAGCTTGGGAACTTGGGAAATGACTTAGGTAGCTTCGATGATATGCATGGACGGCGTGTGTAAGAGGAATTGAAGTTTGGTGGTGAAATGAGAGAGCTTGGATCAGGATTGGAGTGCCCTATTTCAGTTTCACGCAGGGAGGAGCAATGGCGAGAGAGGGAAACTTGTGATTTCTCTAGGAATTGCAATGAGGCTCGGAATTGTGCTAGGAAGCTCTCATGAAAAAAATTATGCATTTCCCATTCGAATTGAGGGAGTCTACCCCTCAGTTTGCTGAGTTGGATGGATAGGAATGCTCCCCATTTTTCGGTCGGCTAGTTGCCATCAAAGCACCGGAGGGGTTAGATTGGGAGAAGTTATGGCAGGAAGCTCCAACGTGGATTTGGCTAGATTGGGTTTCCTTGATCTTTTGGGTGCTCGGCTTGTAAGGGAGGTGAGTTGGCTCACCTCTCTTTGGTCCATGGCAAGTCATACTCCTTCCAGAGTGGGCTAGGAGGCTTAAGGATCCTCATTTGGGTGAGTGAGAGCTGGCAAAGTGAAAGGAGGGTGGACTTTATCTTTTGGCAAAATGTCACATGGGGAGAGGATCCATGGAGGATTTGCATTGGTCTTGGCTCCAAATGGGTTTGGGCTGATTTTAGGTTCACCCATGATAGGTTTGGGTCAGGTTTAGTCATCCTTCAATGGGTCATGAGTTGGTTTCATGAGGTTTGGCTTCATTTGGTAAAATGGGTTCATGCTGGGTCATGTTCGATTAGGTTGACCATTTGTCAAATTGGGTTAAACCATGGCTTGGGTTAGGTCCAAATAATGATTTGAAGAGTTTTAATTTAAGTGGTTTCAATTAATTTGTCCTAGGTTTTATTTTTGCTCACTTGAATTCATATAGGTCAAATGGGCTAAGTTGACCAATTTGATCAAATTGACCAAATTGGGTTGGGTTAAGTATTGGTTCAAGTTCAATTTGTCAATTGAAAAATGATTGTAGGTTTCAGTTTGAATTAATTTGGATTTAATTTGGATATTGGCTAATTTAACCCTTTAGGTTAATTTGACTAGGTTGGGTCAAGTTGACCAATTGGTCAAATTGGGCTCAATTATATCTTTGGTCATGTTCAATAATCAATTTGGAATGAACTTGAGCCATTGGTTGCAATCAATTTGGTTAAATCATGATTTGACCTATTTTGGCATTTTAGGCCAATTTGGGTCAACTTGGGTTAAATGGCTAGTTGAACTTGGTTTGGCTCGATTGAGGGTTTAGACATGTTCAATCATTGATTATGGGTTGATTTGAATCAATGGTTTCAATCAATTTGGTGTGGGATGAGTTTTGGCTAGTTTAAGTTTCATTTGGACTAAAGGTTGACTTGGTCAAAGGACCATGTTAACCTGGTTGGACTTAATTCAAGGTGGTTGATCATCCTAGGGTGATTGTTAACCATGATATGAGGCTTGGATGGGCTTGGTTCAATCCAATTTGGGTTGGATTAGAACTTGGCTCAAAAAGGTCCTTTAGGCCACTTTGGTTCAAGTGGACCTAAATGGGTCAATTGATTTGATTTTGGCTTATTCAAGTTTAGTTGAACCTATATATGAGTCAAGGTTAGAGATATAAATTCAACTACAATCAATTTGGAGTCCAATGAATTTTGGCTCATTTGAAGTTTTCAAGTCAAAAGGGCTAACTTGGGCTTGACTTGGGTTGACTTGAGTTTGGTTTGATAATTATAGGTTTCATTTATAATTGGATATATGATTGAAGGAGTGATTGATTCAAGAGAAAATCCTTTAATTTTCCCTTGGTTTGGATAGGATTTGGCCAAGTCTAAGGAAATGGCTAAAAAGGCTTGAATTGGGTTTTGGTTCAATTTTGGATTTATTTTTGCTATTTGGATTTATATTTCATTTATATTTGGGAATACAAATGAAGATATAAATGACTGATGATAAAATCACTTGAGTTTGGAGTGATTTGAAAACAAATTTGACCAAGCTTAAGGATGTAAGTCAAAAGGGCTAAGAAGGAAATCAATTTAGTTTGGTTTACATTTTTTCAATTGAAGGTGGTTTCATTTAAATTTATGAATATAAATGAAGGATTAATTGATTTATAAAGAAACCATTTGATTTTAGGTTAATTTGGGTTAAGATTTGATTAAGCTTATGGAGGTAGGTTCATATGGCTTATGAAGGATTTGGCTTGGCGTGATTTAGTTTTATTTTCTTTTGGTCATTTGAGTATAGATTTCATTTATATTTGTGAATACAAATGAAGGAATAATTGAATTGTAAAGAAATTAATCAAGTTTTGGATAATTTAGGTGGATATTTGGCTAAGTTTATGAGAATGGGTTATATGGCTTAGGAAGGAATTTTGGAACTTCGATTTGATTTTGGGATTGGATTATTTGAAGTTAGATTTGAATTAGAGTTTGATGGATGATTGAGAGATTGAATTGATATTTGAGAAAATCAAATGAAATGGGATTAATTTAAATTTGGTTAAGTCTAAGTCCATAAGATGAATTCAAAGGTCATAGAAAGGGTTTTGAATTCAATCATAAGGTTCATGGAGAATTTTGAGCTTAAATTTGATCATGAGACTGGTTATAAGTCCTGGACATTTGGTTTGGATTTGGTATGAATTTGAGGTTTCATTTGAGACAAAAAGCATGGAATGGGTTTAGGCTATAGTGGGTGGCAAGTCCCTAAGGCATAACCTATTCTATGGCTAACCCTTCTAAGTCTCTAGGCTTAAAGTGTTCACCTAATCACTAGAAGTTCTTAAGACTGAACTCTGTGTCTAAAGAGTCCTAGACCTATGATGAGGAAGCTGAGAACTCACCAAAAGAAGTGAGGTCAACAAAGGACCCCAATATGTGGTGTGTACAAAGCACACGCATTGGCGTTGATCAAGATGATCAACAACATCTAAAGGATCGTAAGCACTAATGGAAATGATCTATCGCTAAACCTGAGGTGTAGATGGAATCATGGTTTTAGTGCAATGCAGCTCAACTTTTGCCAAGGGTATAACAGAGGGAGGAAGAATCTACTAAGAGATTGAGTATGTGAACCTTCCACTAAGGAAGCAGGTTCAGGTTATCTATAGAGAGGATAAAGGTTTGAGTTTGATTGCAAATTTGATTTGGAGAGAGAAGATCCATGGGGATTAGGATTTATAATCCATCAAGGATGAGCGCATGAACCTTCCCCTAGGGAAGTAGGTTTGGATTATCCACTAGGGATAAGAATTTGGTTTGGTTTGATTTATGATTATGGTCTAGGCTCCACCAGGGGTACTAAATCAATTTGTGCCTTATTGGAGAGAAATTTGATTTGATTGGTGGGCATCCATTGGGGGATGAGAATTTGATTTGATCTGATGTGGGGCTCCACTGGGGAGAAGATATGATTTGGTTTAAAAGGAGTCAAGAGTATATATATTGGAGATATGAGCTCGAAACCGTTGGGGAATAAGGTGGATTTGATTTGATTTATTTCTTTAGTTTGCTTGGGGAAGAATTTGTTAGGGATAAGAGTGGATTTAATATATGGACTCTATTGGAGTGCAATGAATCTACTGAGAAGGGGCTATATTAGCCTTGGTCTATCTCAAATTTACAAATTCAATTGAAAATTCTACCAGCCATCAGGTAGGACTATCCAACCTTATGATGACTATTGAGAGAGTGTTGCTTGGGACTTATCTTAACTCAAGAGTAGCCAAAACTAACATTTTAATTTAAATGGACCCTATCAGTGTGTGATGGATATACTGAGAAGGGGCTATATCATCCTTGTCCTATCTCAGTATTACAAATCCAAATGGATAGTCTACCGCGGGATAGCTAACTATAAGGGTCCCTTTCGATAATGCGGCAGCTGTGGCTTACATTTTCCAAAGCAAGGAGCAACCGCTAGGGTGATCGGTTGGTAGTACAATAAATCAAACTCAACCTAACACTACCGTCACTGTGTAATAGTCATGCTGGAAAGAATGCATAATCGGCTTACATCTTCCGATGACCGTCGGGGCGACCTGTTGGTGGCATAATAAGTCAAATCCGACCTAACGGTGACTACTGAGATAGTGCTACCTTGGCACTTATCTCAACTCAAAAGTAGTCAGGTGATTCTTATAAGGAATTTTGCTGACACTGCCCTAAAGATAGGATGCCTACTTGGGAAAAGGTACTAGAGGTGTCCGCCTAATCCACAAGAGAAAATATATATTTGTTTTATATGTTTATGTGGACCCTGTTGGTGTTCGAGAGACCACATTAAGAAGGGGCTTATATCAGCCTAGTTCTATCTCAGACTTACTGGACCAAGGGAGAATCTGCATATCCGCAAGATGGATTCTCTAACCACAGGGGTGGCTACTAGTAAAGGGAGACTTTTCAATCCAAGAGTAACCCGGTAGTGTTTAAATGGAGTCGCTAAGGATGTGATCCAAATAGAGTGCTCATAGGGGTGGTGTCATTAAGGGCTTTATCCTAGACCTTTTAAAAGAAAGCCTATAAGTATTCGGTGGCCAACTCTAGAAGAAAGCTTGTAGACTTACATCTGCCATGAGTGGTATATCCACCGAGTGGGTCACTGTCAACATAGCAAGAACTAGCCAACCTAAGGTGCTTGTTAGTTCACAATGATCAATCTGAGAAAAAGGCTTAAAAACTTAGATCTTCATAGAAAAAAATGATCATCAGAATAGTCTATCATCGGCGAGATAGTTTTTATCTGACCTAGGGCGACTACCAAGTGGGGAGTCTCATGTAAGGACTAGACCCAGACTTAAAGTAGTCAAAAGGAAAGGAGCCACTGAGGGACTTATCCCAAGAATCAAATATAGTTGACCCAGTTAGTGCATGATGGCTAGTTCAAGAAGAAAGCGTATAGGATTACATCTTTTAAATAAAGTCGACATACAGTAGCTTATTCATCGCACAGTAAGGCCTACCAAACTAACAAGGCACTCATCGATTTGCAATGGTCAAGTTAAGAAAAAGGCTTGTAGAATTACATTCTCTAAACAAGGAACCACTGGGGTGACACACTAACAGGATAGCATGTTAGCCTGACCTAGAGCAGCTAATGAGTGAGTGCCACTAGGGGCTCTATCCTACATCAAAATAGCCCGAGATATAAGATATGTGTTTTTTATGTGGTTGTGTGTAGTTTATGTTGGTGTTGTGTGATAAAGGATATGACACCACTTGGGTTCTTTACACCTACCCTAAATACATCATGGTAAATTCACAAACAAAGATGCTTCTCAACATAGAATAGATGGAATTTGAGATAAAAAGAAATTTTATTGATAATTATTTTGAATTTAGATTTATGGATATTATTTCATTAGGTAGAACTCATTGATTAAAAGCATTAGACGCTCTCCCTTACAATTTATAAGCTGATAAGATCCTCTTTGATAGGCCTTCTCTATGGTGAAAGGGCCTTCCCAAGTGGGTTCAAACTTGCCTCCCATCCTTCGATGGGCAACAATTGGTTTTCTTATAACTAAAACAAGCTCTCCTACTTGAAAATCTCTAAGACGGACCAACTTATTATGAGCTTGAATTATTTTGGCTTTGTACAATTCGAGGTTCTGGCATGCTCATAGGCATCTATCCTCCAAACCTTCAAGCTCTTCCAACCACAACTTGGCATTCTACTCTGTTGTGATCTTGCTACCCACAGCTATCCTTAGTGATGGGAGTTGAACTTTTAGTGGTAGAACTACTTCAGACCCATACACTAAGGAGAAATGGCTAGATTGAGTCAGAATTTTGTATGTGTGCGGTAAACCTACAAGGCTTCAACTAACTACTCATGCCACTGTTGCTTATTATCATTTTGGTGTCTTCTTTAATATCTAGATGAGAGTTTTGTTGAAGGCTTCTACTAAGTCGTTCACCCTTAGGTAGTAGATGGTAGAATATCTCCAATCTATGTTATGTCTCTGGAAAAGCTATTGATTTTTATGATCTTGAATGAAGTACCATTAATGGATATAATTCATCAAGGCACCCTAAACCTATATAAGATATGATTCCCAAAAAATTAGAGCACATGCTGAGTTGTGACCTCTCTGAGTGGGATTGCCTTCACCCACTTGGAAAAGTAGCCGGTGGCAGCTAGAATGAATCGATGACCCTTAGAAGAAGGAGGATCAATCTGACCCACTATGTCAGTACCCCAACACTTAAATGGCCATGAGGCCAAACTAGGGTGTAGAATGTTAGGTGGCTAGTGTAAGACCACACCATGTACTTAACATTGTTGGCATCTCCTAGCTATATCCATGCAGTCTGTGATCATCGAAGGCCAATAGTATCTTAGTCTCTTGATCTTGACTTTCATCTTCAGATCGGATTGATGTGCTCCGCATAAACCTGAGTCTACCTTGGTCATGATCATACAAGCTTTGTGTTAGTCTAAACAATGTAACCATATATGATCGAAGGACCGCCGGTATAAGGTTCCATCCATGAGAGCCTAGGAAAGGGATCTCTGCTTCACCTGATGTTCTAGTGACTTCTCTTGAGATAGTTTGCCTATATTTTGATAATCTATGAATGGTTGCCTCCAATCTAACTCATCATCCTTTTTGGCAGCGGTAACCTCCCCTTCAAAAGAGAGTCTCTCGATGAGTTTAACATCAATAAGAGATAAGACTTATCTATTTTGGACCCTTATTGGTATGGACTCATCTTCCGAACATGCCAACTCTTTGGAAAGCTTAGCTAATACATCTACTACTACATTCTCTCCTCAAGGAATCTTGTAAATAGTAACCTTTGGGATTTGGGCCAACAACTACATAATGCACTTGTGGTAGTGATGGAGCATAGGCTTTAGAACTTTATAAGACCTAGCGATTTGGTTGATAATTAATTAAGAATCTTTGAAGATGTTGATACTTTAGATGCATAGAGTAATGGCTAACTCCAGACCAGTAATTAGAGATTCATATTCCTTCTTGTTGGTGCATGAATTGGATAGATGATATGAGAATTTAATCACATCATGGTCTGAAGTTAGGAGAACTATTCCTACCCCTACATTTTCTTGAAGAGTAGATCATGGTTCTTCTTCCTTTTGAAAGGAAGGCACACCATCAAAATACATCTCTTAGCGGCTAATTTGAGTGTCCCATAAGTTCATGATTTGGTCATTGGGGAGGTCATCACTAAGCGGGGAATCGGTAGAAAGTGGTTGTGCTACAGAGAAATCTGTCAGTGCCTGTCCTTTCACCATATGGAGGGGTAAAAAAGTGATATCAAACTGTGATAAAATCATGGACCAACGTGCTAACCATCGAGATAGCGTCAGCCGTGTCATGAGATATTGCAGTGGGTTGATCATAGAGATTAAGTTCACCTTATGAGAAAAGCATATAATGTCATAGCTTTTGTGATGCAAAGATTAAAGCTAGGTAGTGCTTTTCAATAGGTGGGTAATTTGCCTCAACATGGATTAAATGATGACTAAGATAGAAAAGTACCTTCTCTTTCTCTTCATCATTGGTTTTGGACAACAAAGCACCAAGGGAGTCATCTAATGCAGTAGTATATAGTATCAATGGCTTTCCTAGGATAGGGGCTGCTAAAATTGCAGCATCATTAGGTAGTGCTTGATGTCTTCGAAAGCATGTTGGCACTTGTCATCACACTTGAACTTAGCATCATTTTTGACAAGTGTTGAAAATGGTTGGCATCTTCCTAACAGGTTGGAAATGAAGTGTTTTAGATATGCCAACCACCCTTAGAATGATCTAAGTTGAGTTAGACATTTAGGGGGTGGCATTTCTAATATCACCTTGATCTTCTCTTGATTGATTTCAATTCCCCAGTGTTGGACAACAAACCCAAGGAATTTTTCTGAAGTTACTCGAAATGCACACTTCAGGGGATTCATTTTAAGGTTAAAATATCTTAATTGTTCAAAAACTACATCAATTCAAAGAGATGGTCTTCCTTTTATTTACTTTTGACTACAAGATCATTGATATAATATTCGACTTGATGATGAATGAGTTCATCGAAGATTTGAGTCATGGCATGCTGGTATGTAGTACAAACATTTTTATGGTCAAAAAACATGACCCTATAGAAAAAGATTCTGATCAAGGTTTGAAACGTAGTGTTTCTTTCATCTTTAGGGGCCATCTTTATTTAGTTATATCTAGATGAGCCATCTATGAAAGAGAAGATTGCATAAGAGGAGACAATGTCCACCATTAGTTCTGGGATTGGTGGTGGAAATTTGTCTTTCTAGACATGCCTTAGTCAGATCCCTAAAATCGATGCATATACAAATTTGACCATTCTTTTTCTTAACTAGGATGACACTAGCCAACCAGGTAGGATATTTTCTTCCCTGATAAAGCCAGCATCACTCAGTTTCTTGACTTCAGAAATGACCTATTGTTCAATGTCTAATCGCATGTATATAGGATCTTGCTTGATAGGGTTAACAATAAGCTCGATTGCTAGTTTGTGGGCTGCTACATTAGGAGAAAAATTGACCATGTCTTCATAATTCCATTCAAAGCAGTCCTTAAACTCAGTCAACATCATAACTAAGTCATTTATTTCAGTATAACTTAATAAAGAACTGATGTATGTCAATTGTGGATTGTCTTCAGTTCCAATGTTTATTTCTTTGAGCTCATCAATGATTGATTTGATCTCATCTTCAAACTTTGATGGTGCATCCTTGACTTCAAAGTCATTTAGATCATATGAAGTTTCTAAACACACCCCCTTATATGAGTTAGCATAATTTGAAAAGAACCTATTAGATTTTAAATGATTAGTGATGACTAGGTAATGATCATCACCATTGACTGGACCCACTGTATTGAATCTAGTCCTAGTCTTGATTAAGGATGTCTACTTTGGTTGTACCATAACCTTTCAAAGTAGTCTAACCTGTGTTTAGAGCAAGTATGTGAGATTAATCTCTTCTTTGCTAGATTAAGAACACAAGGCAAATACCAATCAAAAGTTAATTGTATTAAATCTTTATATGAATCATCCTTAAGTTTTACATAAGCTTCCTGACTTGAGGATGATTCTCCCAAAAAGAATCTCTGAGTCTTCCCATTTATGGATGACTTAGAGGCTTCCTTAACTACCAAACCCTCAACTTTTTATGAGGAAAGTGGGATTTGAGCTAAGGTTCCCAACTAATGCCTAATTATTTCATATGCAGACTTGGATATACTTATGCTTTACTTTTGATCTTGGTCTTCATCACTATCCTGCTCAAATGTCACCCTAAAGGGGATCTTCTGTTGAGAAGAGCTGGCTTGTGTGCTAATCACATAATACTCATTCTCTGAGCTAGATTTTTAGTCTATGTGGATAGCAGGTGTACTCCTGGTGGTCGGGACATGCCTCCTATTAGGTGGCCAATAAGGAGGCTTTCCACCTTGAGGGCTACCTCTGAACTATCCTCTACCTTTTCCTGGTGGAGGTCAGTCATCCTACCCATGTTCAAATGGAGTAACGAACTATAGGTGGAATCTAATGTGAGGTTTTAAATCTTCCCCCAAGTCCATGTCTCTCTCTTTTACTTTCTTTTTCTATTTCTTTTTCTTTTTTGTTTCTTTCTTTTTGTCCCTCATGGGGATCTTGACTAGATTTAAGAGAATGGACTTGTTGGTTTTGGGGAAAAAATATACTGCATCCTCATATAGCTCGACCTCATGAATTGTGAAGGGTTTGAGATCTCCTTTGACGTAGTACTCAACTCCACCTCTCATGAACTTCATGCACTAATGTAGAGAGGATGAAACTATGTTGTATTCATGTATCCATAGTCTCCTAAGCAAAGTATTGAAAGAAGTATCTAAGTCTATAATATGAAACTTGGCTTCAGTCTTTCAATCATCTATCTCTAATGGAAACACTATAGAGCCTAAGGCCCTCTTGTTCATTAAATATGCTCAACATCATCCTCTCCTTCTGGAGTTTGGAGATGTCGATCCTCAAGTAGGAAAGGGTTCTTAGACTCATAATATTGATGATACACCTTGGTCAACCAGAACTCTTGATAACCTATATCTTCCAACGTCCACTATAATGTAAAGAGGGTGGTTATGCTTGGTCATTCTTAGAAGCAAGTCTTTATCATTTAATGTAACTCTTAAGATGTCCTTTGAGCTATGTGCCTCCTCTTTAATAGCATTCATCTAAACCAAGCATATATGGATCAAGAAGAGCCTTGACTAGAGATTTCCTCATCTCTTTGGATAAGACAAGGGTGACATATATGCTTAACTTAGCTGCAAACTTTCTTAGATGTGCTAGGACATTGTAATCAACTCTGACATGGTCCTTTACAAGCATATCCTTAGGTTGAGTATCCTGTGGAGGGGCTATCTGCTCACAGGAACTACTGACTTGTTTACCCCTGTCCTGAGGTGTTACCCTAGGAAGTAGAACTTTGTCACTATGCAAGTTGACTTTAGTGACTTCTTGAAATGATGAACTTATGAAAAGTTTTACCTTCTCATCAGGTATACCTACAGCTTCTCCCATGGGATCCTCAGAGGTAGTTGACTCCAAGTGAATCTTAAGAGGTGAACCCGATTGATTTAGAAAAGGAAAGTCTGATTCTGAATCAGAAGAGAGTGGATCGAAATTATTAAAGCTATTATTATTTTATACACTTGAGAGTTTTCAGAATAAAATCTAGAGTATCAGAAGTGGACAAGATGTAAGTGAAAGCGTTCCTCATTGATTTTCTTTTGGGTGGAGGTACATGATATAAATCTAATAAAGTAAACATGTTAAGGGATTTAGTGCCCTTATATGCTGATACAGCGCTCCTGCTAGTGGAAGAGGAGCTAGTAGAGGAATATGTAGTAGCTGTAATAGTGGGCAGAGTGCTAGACTCAGATAGTGGTTGTGCTATTGAAATATCCCCGGTAAGTAATATGAGCTACTGCTGGGTTGTCACCTTCTTCAAGTTGTCCTTAGAAACTTACAAATCTTCCTTGATGTTGGAGGCTTGAGCTACCTCAGGCACTTGTAAAAAGAGTTTCTTGATCTTAGAAACTACATTTTTACAAGTTCATGATAAGGCAATATTCCAAACTTCTTTTATCTTAAGAGGATCAGAAGTATCCCCAAAAATTAGTCTAATAGAACTTAATAAATATTCCTTTGGGATAACTATAGTGCTTGACTTATAGCTACGCTCAAGCCAGTCCTTAAAAGTAATACAATCCTCTAAGACATGATTACTCATGTGGTGATAGGGCAATAGTTAGGATCATTACTCTTGCCTACTTCATCCGGCCTCTTGGGCTCCAAAAATTGAAAGTCAGGTTTCTTTAAGAGACTGTTAAAGATTTTCCTAACTACCTCCCTCTTGAATAAATATGGCATATTCAATCTATTGGCAAGAGTGGGTGGGTAATAGCTACTTAGCGGTGGATAGAAATAGCGCTACTGGGTATGGTTATGAGGTGGTGGGAATGGCCATTATGAAGGTTATGGCAGATGATATGATGGCTTAAGTGGTGGTAGAGAAGGTGGCAAAGGAGGCTACTGAACTCAGGGTCTCTCATACTAGACTCTGGCCAATTGCTTCCCTCTATGTACTGGCATAACTATCCCTAGCTTCTTCTCGAACACCTTTTGTGGCTTGGGCTAAGATGATTGTCTAGAAAAGGGAATCTATTTGGCTTACCCTTGTAGGCTAGCCACTTTGTTGATTAGTTTCTCAAATGTCCGAATGGTAAATCCCATAAGCATGAAGGCGATTGGGCCATGAATATTCTTGAGAAGAATCTCAATGGCATCATGTTCCGACAGCTACAACTCACATTTCATGCTAAAGTTGGGCCACTTGAGAATATAATCAATAAGAGACTCATTGGAAACTTGCTTTGCTACAACGAGGTCTCTTACAGTCACTCTTTGCTGAGGTCCAACTCAGCAAAGGTCCTAATCAAACTATTGGGTAGTTCGACATACCAATCAAATGCAACCCCTACTATGCTACTGACAAAAAGTCTGAACAAAAGTGTGTCACTTCCAGTGGTGTTGCAACAGCTGGCTCTAAAATGTACAATTTATTTACGTGAGTTTGCACTTCTATCAAAGATCTTGAAGGTAGGCGTCACAAAACACTTAGGGTATTGAACTACATTGAACTCCTCCGGGTATGGTCTACCTTTTGGAATGGATGAGCTCCCCCTAGCTTGGATCACTTCCCTCACTGCTCTACCATATACTTGATATCCTTTTTATGCATGAAGGTTCCATCTATAATCTTCTTATGCAAGTTACCAGCATCTTCCTCTACAGGAATGCACCCAGGATGGTTTAAAGTATGCACCAACTCTGGTCTATCGGCTATTATGGGAGAAGGCTATGAAATTGGGGCTGAAGTCTACAATGCTAAAACCACTGCCATCAACTCCTCTACTTTCTTCTTCATCTTATCAATGTGATCATTCCTCTATCTGAGCTGGTGGAGGAGGTGCTGAGTCAACTGAGAAGTGTCACCTTCCTCGAGCATGACACCTTCCTGGCTAAGTTGATCCCGCTATAGGGATCCCTGTATATCAACCATGTGGACTCCAGCTATGTCATCCAACATGTCATCCTCATAAAAATCGAAGCTGACTCTATCCTCCTCCTTATCTGAAGAGTCACTCCCAAAAATCTATCTTTTTTCTGCAAAGTAGTCCACTAATATGTTAACTAGTGACTGATATACTATGTCTGGCTGGATCGGTACGAATACTCGTTGGCTATTAGCCATAAGACTGTGCTCCTCTATCTCTATGAAATGGATGCTACCTACTGTCAGGACTTCCTCATTGAGAGGATCAACTATAATGGTGATTATGTCTATGTCAACTCCCCTCTCTTCCTCTTCCTGCGGTGGTAGTGATGTGATGATGACGCTCTTGGGTCACCACTCCTTCCTAACCTTGGATGAGGTAGAGGGTCGAGCAGGCGAGCTAGATCTTACCTTAATAGGTGGAGTGGATGGAGTAGGGTCTTTAAGCCATAGTTGAATCATCAATAGGGATGGTATTTCCTTGGATAAGAGCTTATGAAGCTTGGCAGGAGTGGTAGATGTTCTAAGTTGAACGGGTGATGGTGGACAGTGAGCGGAGTGGTGTGATGAAAACACTAATTGCCTCTCAACTAGAGATCTCCTCTGACATTGGACTGGTCAAGTAAGAATAATATTGTCTGAATGATTGTCACTAACAGGGTGACGATCAGGGAAATCCATCAAGGTAGAGGCTGCCGGTTTCCTAGCATACCTCCATTGCTCTCTCTTGCTTGCTTGGGAAAATACTGATCTATGAATCTCTCTCTCTCTCTCTCTCTCTCTATGGATCTGACCCCTAATTCTCCTAGGGATCATTGATCTTAAATCAAACAAGGTACCAGACTTTGAGCATTTGTAAGCTCTACCGACCTGGCATAGAATAGTCCTAAGTCCAGGCATAGGGCCTCCTACGTTCCCTAGCCAGTGTCTTAAAGTATGCTAATGATGGAGGTGATGTAGCAATCCTCCTATAATTTTTCTCTCCATCTTAGGCCAAGAGGGGGTGGAACCTATGGCCACTCAAAAGTGGATAGGACTCACTGGGAGAACCCTACTCAGCTATATGGGAAGTAGCAACGAGCTCCCTAACTGCATTCAATGATAGGACTATTAATAAATTAGTTGTGTTTTAGAAGATGAAGTGGGATGGATTAAAAGGGAAGAGTTATTATTGAAACCAAAGGATATGAGTATGGAGTGCTCATGATACTAGGAACCCTAGTGAGCACTCCAATCTATCCTATAGTTGGGCATTATATATTTAAAGTTGAGGAGATTTATTTATTTGAGTTGAAATTTTATTAGAAATCTAAGACTTATAATTCTACAATACAAGATCATGGAAATACGTAAGAGATGAGGATTTATGCTTGTAGCCCGCAAAAGGAAACAGCAACCTCAGATCCTAAATTTGGAGAACTTTGGCAAGGGTCAAAGCATGACCTAAATCTAAGGTGAAAGTGGGTATACAGTTTACCTCCATAAGAGAGTAAATCACTCGACTGTTAGACTTATTATCACTTAGAGTGGAAGCCAGCTAACTCCTCCTATGCTTTAAATCCATGTAGGCAAGTCATCTGCTTTTGCAAGATGGCTAGGTTGTTATTATTTAGAAAAGAAACTAAGTCCTTAAACCCACTCTCTGAGAGCCTAGAACATGCAGGGTATGAATAATGACTTAAATTTAATGCAAATTTTTATCAAATTTCATTTAGTTTTTGACTCTTTATTTTAACACAAGCTATGGGATTTTGTATGCTTAAATACATGTAAAATTGATTATGGGCCAAATCAAAATGGAAAGAGGAGTTCTTCCATCATTGGCTCTCAAAGGTTAAGCCCATTCCATCTGGCAAAGATGGAATCCCTCTCTTAATAAGAGTGAAAGAAGATGATTATGCATGATATTAAACATACAATCATCCAGCTAAGGGGTTGCTAAATACTTTATTATCTTGCTTTAATTCCTAAGCTTTTATATGATGTTCGAAGTTATTTTAGAGATTTAGTTATGAGTTATTATTTTGGGTAGAAAGATTAATTTTATCTTAGGAGCCTAACCGCATCCATGTCATACAAAAATTACCAATCATAAATAAACTATGAAAAGGTATGCTTTTTGTAATGTACAAGCTAAACACAACATCAAAATATTTCATGAAACTATCACAAAAAAATAAAAGGATGATGCGTCGGTATTGTACATCCCAAAAAAAATGTAGCGAAGCTCTACTCTTATACAACCCAGATTACAAAAAAAAACTACAATTATAAATGATGAATGTTATGGGGATCTTCATTTCTTCATCTTCCATTTCTTTATTTTATTTACTCCATTTCTTTCTTCCTTTTGGCTTGATTTCGATATGCTTGCTCTAAAGGCATCACATGGTACATAAGACTTAGTATTATGACCAATGCTCATCTTAATCCCCCCATAACACTCATCCTAATCCTAATGTAAGATTACATTCAAAGAAGGAAAGTAAATCTAGCTACACCTGCAAAATAAATATTAGCTAAACACACCATACAACCCAACCAGTTATATGAATATTTTGGACTTAGCACCCCACACATAGGTAGCCAACCCCACCTATCCTAACTTGGATTATGCTTAGGGGCTAAGCAATCTGCACAGCAAAAGCATTTATATATATTTTTTATTTAGATGCTGCTTATGCACAATCCCCTATAGAAAATATGATTAGGTTAATATCAACCTAACATCCAGACTATGCACATACACCCACATCCAGTCTGTATACATCACCAAATAATCATCAAACCATACACATAACATAAAGATAGAAATGGTGACTTTGTCTAATGTGTGTTAATTAAAGCTTGTGTGGTATGTCCTAACTAGGCTTTAGAGTTATAATTTGCTAAATGTAAGGGATTTAATTTATAAAGGTGGTTTCACTTTAAGTTGTTTAGTTAATTTGCAAGTTTTAATTAATGTTTTCTTTTGTTTCACTAAGCTTACACATAACAACTACTAAGTGTTATAAAGAGAAGAAAGAGGGGGATCTCTCTTTCATCCCTACCTTAAGTCACTTCTAAAGCAAGTTAATTAATAAATTTCCTTTAATGAATGGCTTATTATATGTTTTGATTAGTTCTAATTTTAGGTGTAGTTTAAATAAACTCATTCAATAAGAAATCCATCTTAAGATTAATTGAAATGAATTACTATCATATAACACATGTTTGTTTATTTTTTTCCATCATATATAGCATGCATATGGCTAAGTCCTAAACACACCTATACATATAATTTATGTTTTAGCACACTTAAATGATGAATTCAAAGAAGAATGTTTGGAATTTATATATTTTATTTGATTAAATTATGAATGCATGTCATTTTAATAGAAAATAAGGATTTTTCATCCATTGGAAAATTACACATCAACATGTATAAAAGTTCTAAGTGAGTACGACGCCATTGTTCTACACCAAGGGTGTAAGAAACAAAACCTACTTAGGGCTACTTAAAGCCTCCCAGCCCCAGGGTGTCTAGACTAATATACCACTTTTCTTAGTACATATGGATGTATAAACAACTATAAGGATTGGAAAACTCATTCAAAAGTTGTATTTGATTTATGCTTCCTTTTCATTGGTCATATCACACACACACACACACAATGATATATATATATATATATATATATATATATATATATATATATATATATATATATATATATATGAGTTTTAAGTGAGTATGGCGTCATTGTTTAACCAATAAGTATAAGACTTACTTAGGGCTACTTAAAGCCTCACATCCCTAGGGTGTCTAGATTAATATACCACTTTTCTTAGATACAAGTGAATGTGTGAAAAGGAACCATAATAATAAGAAGTCATACAAGAAATCATATTTGGTTAGATTATATGATTTACATATGTGATATGAAATTCTTTCAAAGTCTTAACATGGAGGTGCATAAAAATAGATTTGGACAAATGTTGTATTCTTTTCAAATGAACTATACATTTGTAAATCCTATGAATCCATGTAAGATAAGGAAAGAGAGCTTCATATTGCATACCTTATATTATCAATGCAACTTATAGATACTTACAATTAGCATCACTCCATCCATTATAATTGATTTATGGGCATTTGAAAATAACTTTTGATTTAATAGTGATAATAGCCACACCTATTTAATTTAAATCAACACATGCAATTAGACATAAAAGAAACCATTTTATTTGGTTAATTTTAAAAGAAATGAGTGCATGATTACACATGGCAAGCAACATTTAGCATGATTGGAAAGAAATAAAGGAACATAAGCACATGATTTCATTCATCCTAATTAAATCCTAAAGATAATCATACTAAATAAGGTTACTTAAAATAAACCAAAGTTCTCTAATATTAGTTCATCTTTATGTTTGATTTGATTTAGGAAATGTGAAAGAGGTTTGCTGGTCCTAATCCTATTTCCCATGTGTGAGTTAATTTTGGTTCAATGAATAAGTAATTAGATTGATTTTATGGTTTAACTAAGTTAGGGTATGAATGAAGCCAATTAATTAACTCTTACCTCATCACCTTAAGTTAATTAACTAATTAATAATGAGCCAATATGATATGCAGCCACATGGAAAGTAAATTTACAATGCTCCTAAGAAATGAAAGGGGTCTAATGCAATTGTATCATGATTAATAGTTAATTAAGACTAAGGGATCTCACTTAATTGCTTTTATAATTTTCTCACACATATGAGCTAACCATAATTTCATTATCTCTTATTTTGGGGCATTGGACACCCAAAGAGCTACCCAAGATTAGATTAAAGAATTAGATTCAATTAAATTAATTAAGTTCATTAATTAACTAATTAAACCTTAATTAACCTTAACCAATTAAAGTAAGATGGGCTTAGAGAAAGAGATAATGAAAGGAGACCAAGTCTCAATCCTTAAATTTTCTCAATTAATTAATTAAGGTTCAGGTATGATTTAGATTTTTGATCAATGTTGTTAATTAATTATTTAAAAGGGTGTTAACTAATTAATTACTTAAGGGATTAGGAAAGATTTAAAGAAAAGATTGGGAGAGGGAGTCTCAATCCATTTCCCTAGACTACATCACCATTAACAGAGGTTAATAGGCTTAATTGATTGATTAGTTTACTATTTATTTGCTTAATTAGCACTAATTACATTAAGAAAGTGATTAATACTTAATCAATTTGTTTCCCTAATTAAGCAACCAATAAAATCTTAGAAAAATAGGGGAGGCAGAGGTCATTCCCTAAATATACATAAAAACTTTGAGATTAATTGGATGGTTAATTAGGGAATAATTAGGCTAATTACATTTCCAATTAAACCTTAATTAAGTTAAATCCACTATTTAAAATTAATTAATAATAATTTTTATAAATTCTACTCTAAAATATCTTTAAAATGAGCCTAAGTTTGTATTATTTGGATTTTTTAGAATTAGTTATAAAATTAGGAAGTTTCAGGATTAAAAATAGATTAATTAGCCCTAGTTAAAGCCTTAATCCCATCAAGCCACATGGCGGCTAATGCGATGCTCTTTCCATGTGGCATGATGGGATTCACTATTTAAGTTGTCACATCTAAGTGCTGACTCTGATGGTGATGCACACGGTAACTCCATGGATCATCCGATCTAAGATCAGATGGCCATGATTAAACCCGATGGTTTTGAAGGATTAATCAGAGGTTCTAAGCATGATTAGATCAGGACTGTCCATTTTGATCACGTGGGATAGAAGACCCATGATCTATCTCATCTCAAGCATCGAACAATGGCTACCGTCCATCGATCGCAGCTTAATCCAAGCTCACCCGAGCTCGGATGGAGATGAAAATGATCCCACACCTTCAGGGTAGAACAATAATCAAATCCAATAGTGGAAATTGCATGACATGAAAAACTCTTTCACAAAAGACCAAGATATTTTCATTCAAGGATCAGTTTCAATGGCATACCTCACCAGAGCTTATAACAGGCGGTTCCAATGATTGAGAAAGCTTCATTTGGTAGAAACGAATCCCTGTTGAGCCGCACGAGCTTTGATTTAGTGTGGTTTCTTAGGAAGACCAAAGCATTAGATGTAGGTGGTTGATCTTCAAACTCTACCCTCCGACCATCGAGAAGCTTGAGAAAGGATTCCTTCTTTCTCATTAGCTCCAAGGAAGGTGAGTGCAAAGTTAATTATTCTTTGGTGGAGGTTTGAGCAAATGGGAATTGAAGGTGGCCTCCCTGTTTCGATTTCATGTAAAATCGAGAGTGGAGATTTTAGGGAGCTTGGGAAGGCTTGCAAATTGCTTTAAGAACTCTCTCCTTGGTTGCTAGGTTTGAATTGAATGTTAGTGTTTTAGTTTGAGTGAGAATGAGGGGGTATACCCCTTCATTCCTTGGATCGGACGGCCATGGCTGATTTGGATTCTTCTTGATTAATTGGCCATTTTGAAGGGTGGTTGAAGCCTTGGGTGCATGATGTGGCTTGATTTGTTTGAGTGAGGGTGTGGAGGTGGCTGCTAAGGGAGGAAGTGCTTGTCTTTGGTGATTTGAATAGCTTCAATGGGGATGGGGAGGTGATTTCACCTCCCCATGGATCATGGGCAACCCAACCACCTTTGGGTCAGGTCAGCCATGGTCCTAAGTGCCTAGGTGGACCTATGATTGGGTGCCAAGTGGCCATGGGGAGAGAATGACACAATATGCATGTGCCTCATCTCATGAGATGCCCTAAATCTAAGGGAAGAATGGCCATTTGGCTATGGGTTTGATTTGAATAGATTTAGAATGGGTCAAAAGTGGGTTAGCCCAAATTTCAAGTGGTTTGGAGTTTGTTTGGTTTGATTTGGCTTAATTTGACCTATTTTGGTTAAATTGGATTAGGTTGGGTCAAGTTGAATAATTGGTCAAAATTGGTCAAACCAAGGATTGGGTCAAGTTCACATGACCAATTGGAGTGTATTGGTGTCATTGATTTCTTTGGGTTTTATTATGGCTCATTTGGGTTCATATAGGTCAAATGATTTGTTGACCAAATTGGGTTAGGTTAAGTGTTGAGTCAAGTTCAATTGGTTAATTAAAATGATCATAGGCTTTGGTTTGGTTTAATTTAAAATTAATTTAGATTTTGGCTAATTTGACCATTAAGGTCAATTTAGGCTAAGTTGGGTCAAGTTGGCCAATTGGTCAACTTGGCCTCAATTATGACTTTAGTCAAGTTCAATAATCAATTTGGAATGAACTTGAGCCATTGGTTACAATCAATTTGAATCAAATAATGATTTGACCCATTTTAGCTTTTTAGGCCAATTTGGGTCAACTTGAGTCAAATGGCTAATTAAGCTTGGTTTGGCTCAGGTGAAGGTTTGGTCACATTTAATCATTGATTATGAGTGAGTGTGAATCAATGGTTTTATTCAATTTGGCATATGGCAGATTTTGGCTAGTTTGGGTTTCATTTGGGCTAAATGTTGACTTGGTCAAAGGCTATGTTTGACTTAGTTTGACCCAATTTAAAGTAATTGATCACCCTAGAGTGATTGTTGGTTATGTTGTGAGATTTGGATGGGCTTAATTCAATCCAATTTGTGTTGGATTAGAACTTAGCTCAAAAAGGTCCTTTAGGTCACTTTTGGTCAAGTGAGCCTAATCAGGTCAATTGGCTTGATCATGGCTTGAATCAAGTTTAGTTGAGCTGACAAATGAGCCTAGGATTGAAATATAAATATAATTACAATTGGTTTGGAGCCAAATGGGCTTTGGTTCATATGACAATTTCAAGTTAAAAGGGGTCAACATGGACTTGGCTTGGGTTGATGTGGGTTTGGTTTGATAATGATGGTTTATGTTTATATTTAGGTCAATGATTGTAGGAATGATTGAATCAAGTAGAAATCCATAAGTTTTGAATTGATTTGGGCATCACTTAGCCAAGTTCAATAATTTGGCTAAAAGGGCTAAAAGTGAGAATTTGATTTGATTTGGGTTTCAATCATTTGGAGTTGATTTTTGAATTGATTTACAATTTGGAATTCGATTTGGGATTGAATTTGATCTAAGATAAAATCAAAGGACTTAGGAAGGGATTTTGAGTTTGAATTTAATCATGGATTTCAATCATTTGATAGTTGGATTTGATTTTGAATTTGGATTTGAATTTGAGATTTGATTTAGGAGAAGGAAGCAAGGATTTGGTTTGGGCTATAGGGTAGGAAAGTCTTCCTAAATCCCTAAGGCATAACCTATTCTTATGGCAACACTTCTAAGTCTCTAGGGTTAGGTTAAGTGTTCACCTAATCACTAGAAGTGTCATTAGACTAAGGAACTCTTATTATCTATGAGAGTCCTAGATCTATGATAAGGAAGCTGAGAGCTCACTCTAAAAGAAAGGTCAACAAAGGGCGCCCAATAGGTGTGGTGTGATTGACAAGACACACCACACGTATTGGTATTGATCGAGATGATCAAAAATGTTTGAAGGATAGCAAACACTAACAGAAATGATCTACTCCTAAACTCTAGATGTAGAAAAAATTAAGATCTTATTTCCATGCAACTCTACTCATGTCAAGGGCATAAGGGAGGAAGAAGGGATCCACTAAGGGATCGAGCATGTGAACCTTCCACTAGGGAAGCATGTTCAAGTTATCCACTGGGATAAAGGATGGATTTGAGTTTAAGATATGATTTTGATAGAGTATCCACTGGGGATTAGAATGTATAACCTATTAGGGATAGATGCATGAACCTTTTACTAGGGAAACAAGTTCAGGTTATCCACTAGGGATAAGGATTTGATGAGATTTCTTTTGAAGATGCACTCGCTCAAGAATGCAGTTTGAGTTGAATTTAATTGACTCTTCTGGGGAGGTTGGGATGATAGATGTCTCACTTGGGAGAAGTTGGTTGATTATTTATTTTAAGTTTAAATTTTGAGATGGACCTTGTCGATTTGCGATGGATGCATTGAGAAGGGGCTATGTCGGCCTTGGCCTATCTCAGATTTACCAATCCAAAGGGGTAGTCCACCAGCCACATAGTAGAACTATCCGACCTAAGGAGTTTCCTTTCAGTGCACAATGGTCAAGTTAAGAAGAAATCCGACTCACATCCTCGTACACAAGGAACCACTCATGTGATTTCTTGGATGCAACAAATCAAACTCAACCTAGGGCGACTATTGAATGAATATCACTAGGAGACTTCTATTAGCTCAGAAGTAGTTAAGATAATGTCATTTGATTGAATTGTATTTTTTTTTAATTTCATTTATTTTAATTTGATGGATCCCGTCAGTGTGTGATGGATCCACTAAGAAGGGGCTAATATCAACCTAGACCTGTCTTAGATTTACAAATCTAAAGGGATAGTCTATCGGCCATGGGGTAGAGCTAACCAACCTAAGGGGTGACTTTCGGTGTGCAATGGTCAAGTTAGGAAGAAGGCATGGGGACTCACATCCTCCACAAGGAAACCATTGGTGATTATTACTTGAGCAAATGAACCCGACCTAAGGCTATCGTGGGTTTACGATGTCTTGGAAAGAATACATAATAGATTTATATATTTCAAAGCAAAGACATCCGTCGGGGTGCCTTGTTGGTGGCACAATAAGTTGAACTTGACATAATGGCCACTATTAAGAGAGTACCGACCCAGGGACTTATCTCAACTCAAAGTAATCAGGCAATTCTTATAGGAGTTTTCCGCCTAAAGATAGATGCCTTCTTGGGAAAGGGGCCACTAGGGGAATTCTAATCCACAAGAAAGATATATTTTTTTTATTTTATCTTATCATGGACCCTGTTGGTTTTCGAGGGACCACACTGAGAAGGAACTCATATCAGCCTAGTCCTATCTCAGACTTATTGGACCAAGGGAGAATCTACACATCCGTTGAACAAATTCTCCAACCACAGGGGTGGCTACTAGGAAAGGGGGATTGTCCAATCCAAAAGTAACTAGGGCAGTGTCTTAATGGGGTTCCTAAGGACGTGATCCAAATAGAGTTCTCATAGGGAATGTGCCGCTAGGGGTTTTATCCAAAATCCTGTAAAAGGAAGCCTATAGGTATATGGTGGCCAACTCAAGGAGAAAGTGCTCATCGCCAAGAGTGGTGTATCCAGGGTGGGTCCGTCGGCATGGCGATAACCAACCAACCTAAGGTGCCGTCAATTTGCCACATGTCTAGAAAGAAGGCATGTAAACATCTTTTAAAGTGGCTGATCATGGATAGTTCTTGCTCGATGGGGCTATTCAACCTAAGGAAACTACTAATTAAGGAGTCCTGTGTAAGGAATAAATCCAAACTTGAAGTAGTCAGGAGGAAAGGAGCCATTGGGGGGACTTATCCTAAACCTCAAATATACTCGACCTAGTCAATGCATGATGGCTAGTCCAAGAAGAAAGTGTGTTAGATTACATATTCTTAACCAAAGTCAACATGGGGTATCTTACCTGCTGCACAATTAGGCTTACCAAACTGACAAGGCACTCATTGGTCTGTAATGGTCAAGTTAGGAAGAAAGTGTAGGGACTCACATCCACCAGACAAGTGACCATTGGGGTGACACACTAACAAGGTAGCATATCGGCCTAACCTAGAGCAGCTAATGAGTGAGTGCCATGAGGGCTTGCTCCCACATCAAAGTAGCTCAATACAAAAGATATGTGTTTATTTTTGTTGTGAAAGAAGGAATAGGATGCCGCTTGGGTTCTCTTACACCTACCCTAAACACGCAGAAGAATGGATGAAATGGCACCACAGGGCCAACTGTGACTCGACCAAGAAAGGATGCTACTTGGGTTCTCTTACACCTAACTTAGTTGTACTAGTCGAAATAGGATGCCTCTTGGGTTCTCTTACACCTAACTTAGTAGCATTGGAGGATCATTTATAGTTAGTGTTTATGTTGTGGAGGGATAGGATGCCGCTCGGGTTCTCTTACACCTACCTTAAACATGTCATGGTGGATTTGCAATCGAAAGATATTTCTAACACATAAGAGATGGAATTTGATATGAAAAGAAGTTTATTGATGATTATTTTCAAACAAGATTTATAGATAATATTTCTTTAAGTAGGGCTCATTGATTGGAGCAACAGGTGCTCTCACTTATAATTTATACGTTGATAAGATTCTCCTTGGGAGGCCTTCTCTATGGCAAAAGGGCCTCCCAAGTGGGTTCAAACTTGCCTCCCATCTTTTGACGGGTAATTATTGGTCTCCTTAGAGCTAAAACAAGCTCTCCTACTTAAAAAGCTCTAAGATGGACTAACTTGTTATGAGCTTAAAGTATTTTGGCTTTGTACAACTCGAGGTTTTGGCATGCCCGGAGGCATCACTCCTCCAAACCTTCAAGCTCTTCCAATAGCAACTTAGCGTTCTGCTCTGTTGTGATTGTACTACTCATGGCTATCCTTAATGATGGGAGTTGGACTTCTAATGGTAGAATGACTTCAGACCCATACACTAAGGAGAAAGGGGTAAATTGAGTTGATGTTCTGTATGTGGTGCAGTAAGCCCATAAGCCTTCAACTAACTGCTCATGCCACTGTCGTTTGTTGTCATCGACTGTCTTCTTTAATATTTGAATGAGAGTTTTGTTGAATGCATCTGTTAGATTATTTTTTCTTGGGTAGTAGATGGTGGAATATCTTCAATCTATGCTATGTCTTTGGGCAAAGTTGTTGATTTTAGTGCTCTTGAATGCAGTACCATTATTAGATATAATTCATCGAGGCACCTTAAACCTAAATACGATATGGTTCCTAAAAAATTGGAGCACATGCTAAGTTGTGACCTCTCTAAGTGGGATTATCTCCGTCCACTTGGAAAAGTAATCGGTGGCAGCTAGAATGAACCACTGACCCTTGAAAGAAGGAGGATCGATCAGACCCACTATGTTGGTACCCCCAACACTCAAATGGCCATGAGGCCAATATAGGATGTAGAATGTTGGGTGGTTGATGTAGGATCACATTGTGTACCTGACATTGGTGGCACCTCTTAACTATGTCCATGTAGTCTATGATCATCGAAGGCTAGTAGTATCTTAGTCTCTTGATCTTGATTTTCATCTTCAGACTGGATTAATGCACTCCACATAAACCTGAGTGTACCCCGATCATGATCTTATGGGCATCATGTTTGTCCATACAACATAACCATATATGATCGAAAGACCACCAATATAAGGTGCCACTTATGAGAGCATAGGGAAGGGCTCCCTAATTCACCTGGTGTGCTAGTGATTTCTCTTGAGTTAGTTTGCCTATACTTAAATAATCCATGAATGGTTGCCTCCAATCTGACTCCTCGTCCTTTTTGGCAATGGAAACCTCCCCTTCAAGAGAGAATCTCTCGATGAGTTCAACATCAAAAGGAATAAGACTTGTCTATTTTGGACCCTTAGAGAATGGACTCATCTTTTGGACAAGCCAACTCTTTGGCAAGCTTGGCTAATGCATCTTCTACTGCATTTTCTCCTTGAGGAATCTTGCAGATGGTAACCTCTAGGATTTGGGCCAACAACTCTATAGTGCACTTATGGTAATGATGGAGCTTAGGCTTCAGAACCTTGTAGGACCCAATGATTTGGTTGACAATGAGTTGAGAATCCCTGAAGATGTTGATATGCATAGTGTAATGACTAACTCTAGACTAGTAATCAGAGCCTCATATTTGGATTCATTGTTGGTACATGGGTTGGATAGATGATATGAGAATATCATCACATCATGGTCCAGAGTTAGAAGAACTATTCCTACCCCTAGCTTTCTTGGAAGAGTAGATCATGGTTCTTCTCCTTTTTGAAAGGAAGTTGCACCATCAAAATATATCTCCCAACACTGAATGCTAGTGTCCCATAAGTTCATGATTTGTTCATCGGGGAGGTCATCACTAAGTAGGGAATCAACAGGAAATGGGTGTGCTGCTAAGAAATTTACTATTGTCTGTCCTTTCATCCCATGGAAGGTACGGATGTGATGTTAAACTATGACAAAATCATGGACCAATGCATTAACCGTCGGATAGCCACCATATGAGATATTATATTGATCCACGAGATTAGATTCACTTTATGAGAAAGCATATAGTATCGTAGCTTTTTAGATGCAAAGATTAAACCTAGGCAGTGCTTTTTAATAGGTGGGTAATTTACCTCAGTAGGGATTAGATGATGACTGAGGTAATAGAGAGCATTTTCTTTCCCTTCATCATTGGTTTAAACTAAAAAAGTGCCAAGGGAGCCATCTAATGCTTGAGAGAATCACTTGCCTTGCCGGAGCGCTCATCTGTGATGTCTTCAAAAGCATCGCACTTGTCATCCCACTGGCATCCATTTCAACAAGTGGGAAATGGTTGGCTTAAACTTTAGGGCAGATAGATGGATTGATCTCTATTCCCGGTGTGGACAACAAACCCAAGGAATTTCCACGAAGCTACTCCATGCACACTTGATTCATTTTGAGGTTAAAATATCTTAACCATTCGAAAACTACTCTCAAGTCGAAAAGATGGTTTTCCTTTTCTTTGCTTTTGACTACTAGATCATCAACATAGCATTCAACTCAATGATGAATGAGTTCATTGAAGATCCAAGTCATGGCCCATTGGTATGTAGCACTAGCATTTTTAAGGCTAAAAGGCATGACCTTATAATAATAGATTCTGATCGAGGTTCGAAAAGTAGTGTTTCTTTCATCCTCAAGGGCCATCTTGATTTCATTATAGCCAGATGACCCATCCATAAAAAAGAATTTTGCATGAGATGAGGCAATGTCCACCATTAATTCTAGTATAGGAAGTGAAATTCATCCTTAGTACATGCCTTATTTAGATCCCTAAAATTGACCCATATGCAAATTTGGCCATTCTTTTTCTTAATTGGGATGATACTGGCCAACCAGGTAGGATATTTTTCTTTCCTAATAAAGCCATCATCGATCAATTTCTTGATTTCAGAAGTGACCTACTGTTCAATGTCTAATCACATGCGCCTAGGAGCTTGCTTGATAGGGTTAGCATTAAGTTCTATTGCTAGTTTATGGAGTGCCACGTTAGAGATAAACTGGACATTTCTTCATAACTCCATGTGAAGCATTCCTTAAACTCAGCTAATAGCCTAACTAAGTCATTGGTTTCTTCTTCATTCAATAAGGAGTTGATGTATGTCGAACATGGATTGTCTTCAGTTCCTAAATTGATCTCTTTAAGTTCATCGATGGTTGATCTGATCTCTTCTTTAAACTCTGGCAGTGCCTCTTTGACTTCAAGCTCATTTGGGTCATCTAAAGTTACTAAACATAGCTCCTCATAGTTAGCATGATTTGAGAAGAACTTATCAGACCCCAAATGAGTGGTGATGACTAGCAATGGTTGTCGTCATCGAATGGACCCACAGTGCTGAATCCTAGTCCCAATCTTAATTGAGAATATCTACTTTAGTTGCCCATAACCTTTCAAAGTAATCTAACATGTGTTTAGACCAAGTATGTGGGATTAATCCCTACTTCTCTAAGTTAAGAACACAAGGTGAGTACCAATCAAAAGGTAATTGTATTAAATCTTTATATGAATCATCTCAAGTTTTACATTGGCTTCTTTACTTGAGGATGATGCTCCCAACAAAATTCTCTTTGGCTTGACATCTGTGGATGACTTGGGCCTCTTAACTATTAAACCTTTAACTTTTTGGGAAGATAGTGATGTTAGAGCTAAGGTTTCCCAACTACTGTCTGACTGTTCTACATAATAGTGATTCAAATACATTCATACTTTGCTTGGAGGCCAGGTCTTCATCACTGTCTGGCTCGAATGTCTCCCCCAAAGGGACCCACTGAGATGGGTTGGTCAGCATGCTAACTACATGAGACTCATCCTCTAAACTTGATTCCAAATCTATATAGATAGTAGGGGTACTCCTATGAGCTGGAACATAACTCCTGTTGGTTGGCCACCAGCAATGAGGTCTTTCACATCTAGAGCTGCCTCTCGATCTGCTTAGACCTCTACCTGGTGGGGTTGAGTCATCCTACCCATGTGTTTATATGGAGGAACAAACTGTGGGTGGAATCCAACTTCAGGCTCTACCTCTTCCTCAATGTATGATTCTAACTCACTTGTATTTTCATTTTCTTTTCCTTTTTTCTTTTCTTTTCTTTTTCTTTTTCTTTTTTTTTTCTTTTGTTTCTTTTTCTTTTATTTTTTTTCTTTTGTTTCTTTTTCTTTTTTTTTTGAACATTCACCAAGTTTGTGAGAATAGTCTTTTTGATTCAAAGTAGGATAGCAGGCTGCATCATCACATATCTTGACCTCTCTAACTAAAAATGGCTTCAAGCTTCTTTTGACATAATACTCAATTCCACCTCTTCAAAATTTGATGCACTGATGTAAAGAGGATGGAACTATGTTGTTTCATGTATCTAAGGCCTACTGAGCAAAGTAGTGAAAGATGTATCTAAATCAATTATGTAGAACTTAGCTTATCTTCCAGTCATCTATCTCCAATGGAAACATTATAAAGCCTAAAGCCCTCTTGCCTTGTTCATTGAATCCTCTCAACATCATCTGATCTCCTTGGAGTTCAGAGATGTCAATCCTTAAGTAGGCAAGGGTCTTTAGACTCATATGTTCAGATACACACCTACGGAGAATCAATCTACCCATGTCCACTATGATGTAGTGGGGACGGTTGTACTTTATTGTCCCCAAAAGAAGGTCTTCATCAATGAATGTAACTCCATGGGCTTCTCTTGAATAGCATGCCTCCTCTCCAATAGCGGAGCTAAGCATATTAATGAATCAAGAAGGGCTTTGATCAATGACTCCCTCGTATCTTTAGATAAGATAAGGGCATCATATATGCTTAGTTTAGCTAAAAAATTTCTTAGGTGAGTGAGGACATTATAGTCAACTCTAGGCTGGTCCTCTATGAGCATATCCATAGGTGGAGCATCATGTGGAGGGGCTTCTTGATCACTATAACCAATGATTTGTTTACCCTTATCCTGAGGTGCTGCCCTAGGAGGTAGAACTTTCACTACTGCCGAGGTTGACTTCAGTGACTTTGTGAGATGGTTTAGTGAAAAGTTCTATCTACTCATCAGGTTCACCTACACCATCTCCTATGGGATCATCAAAGTCGGATGACTCCAAATCAATCTCAATGGGTGAAACTGAGTGATTCAAGAGTGGAAAATCTATTTCTAAATTAGAAAGAGAAGAGTGATTAGACTTAGAGTTATTATTGATTATACTTAGAGAGCTATCTAAAGAAATAAACTCAGGAGGATCATTAGATGTGACACAGATGTAACCGAAATCGGCTTGCTTCATTGATTTCTTAGATTTGGATGAAGGTATAAAATACAAATCAAGTAAGTGGAGTGAGGGATTTGACACACCCCTCCACTAATACAATATCTGCTAGAAGAAGAGCTGGCCAAAGGCACTGTAGTTGCAACTATGGGAGGAGTGTTGGACTCGATCGGTGGTTGTGATACTGTGATATCCAAGGTAAGTGGGGGTTGTCGTTGCTGCTGTTGGGCTTCTACCTCTTTTAAGTTGTCCTTAGCAACTTGCAAACCTTCCTTAGAGTTGGAGGTTTGAGTTGATTCAGGCACCTACAAGGGTAACTTTTTGATCTTAGAGATGATTTTCTTGGAGGTTCGGGATAAGAAGATATCCCAACCTTCCTCTATCTTAAGAAGATCACATGTATCCCCAAGGATTACCCTAACAAACTAGATGGTTGTTCTAGTAGATATTCCTTAGGGATGACAATGGCACCCAACTTGTAGCTACACTCAAGCCAATCCTTAAAGGTAAAGCAATCTTCTAAGACATGTCCTAGCATGCGGTGGTAGGGGCAATAGTTTGGATCGTGACTCTGGCCCACTTCCTCTGGCCTCCTAGGCTCTGGTAACTAAAAACTAGGCTTCTTGGAGAGATTCTTAAAGATTTTTCTGACTACCTCCCTCTTGAATTAATATGGTTTATTTAATTTGTTGACAAGAGTTGGTAAATGGTAGCTACCTGGTAGCGAGTAGGAATACTACTGCAGATGGTGCTAATGAGGATACTACTGAGGAGATGGCGGTAGAGGCCTCTATGACAATTGAAGTGGTCTATATGATGATCGAGATGGTGGTAGAGGAGACTGTTAAGCTCGATGCTTTTGCACGCTAGCTAGCTGCTTCCCCTTATCAACTACTGTGACTACCTCTTGCTTCTTCTCAGATGCCTTCTATGGTCTGGGCTTGGCTGACTAATCTTGGAAAGGTAATTGTTTGACCTCCCCTTATGGACTAGCCACCTTGTTGATTAATTTCTCAAATGTCTTAATAGTAAACCCTTTAAGTATAAAGAGCCATCAATATTTTTTAGTAGAATTTCAATGGCATGCTATTCAGACAGTTGTGGTTTGCATTTAATACTTAAATCATGCCATCTAAGATTGTAATAAAAAAGGGACTCACTAGGGTGTAGTTGAGCTACAACGAGATTGCCCATAGTTACCTTTTGCTGAGCTCTAGTAAATCTCTTAATAAAGAGCTGCTCCAACTCAGCAAATTTCTTCACTGCACCATTAGGTAGTTCAGTGTGCCAATCAAATGCGATTCCTGTCAAGCTACTGATGAAGAGGTGAAATAAAAGTGCATCACTGTCACTTGTAACATCTGACCCTGAATTATGCTATGTGCTATCGGGGGTTCCCACTACCATCAAAAATTTTGAAGGAAGGAGGCACAAAACCCTTAGGATGTTGGGCACCATCAAATTCCTCCATGTAGGTTCTACCCTTTGGATTAGATGAGCCACCTCGGGCATGCACCAAATGCATCTCTCACTTTGTTCTACCATGTGTTTAATATCTTTCTCTTGCATGGAGGTGCTATCCACCACCTTCCTATGCAAGCTACCACTATCCTGATCGACTGGAGAAGTGCTCATGGGCTGATCTAGGACATGTGCTAACTTGGAATGATCTACCTCTATCGGTATATATTGCAGGACTAAGGTCTGACTTTGAAGTGCATGGAGGGAAGCTAACAAGTTCTCCGTCCTCTTCTCCATTCAGGGAATCTGATCATCCTTCTATTTAAGCTGCTGACAGAGGTGTTGGGTTGAATGGATAACATCATTTTCTTCAACTACAACACCTTCTTGACTATGCTGATCTCTATGGAGGGAGCTCCTAGTATCGACCATGTGGACCTCGAATCCTCAAGAAGGTCATCCTCATAGGGATCAAAGGGTACCCTCTCATTCTCTGAGTCTATGTGATCACTGCCTAAGAGTTCTCTTTTTTTTGGTAAAGTACTATACTAAAAGGTCATCTAGGGAGCGGTCTAATTGTGCCAGCACAAACACACATTATTGACCAATAAAGGGACTGTGCTCACTGACAGAGATACGCCTAACACTGCCTGGCACTGGACTGCTAGCTCTAGGAGGGTCATCCTCACTAGGAAAGATATGCTTATGACTGCTCATCAGTGGAGTGGTATCCCCGAGAGATCACGCCATGGGATAAAGCTGCCTTCCCTCTACTATCACTTACCAAATGGTGGTGTTTGTGGTGTGACCATGATGCTCTAGGGTCACCACTCCTTCGCCAAGAATGAAGTAGAGGTTGAGTAGGGGAACTCGCCCTCACCTCAGTCAGTGGATTAGATCGAGTGAGATCCTTTGGCCATAGTTAGATCACCAAAGGGGTTGGTCTCTCCCTGGATGGGGGCTTCTAGATTTTGGTGGGAGTGGTGGATGCTATGAGTTGTAGGGTGATGGTGGATGATGAGGGGAGTGATGTGAAGACAACACCAACTGTCCCTCAATGTGAGATCTCTTCCTGCGGTGGGTAGCAGAATAATCCTATATGAATGATCGGCCTTGATGGGGGAGGGGGCGATCAAGAAAATCTATTAGAGCGGAGCATGCTGACGGCCTAGCATACCCCTGTCACTATTTTTGTCTACCTAAATAGATGCTCGAGCCTCCATGGCTCTCTCCTTATGAATCTGACCACTAACACTCTTAGAGATCAATGATTGCAAATCAAATAAGGTACCGAACTCCAAGCATCTGTATACTCTACCAACCTGGCATAAGATAGTCCTAAGCCTGGCATAGGGCCTCTTGTGCTCCCTATCCGGTGCCTCATAGTATGCTGATAGTGGAGGAGAAGCAGTAATCCTTTGATAATATTTCTCTTCATCCCAAGGAGAGGGGTGGAAAGTTATTGTGTGGAGTGGAGAGACCCCTCGGGGAGAACCCTCCTTGGCTATATGTGATGCAACCTCAAGCTCTCTGGCTTCTCACTCATGCTCCTGGTTAATCTTTTGATTTTTATTGTTGCATTGAGTATGAGTGAACAATGTAGAGTGGGAACTAGTACCTACCTCGAAAGTGGAGGAGACTATTTCAGAAGCTAAGATAGCCTTCCCCTTCAGGGTCACCAATGAGGAGGTAGTAACTCTCGCTAGAGTAATGGTGGGGATAGCTCGATGGGCAAGTGCTAAAACTATCTCAGAATGGAGTGTAGGAACCACTGTAGCTTTCCTCTTCAATGGAGGGTACTCAAAATTAGAGAGCATATCAATGCTGACTTCTGCCCAACCACCTCATCCCGATTGATGGTAGTGAGGGTCACCCCCTCACAGGTAACTCATGCTCCCTCAAATCCTTAGCTAAAGAAAATTAGATGGGCGGAGTCAGTCTCGGGGAGGCTAGCTCGATCCAAGGCCAAATCCATCCTGAACGAGAAAGTGAAAATGAACTTTTGTGAAGCCATGTTGTCGCAAAACCAATTGCATTGATCGGTTGCTGATTATCACATGTGAAATGTAATTGAGTCATTCTACTTTAGTATTCATCTTTAGAGAGTTATATAGATTTGGAGTCTTGAACCCACACTCAACAATCCAAATATGTTAAGTGGGGTTCAGTGGAGAGATTTTGATTGAGGAGAGTCTTTGCCATTTGATTTTGATTTAGAACCCATACCCAACCGATTTAGATGAGTTGGGTGGGTTCATAAATTTGAGGAAAGATTTTCTTGAAGATATTTGTATTTTGTGTATCTTGTTTGAAAATATTGATGATTTGAAAGAACCTCTACTTAGTTGAGTATGCTAAGAAGAGGTTGTGATTGTGTGTTTAAAATTTACTTATTATTTTTTTTGTGAAATACCTTTTACTTGTGATGAGTAAAATGTTGATTTGAAAATGGGGCTTCTTACTTGACAAAATTGATATGTCAAGTAGAAGCCACATGTGCTTGATTTATGTTGAAAATGAGACTTTCACTTAACAAATATGGTATGTTAAGTCAAAGCCAAATGTGATTGATATATGTTTTGCTTTTCTTTGAAAATGGGACTCTCACTTAAAAAATTTGGTATGTTTAAGTGAAAGCCCAAATTTTATTGATATATATTTTTGAAAATGGGACTCCCATTTAACAAATTTAATATGTTAAGTGGAAGTCCAAATGTGATATGATTTTTGTTTTGCTTTTCTTTGAAAATGGGGCTTCTCACTTAACAAATTTGGTATGTTAAGTGAAAGCCCAAGTGTGATTATTTATGTTTTGAAAATGGGACTCCCATTAAACAAATTTGATATGTTAACTGGAGGTAAAATGTGACATAGAAATGAGACCCTCACTTAACAAATTTGGTGTGTTAAGTGGGAAGTCAAATATGTCATGAAAATGAGATTCTCACTTAACAAATTTGATATTGTAAGTGCAATCAAATATGATTTTTGAAAATAAGACTCTCACTTAGCAATTTTGACATGTTAAGTGAAATTAAAATTTGATTTATGAAAATAAGACTCTCACTTAGTAAGTTTGATATGTTAAGTGAAAGTTAAATGTGTCATGGAAATGAGATTCTCACTTAACAATTTTTAATATTTTAAGCAGAGTCAAATGTATATGAAAGTGAGATTCTCACTTAACAACTTTGATATGTTAAGTCTAATCAAATATGACATGAAAATAAGATTCTCAGTTAACAACTCTGATATGTTAAGTGGGAATAAAATGTGACATGAAAATAAGATTCTCATTTAACAACTTTGACATGTTAAGTGGGAATCAAATGCACATGAAAATGAGATTCTCACTCAACAACTTTGACATGTAAAGTGGGAATCAAATGCACATGAAAATGAGATTCTCACTTAACAACTTTGACATGTTAAGTGGGAATCAAGTGTATATGAAAATGAGATTCTCACTAAACAACTTTGGCATGTTAAGTGGGAATCAAGTGTATTTGATGTGCTATCTTTCTCTTTGGAAAGTGAGGGGAATTCTTTGTTTGACAAGTGTGTAATGTCAAATAAGATTCCAAAATAGAGGTGAAATTTATTTAACAATTCTTAAGTGTGTTAAATAGATTTCAATGATATGTTTTGATGCCATGTATGTGTTTTCATGATTTTGAAAAGAGAGAAACTTCAACTCTAGCATATATGAAATATGTTGAGTGGAATTTCAATTTTATGTTATGATTTGAAAATAGAATCTTCATTCAACAAATTTGAGTATGCTGAATGAAAGTGGCTATTTTCAAAAAAGGGTGCTTTTGAAAAGTGTCATTTTGTGAAAGAGTTTATTTGCTTAAATTTTATGATGAACCTCACCTCACCAAGCTAGTGGTTAAGAGGTTCTAGATTTTTTTTTATCTCTCCCTTCATTGTTAAATTTTGTTTTTTACCTATTGGGGAGCCTAATAAGGGTTTCAAGACCTACACGTAGTGAGGTCCTAAAACCTAAAAGATGTTGGATAACTTTGCTTAAGAATGAAATAAGCTAAGTCCCAATGGAAGGAAAGATAGTTTCAGACTCACATAAAATGCAAGTCCACTATCGATGCTTGGAGACAATAATCGTCTACTAAAGATGGAGAGAGGAACCATCCCTAGTGGAGTCACCAAAAAAATCTGTGGTGTTTATTTTTGTATTCGTTTGTATATGGGGGGAAGGGGGGGACACCACAGATGAGGGGTATACTTGTTGAGGTGATCGGGTATGACATTGAAGAATAGTATACTATCTCTAAAGATAGAAGCCATTATCCTGCAATGGACCTAATCATCTAATAAGAACTCTTAAGGCATGATGGGTCTTGGAATATACGAGAGATTTTTCCCTTTACATGGATGAATAAAGTAGGGTTTATTTAGACCAAGTTCTAAAGTTCTATGGGGGCAAGCCCCCATAGTTAATTACATCTTAAGGAAAATGAATCCTTTAAGAATACTCTCGATTAAAGTAGCAAATTATTATCTCCAAAGAATTCAAAGATAGAACTATCAATAAATTGGTTGTGTTTTAGAAGATCAAGTGGGATGGATCTAAAGGGAAGAGTTATTATTGAAACCAAAGGAGATGAGTAGGGAGTGCTCATGATACTAAGAAGCCTAGTGAGCACTCCAATCTATCTTATGGTTGAACTTTATATATTTAAAGTCGAGGAGATTTATTTATTTGAGTTGAAATTTTATTAGAAATCTAGGACATATAATTCTATAAGACAAGATTGTGGAAATGCCTAAGAGATGAGGATTTATGCTTGTAGCCTGTAAAGGGAAACAACAACCTCATATTCTAAATCTGGGGCATTGGCGAGGGTCAAAGTACTGCCTAAATCTAAGGTGAAAGTTGGTATATGGTTTACCTCCATAGAGAGACCATTTATTGGACTTATTTAGTGGCACTAACTCCTCCTACGCTTTAAATCCATGAAGAAAAGTCATATACTTTTGCAAGATGGCTAGGTTATTATTATTTATAAAAGGAAACTAAGTTTTTAAACCCACTCCCTAAGAGACTAGAGCATGAGGGTATGAATAATGACTTAAATCTAATGCAAATTTTTATCAAATTTCATTTAGTTTGGGACTCTTTATTTTGACACAGGTTATGCTATTTTGTATGCTTAAATGCATGAGAAATTGATTATGGGGCAAATCAAAAGGGAAAGAGGTGTTCCTTCATCATAGGCTCTCAAAGGTTAAGCTCATTCTATCTGGCAAAGATGGAAGCCCTCTCTTAACAAGAGTGAAAGAAGATGATTATGCATGATATTAAACATACAATCATCTAGTTAAGGGGTTGCAAAATATTTTTTAATCTTGATTTCATGCCTAGGCTTTTATATGATGTTAGGAGTTGTTAGTTTGGGTACAAAGATTAATTTTATCCTAGGAGCCTAATCACATCCATGCCATACAACAATCACCAATAATATACAAACTATGAAAAGGCATGCTTTTTCTAATGCACAAGCTAAACATAACATCAAACAATTTCATAAAACTATAGAAAAAGAATAAAAGGTCGATGCAGTCAGGTACCATTGTATATCCCAAAAGAAATGTGGGCAGCCGAGGTCGACCCTTATACAACCCGGATAAAAAAATTACAATTACAAATGATGAATGTTATGGGGATCTTCATTTTTAATTATTCATTTGACATCTTCCATTTCTTAATTTGATTTACTCCATTTCTTTCTTCCTTTTGGCTTGATTTGGATATGCTTACTCCAAAGGCATCACATAGTACATAAGATTTGGTCTTATAATAATTCATCCTAATCCTAATGTAAGATTACATTAAAAGAAGAAAAGTAAATCTAGCTACACCCGCAAAATAAATAATAGCTAAACACATCATACAACCCAAGCAGTTATATGAATAATTTGGACTTAGCACCCCACACATGGGAAACCAAGCCCACCTGTTCTAACTTGGATTATCCTTAGGAGCTAAGCAACCTGCACAGTAAAAACATTTTATATTTCTTTTTTATTTAGCGACCCCTAAAGCACAACCCCCTGCAGAAAACATGATTAGGCTAATATCATTTTGACATCCAAACTACATACACCCTAACATCCAGTGTACAATAATACATCACAAAATAAGCATACATCAAACCATACACTGCCTTAACATAAAGCTAGAAATGGTGATTTAGTCTAATGTGTGTGAATTAAAGCTTATGTGGTATCTCTTAACTAGACTTTAGAGTTATAATTTGCTAAATGTGAGGGATTTAATTTATAAAAGGTAATTTCACTTTAAGTTGTTTAGTTAATTTGCAAGTTTTAATTAATGCTTTCTTTTATTTCACTTAGCTTACACTTAACAACTAAGTGTTATAAAGAGAAGAAAGAGGGGGAATCTCTCTTTCATCCCTACCTTAAGTCACTTCTAAGAAAGTTAATTAATCAATTTCCTTTAATGAATGGTTAATTATATGTTTTGATTAGTTCTAAGTTTAGTCTTAGTTTAAATAAACTCATTCAATAAGAAAGGCATCTTAAGATTAATTGGAATGAATTACTATCATATAACACATGTTTGTTTATTTCTTTCCATCATATATAGCATGCATATGATTAAGTCCTAAACATACCTATACATGCAATTTATGTTTTAGCACACTTAAATGATGAATGCAAAGAAGTATGTTTGGAATTTACATATTTTGTTTGATTAAATTATGAATGCATATCTTTTTAATAGAAAAGAGGGATTTTTTATCCATTAGCAAAATACACATCCACATGTATAAAAGTTTTAAGTCAGTATGACGCCATTGTTCTGCATCAAGGGCGTACGGTATAAGACCTACTTAGGGCTACTTAAAGCCTCATAGCCCCAGGGTGTCTAGACTAATATACCACTTTTCTTAGATACATATGGATGTATAAGCAACTATAAGGATTGGAAAATCCATGCAAAAGTTGTATTTGATTCATTTGATTTATACATCCTATTCATTGGTCATATCACATATACATATGTATAAGTGAGTACAGTGTCATTGTTCTACACCAGGGGCATAAGGTACAAGACCTACTTAGGGTTACTTAAAGCCTTACAGTCCCGGGCTGTCCAGACTAATATACCACTTTTCACATATACAATTAATGTGCGAAAAGGAACCACAAGAACAAGAAGTCATACAAGAAATCATATTTGGTTTGATTATATAATTTACATATATGATATGTAATTCATCCTAAGTCTTAACATGGAGGTGCATAGGAATAGATTTGGGCAAATGTTGTGTTCATTTCAAATGAACTAGACATTTGTAAATCCTATGTCAATCCATGCAAGATAAGGAAAGAGAGCTTCATATTGCATACCTTGTAGTATCAACACATGCAAGCTTATAGACACTTATAATTAGCATCACTCCATCCATTATAATTGATTTATGAGCTTTTGAAAATAACTTTTGATTTAATAATGATAATAGCCACACTGTTTAATTTAAATCAACACATGCAAGTAGACATAAAAGAAACCATTTTATTTGGTTGATTTTAAAAGAAATGAGTGCATGATTACACATGGAAAGCAATATTTAGCATGATTGTAAAGAAATAAAGGAACATAAGCACATGATTTCATTCATCCTAATTAATTCCTAAAGACAATCATGCTAACTTAGAATAAACCAAAGTTCTTTAATATTATTTCATCTTTATGTTCGATTTGATTTAGGAAATATGAAAGAGGTTTGATGGTCTTAATCCCATTTCCCATGTGAGTTAATTTTGGTTCAATGAAGAAGAAATTAGATTGATTTTATGGTTTCATTAGGCTAGGGTATGAATTAAGCCAATTAATTAACCCTTACCCACATCACCTTAAGTTAATTAACTAATTAATAATGAGCCAATATGATATGCAACTACATGGAAAGTAAATTTGCAATGCTCTAAAAACTGAAAGGGGCCTAATGCAATTGGCTCATGATTAATAGTTAATTAAGTCTTAGGGATCTCACTTAACTACTTTTATGATTTTCACACATATGAGCTAACCATAATTTCATCATCTCTCACTTTGGGTCATTGGACACCCAAAGAGCTACCCAAGATTAGATTAAAGAATTATATTCAATTGAATTAATTAAGTTCTTTAATCAACTAATTAAACCTTAATTAACCTTAACCAATTAAAGTAAGATGGGCTTAGAGAAAGAGACAAAGAAAGGAGTCCAAGTCTCAATCCTTAAATCTTCTCAAATAATTAATTAAGGTTCAGGTTTGATTTGGATTTTTGATCAATTTTGTTAATTAATTAATTAATGAAAAGGGTGTTAACTAATTAATTACTTAAAGGATTAGAGAAGATTTAAAGAAAAGATTGGGAGAGGGAGTCCAAATTCATTTCCTTAGACTTCATCACCATTAACAAAGGTTAATAAGCTTAATTGTTTGATTAATTTACTATTTATTTTCTTAATTATCACTAATTAAATTAGAAATTGATTAAGACTTAATCAATTGGTTTCCCTAATTAAGCAATCAATAAAATCCTAGAAAAATAGGGGAGGTAGAGGTCATCCACCTAAATATACATAAAAGTTTAAGATTAATTGGATGGTTAATTAGGGAATAATTAAGCTAATTACATTTCCAATTAAACCTTCATTAAGTCAAATCCATTGTTCAAAATCAATTAATAATAATTTTTCTAAATTTTACTCTGAAATATCTTTAAAATGAGCCTAAGTTTGTATTTTTTTTGGATTTTTCTAGAATCAGTTATGAATTTATGAAGTTTTAGGATTAAAAATAGATTAATTAGCCCTAATTAAAGCCTTAATCCCATGGGCTATGTGGTAGTTGACGCAATGTGCTTTCCATGTGACGCGATGGGATTCACTATTTAAGTTGTCACATTCGAGTGCAGACTCAGATGGTGGTGCATGCGGTAACTCCGTGGACCATCCAATTTAAGATTAGATGGCCACAATTAAACCACAATTTTGAAGGATTAATTAGAAGTTCTAAGCATGATTAGATCATGATTATCCATTCTGATCATGCGGGATGGATGGTCCATGATCTCTCCTCCCGAGAGTCAAATAATGGCTACTGTCCATCGATCGCCTCTCGATCCGAGCTCACCTAAGCTTAGATGGAGATAAAAATGATCCCACACCTTCGGGGAAGCACAACAATCAAATTCAATAGTGGAAATCACATGACATGAAAATTTCTTTCACAAAATACCAAGCTATTTTCATTCAAGGACTGGTTTTAATGGCATACCTCACCAGAGCTTATGACCGGTGGTTCCATCGATTGAGGAAGCTTCATTTAGTAGAAATGAAACCTTGTTGAGCCGGATGAGCTTTGATTTGTTGTGGTTTGCTTGAAAGACCAAAACACTAGACATAGCTGGTCAGTCTTGATCGAACTCTACTCTGCCATCAAAAGCTTGGGAAAGGATTTGTTCTTGCTCGTTTAGCATCAAGGAAGGTGTGTACAAAGTTAATTGCACTTTTGTGGAGATTTGAGAAAATGGGAATCAAAGGTGGCCTACCCTATTTCAATTTCACGTAAAACTAAGAGTGGAGATTTTGGAGCTTGGGAAGGCTTGGAAATTGCTTTGAGAACTCTCTCTGCTTGGATACTATTAATCGAATGTCAGTGTGTTAGTTTGAGTGAGAATGAGGGGTATACCCCCTCATTCCTTGGATCGAAAGGCCATGGCTTATTTGGATTCTTCTTGATCAATTGGTCATTTCAAAGGGTGGTGGAGCTCCTTGGGTGCATGATGTGGCTTGGTTTGGTTCGGTGAGGGTGTGGAGGAGGCTGCCAAGGGAGGAAGTGCTTATCCTTGGTGGTTTGAAAAGCTCCAATGGGGATGGAGAGGTAATTTCACCTCCCTATGGATCATGGCCGACGCAACCACCTTTGGGACAGGTCAACCATGGTCTTAGGTGCCTAAGTGGACCTATGATTGGATGCCAAGTGGCCATGGGGAGAGAATGACTCAATATGCATGTGTCTTATCTAATGGGATGCCCTAAATCTAAGGGCAAAATGGTCATTTGACCATGGGTTTGATTTGGGCAGATTTGGAATGGCTCAAAAATGGGTTAGCCCAAATTTGAAATGGTTTGGAGTTTGTTTGGTTTGATTTGGCTTAATTTGACCTATTTATGTCAAATTAGGTTAGATTGGGTCAAGTTGACCAGTTGGTCAAATTGGCTCAAACCAATAGTTGGGTCAAGTTCACATGACTAATTGGAGTGTATTGATGTCATTGGTTTGATTCAATTTGCTTTGGATTTTATTATGGCTCATTTAGGTTCATATAGGTCAAATGGGTTGAGTTATTGACCAAATTGAAGGTTAGGTTGTTGAGTCAAGTTCAATTGGCTAATTGAAAATGATTGTAGGCTTTAGTTTGGTTTAATTTGGAATTAATTTGGATTTTGGCTAATTTGACCTTTAGTCAATTTGGGCTAAGTTGGGTCAAGTTGACCAATTGGTCAACTTAGGCTCAATTATGGCTTTGGTCAAGTTTAATAATTAATCTGGAATGAACTTAAGCCATTGGTTGCAATCAATTTGAATCAAATCATGATTTGACCCATTTTGGCTTTTTAGGCCTAATTGGGTTAACTTAGGTCAAATGGCCAATTAAGCTTGGTTTGGCTCAAGTGAGGGTTTGGTCATGTTTAATCATTGATTATGAGTGGGTTTGAATAAATGGTTTTAATCAATTTGGCATATGATAGATTTTGGCTAGTTTGGGTTTCATTTGGGCTAAATGTTGACTTGGTCAAAGGCTAGGTTTGACTTGGTTTGCCTAATTTAAGGTAATTGATCACCCTAGGGTATTATGTTTGGGTTTGATGAGCTTAGTTCAATCCAATTTGGGTTGGATTAGAACTTGGCTCAAAAAGGTAATTTAGGCCACTCTGGGTCAAGTGAGCTTAAATGGGTCAATTGGCTTCATCATGGCTTGATTCAAGTTTAGTTGAACTTACACATGAGCCTAAGATTGAAATATAAATCCAATTATAATTGGTTTGGAGCCAAATAGGTTTTGGTTCATATGATAATTTCAAGTCAAAAGGGGTCAACATGGACTTGGCTTGGGTTGACTTGGGTTTGGTTTGATAATGATGGTTTATGTTTATATTTGGGTTAATGATTATTGGAATGATTGAATCATGAAGAAATCCATAAGTTTTGAATTGGTTTAGGAATCACTTAGCCAACTTCAAGAATTTGGCTAAAAGGACTAAAATTGGGAATTTGATTTGATTTGGGTTTCAATCATTTGGATTTGATTTTGAAATTGAATTATGATTTGGAATTTGGTTTGGGTTTGAATTTAATATAAGATCAAAGGGCCTGGGTAGGGATTTAGAGTTTGAATTTAATCATGGGTTTCAATTATTTGAAAGTTGGATTTGATTTTGGAAATTGGATTTGAATTTGAGATTTGAATTAGGAGAAGGAAGCAAGGATTTGGTTTGGGCTATAGGGTAGGCAAGTCTTCCTAAATCCCTAAGGCACAATCTATTCTTATGGCTAACTCTTCTAAGTCTCTTGGGTAAGGTTAAGTGTTCACCTAATCACTAGAAGTTCTTAAGACTAAGGAACTCTTAATGTCTATGAGAGTCCTAGATCTATGATAAGGAAGCTGAGAGCTCACTCCAAAAGTGAGGTCAACAGTATGTTAAGTAGGAGTCAAGTGTATTTATGATTTGTGAAAATGAGACACTTACTTAACAAATTTGGCATGTTAAGTAGGAGTGAAGTGTATTTATGATTTTGAAAATGAGACTCTTACTTAACAAATTTGGTATGTTAAGTAGGAGTCAAGTGTGTTGATGATTTTTGAAAATGAGGCTCTTACATAACAAATTTGGTATGTTAAGTAGGAGCCAAGTGTGTTGATGATTTTAAAAATGAGACTCTTACTCAACAAATTTGGTATGTTAAGTAGGAGTCAAGTGTTTTTATGATTTGTGAAAATGAGATTCTTACTTAACAAATTTGGTATGTTAAGTAGGAGTCAAGTGTATTTATGATTTTGAAAATGAGACTCTTACTTAACAATTTTGGTATGTTAAGTAAGAGTCAAGTGTGTTGATGATTTTTGAAATTGAGGCTCTTATTTAACAAATTTGGTATATTAAGTAGGAGCCAAGTGTGTTTATGATTTGCTCTCTCCTTTTTGGAAAAAGAGGGGAACTCTTTGTTTGACAAATATGGTATACCAACTAGAGTTCAAAAATGTGTTGTGGTTTTGAAAGAGGGAAATTTATTTAACAAATTTAGGTATGTTAAATAAAGTTCAATTTGTTTTTGACTTTTCTTTTTTTTTTGAAAAATGGGACTCTCATTTGACAAATTTGGGTATGCAAATGGAGTCCAAATGTGTTTTGATTTTCAAGACTTTGGAAAAGTGGAAATCTATTTGACAAATGTAAGTGTGTTAATTATAATTCAATTTGCTTTGATTTTCCAAAAAAGAGGGAACTCTCATTTGACAAATTTGGGTATGTCAAATGATGGTTCAAATATGTCTTGATTTTTGTGTGTGATTTCTTGCAGGGAAACTTAAATTCTAGCATATATGAAATATGCTAAGTGGAGTTCCCCTCTTTATTTCATGATTTCATTTGGAAATAGAATCTTCTTTCAACTATGATTTTAAAAAGTGCTTTTAAATGTTTTTTTTGATTTTGAAAAGAACCTCCATGTAAAAATTATATGAATTGTAAAATGAGGTTTGGTTATGTGAGTGTGGGTTTTAAGAAAAATCTCTATATATGGAGGAGTCACCTTCAAATCTGTGGGGAGAAATGAAGAGACAAGTATATAAAAATTTGTCTTTTAAAGCCATGTAGATCAGCAGAGGTACTTATTCAAGTGATCGAGTACATCATTAAGGAATAGTGTACTATCTCGAAAGATAGAAATCACTACCCTTTAATGAACCTAATCACCTCAATAAGGACTCCTAAGGATGATGGGTCTGCATATGTACCAGAGATTCTTCCCTACTTTACATGGAAAAGTAAAGTAGGGTTTATTTTAAATCGGGTTCGTTAAGTTCCCTATGGGGCAAGCCCCTATAGTTAATTACATCCTAAGGAATGGGATTACTTAAGAAAACTCTCGATTAATGTAAATGATCATTATCTTCAAAGATTTCAATAGAAAAGGACTATCAATCGATTAGTTCATTTTTGAATATCAAATGAGATTGATTAAAGAGAGGGAGTTATTATGGAAGCCAAAAGAAAGATAACTAGGAGATGCTCATGATGCTAGGAAACCTAGTGAGCATCTTAAACTATCCTAAGGTTGGGCTTTACATTTTAGAAATTGATTTAGTTTGTTTGAGTTGCATTTTTCATTAGAAATTTAGGACTTATGATTCCTTAACACAAGATTAAGGAAATGCCTAAGAGGTGAGGATTTAAGCTTATGACTCATAAAAGGGAAAAGCAACCTCAGAACTAAATCTAGGGAGCTTTGGTGAGGGCCAAAAGCATAACCTAATTCTAAGGTGAAAATGGGTATTTGGTTTGCTTCTTCAAGAGAGGACAAATCACCTGACAGCTTGGACTTACAACCACCTGGGGGTGGCCACCAACTAACTCCTCCTATGATTTTAAATACATGTAGGCTAGTATTTATGCTTTATGCAAGATAGCTGGGCATTTATTTACTTAGAAAGAGACTAAGTCCTTAAACTCACTCCCTAAAGAGACTAGATCATGTAAAGGGTATGATTCAAATGACCTAAATCTAATGTAATTCAAATTTCATTTATTTTTATTTTCATGTTTTGACAATTATTTGACTTAGGCTATAGGATTCATACGCCTAATGAGAAATAGAGTTATTGGTCAAAATCAGTGAGAAGGGGGAGGTGTATTTCTACCATGGCTCTCATAAGTCAAGCCAAGTTATATGGCAAAGGTGGAAGCCCTCCAAATCAAGAGTGAAATAAGATGCATTTGTGCATGATATTATAAAAGAAATGCTCATCCAGCTAAGGGGTTGCTAATTCTTTTATCTTGATTTTAAACCTAAGCTTTAGGTGAGGTTATGAATTGTTTAATTTTGTTTTAAGTTGTTAAGTTGGGTAAAAGATTTAATTTTCCTTAAAGATCCTAATCCACATCCAGGTCATACATAAAGTAAGGAAGAAACTAGGAAAAATATGCCACTTAATGCAAAAGCTAAACAAATCATCAAATTTATAAAGCTAATCGCAAAAAGAATAAAAGGTCGTTGTGGTCGGGCACCACCACACAAACTTGAAAATATCAAATGTGGGTAGCCAAGCTCTACCCTTATACAACCCCAATTACAAATGAATTAAATTACAATTAAGCAAGAAATTCATTGTTATGGGGGTCTTCAAGCTTCATTCTTCATTCTTCTTCTCTTCTTCTATGGTTCCTTCTCTTGGATGGTTGGAAGGTAGATGCTCCAAGGCTTCACATGGTGCATAAGATAGGATCTTATGACCAATGCTCATCCTAATCCCCATAATAATCATTCCAAAATCCTAATTGCACAAATTTACATGAAAAAAAAAGTGAAAATCTAACTAACACCTACAAAACAAAGGTTAGCTAAAACAAACCACATAAATCCCAAGCATGTATATTGGACTTATCACCCCACACATGGGTGACTAAGTCCACCTGTCCTATTAGATTATGCTTAGAGAATAAAGCACCTACAAGTAAAAGCATCTATATTTTTATTTATGATAGCGCCCCTTAAGCACAATCCCACATAGAAGAATAGTTAGACTAAGAGCATCCTACCATTCATTCTACAAGCATACACCTTAACATCTAGTCTAAAACATATATCACAAAATAAAACAAACATCAAACCATGCACCGACCTAACCTAAAGCTAGAAGTGGTGACTTAGGCTAATGTGTGTTCTTTGAAGGTTTGTGTGGCATGCTTAGCTATGGCTTTAGGTTAAAATTTTCTAAGTGTGAAAACATGTTCAACTTAGAGGAGAGTTTCATTTAAGTTGTTTAATTATTTTGGGTTGATTTTATTTCATGTTTTGATTAGGTGCTAGTGAATCCTACAATTAATTACTAAGTTATGAAGAGAGGGAAAAGAAGAGAACTTCTCTTTCCTTACCTAACCTAAGTAATTTCTAAAGTAGATTCACATTTTAATTTTGTTTAGGTGAATGTTTTGATTAAATCTTTCAATTAATCCTAAGTTTAGATAAACTCTAAACAAACCTATTCAAAAAGAAAGGCATTTTAAGATCAAATAAAATGAATCAAAATTCACATAACACACATTACTTCATTTCTTTCTCAACATATATAGCATGCATATGGAAGGACCCCAAGCATATCTATACATACAAGTGAGAATATTTAACATACTTTATGATGCATGCTAAGTAATTCATTTAAGGAAATTTAGAAGTTGAATATGCATGATTTTTCTTAAGTAGAAAGGGGTTTCTTTATCCAAATTTTCAAATACACACATGAAAGTAAGAAAGGCATAAGTGAGTACAACCATTGTTAACCGGAGGTGTAAGGTACAAACCTACTTAGGGCTACTTAAAGCCTCAAACCTCGGGTTGTCCAACTAATATACCACTTTCCTTAATTATAAACATGTGTATAAAAGAAATGAAATGGAAAAGAAGAATGCAAAAGTTGTATTAATGGATTCATTTTATTTATGCAATTTATGTATGCAAGTATAGATAACCCTTCTTAGGTGATAGCATAGGGATGAATAGGGTATGGAATTAAGTAAGTGTTAGGTTCTTTTCAAATGAACCTTACATCTTACTAACTCCTATTCAAAACTATACTAACATAAAAGAGAAACAAAACCTATGCTAAGCATACCTTTATAATCTTTCACATGCAAACTCATAATTAAAATATAAATAACATACTTTTAGATTTGATATTTGATTTATATGTTTTGAAACTAATTTGAATTTATTAGTGATAATAGTCATTCATATTTCTACTTTAGCCAACACATGCAAATTGACATAAAGTAAACAATTTCATTTTTAAATTTGAATTTAAAAAATATGAATGTATAAAATCACATGGCATACAAATTTAAGCAATGAAAGCATGTAAACAAGTTCACTTCACTTAAATCCTAAAGACATTCTTATAGAATAAGAAAGTTTAAAATAAATCAAAGTGAATTCAATGTGATTTTTATTTAGTTTGAAGTTTGATTTAATTTTGAAAAGGTGAGATGAGTTTGCTATCCTTAACCCATTCCCACATGTGTTTGATACTTTTGTTTAATTTTTAGATAATTAGATTCATTTTTATGGATTAATTAGGTTAAAAAATGAGTGAAGTAACTTAATTAACCCTTACCTACACCACTTAGAATGATTAACTAAATAATTATGAGCCAATGAGGTGACATAAAAACTCACAAGGAATTTAAATTTGCAATGCACCTAATAATAAAAAGTCCTAATGCCATTTGGCTCATAATTAAAGGTTAATTAAGCTAAGGGGTTTAGCTAAAGTAATTTCAAAACACCCTTTCACACATATGAATTGGGTTTTAATTTTCTTAATTGAACTTAGGCTATTAAACATCTAAACATCTACCTAAAGTAAATTAATTAAGTTCTGAAACTTTTTAGAATTTTGAAAATTAATTAAGGAGATAATTAATGAATTAACCCTTAATTAGGAGAAAATTAAGAAAAGAAAAAGGGGGTTTAGAGAATAGCTTAGGGGAAATGCCCCAAAATTATTCTATAAACCTCCTACTTATTGGATCTGACCTTAATCAACCCTAATCATGGATTAAAACCACTAATTACACCCTAATTATCCTTAATTACATAAGGAGGGTAATTAAGAAATCCATATGCAATTCTTCTAATCATGCCTTCAATAAATCCCAAGAAAATTAGGGAGGTAAGTCATCCCCTAAATCATACCCAAGAAATTTGGGATTAATCAAAGGCTTAATTAAAAATTAATTAGCAAAATGAAGTTTCTAATAAAACTTAAAATCTATAAAAATTATAATTCAAAACACATTGAAATTAATTTTAAAATATTCTAGGTTGAATTATCTTTCCATAGGATTTTATTTCATATTTTTCTAAATTTTATAGAGAGAGTTATGAATTTTAGAAGATCCCTAGATTAATTAGGATTAATTAAAACATTTTAACTAATCCTATTGCTCCTGACGCGATGTGTGGTAGCGGCGGTCAGTGGGCTTTACACACGTTGTGCCATGAGGGATTCACTTAAATGTCAAATCGAATGTGGCGGGGTTGATGGTTTTTCTTTGTTCCGATCAAAGATCGAGGATTTCCAGATTTAAAATGGATAAAGGAAATCTAAATGTGGGGAATTATCTTTCCATCCAAAATGCATGGATGGAGATCTCCCAAGTTCTTTGATCAGAGATCGTCCATGATCAGGGAAGATCCAGCTATTGAGCTGGATTCAAACCAAACTCAACCCATCTAAAACAAAAGCGGCATCCAATGGTAAAATCCATGGGATTAAAATTTATTTCACAAAGCTCCACACAAAGAGTGGAAAATCCCTTTGGAGGTGATCACTCGGTCCAAAGTTCGTCTGGTTAGATGAAACTTGATGTTTTGAGAACTTGAGGTTGAGTGGATTGGTATATAAACCACCTCCTCTTTAGCTAGCTTATGGCTTTGATATCCCCTTGCCTTTGGAACTTCAAAGAGAGCTTGGGTGCACTTGGCCTCTCATGGGTGTAGAATTTAGTGAATTGAGTGAGGAAGTTAGCTCTTCAATTCTCTCCCTATTTTCACTATTCAAAAATTGAAGATAGGAAAATGGCTAGAGCTCTAGGAAGCTAGGGATCACTCTTTGATGGCTTCTTAGTCTCTCTAGTACTCAATCAAATGTGTGGCTATTGAATTGAAGTGAATTAGGGGGAGTATATCTCCCCCTTGAAGGATCGAACGGGTCCATCCATTTACCATTTTTGATTAGTGAGCTTGGGGTTGGTTGTTTGAGTTAGTGTGCACATGGTGGGTTTGAGCCAAAGTGGATTGCCAACCTCCATGTGCTTGAATTTGAGTGGGAGATGGTTTGAATTTGAGTTTTGACCATAGGTCAGTTTATCTAGGGACCAATTGGGTGACCCAAACCCATTGGGTTCACCACTCTTCACTAGCTCCCCTTGAGCTAGGAAAGCCTCAGTGAATGTGAAGGGTATGACCAAATTACCCATGGATTAAGCCAAAATTTGTTCTATGTCCTAGGGGTAAAATGGTCATTTTGCTAATTTTTCACTTTAGATATGTTGGGTATGTGGAGAAACTAGGTTTGGCCATGTTTCATGAGATTTGGAATTCATTTGATAGGGTTTGGCTCATGTTGACCCATTTAGGTCAAAATGGGTCAACTTGGGTCAAGTTGATCAATTGGTCAAATTGGGTCAAACCAAGGGTTGGATCAAGTTGATATGACCATTTGAAATGTTTTGGTGACTTTGGTTTGATTCAATTTGGTATAGTTTTGAATTTGGCTCAAATGACTTCATTTAGGTCAAATGGATCAAGTTGACCTACTTGACCCATTTGACCTATTTGAGGTAGGTCAAGGGTAGGTTTAGGTTTGGTTAGTCATATGGAGTGGATTGGTATCTTTGTTTCCAAACAATTTTGGTTATGTTCAAATTTGGCTCAACATGACCCCTTTAGGTCATGTTGGGTCTAAGGTCAATTGGGCTAGGTTAGGTCTAGTTGGCCAATTGAGGCTTTGGTCAAGTTCAACAAGTGATTTGGAATGAACTTGACCCATTGGTTTGGATCAATTTGGCTTAGATCAAGTTTTGACACATTTTGACTTTTTAGGTCAAGTTGGATCAACTTGGGTCAAGTGGCCAATTGGGCTAGGTTAGGCTCAAATGTTGGCTTGGTCAAGTTCAATACATAGGTCATGAATGAACTTGGATCAATGGTTTCAATCAATTTGCCTATGGTGGAATTTGGTATGTTAGGTTTCATTTTGGGCTAAGTGTTGACTTGGTCAACCTTTAGGTTTGACTTGATTTGACCTAATTTGATTGATTGATCATCCCATGATGATTGTTGATCATGATGAGAGGCATATATGAGTTTGGTTCAATCCAATTTGGTTAGGATTAGAATTTGGCTCATAAGGATACTTTAGGTCACTTTGGGTCACAACTTAAGTGGGTCAAATGGCTTGATCAAAGCTTGATTTGAAGTTAGTTGATCTTGTATATGGACTTATGATTGAAATATAAATCTATTTACAAGTGGTTTGAAGTCAAATGGGTTTTGATCCATTTGATAATTTCATATTCAAAGGAAGAATATGAAGGGATTTTGGGTTTTGATTTTGACTTGGGTTTTGATTGGTGATTGAATTTTTATTTTTGAATTCATGATTGTAGGGTTGATTGAATCATGAGAGAAAATCAAGAGCTTGATTTGAAGTTGGCTAAGTTCAAGATTTTGACTTGAAAGGCTTAGGTTGGATTTTGAATGGATTTGAGTTTGATTTTTTTGGAAGTGGTTGATTGTTTGAATTTATATTTCATTTATATATGTGAATATAAATGAGAATATAAATTGAATCATGAAGAAAATTTTGAAGTGATTTGATCATGATTTGGGCTATGTCCATTAAGAAGGATTTAAAGGACTAAGGAAAATTTGAGCTTAGGAATTTTGATGGATTTTGATCATGGGTTTCAATCATAGATTTCAATCATATGGAGTTGATTTGAATTTGGAGAAAATCAATTAAGATTGATTTGCAGTTTTTCTTGAAGGAAGAAAAGTGAGGAATGGTTCAAGCTAAGGGTAGGCAAGTTTTCCTAACACCCCTAAGGCATGACCTATTCCTATGGCTAACTCTTCTAAGTCTCTAGGGCTAGGTTGAGTGCCTACCTAATCACTAGTTGTGTCTTAAGACTAAGGAACTCTTAATGTCTAAGAGGAATCCTATGCCTAAGATGGAGGGATTGAGAGCTCATTCTAAAAGTGAGGTCAACAGTGAGTTTTGTGCTTTTTGAAAATTTCTTATGAATCTTGTGCAAATCTTGTATTATGTGAATTTTAAAAAAGTGCTTTTAGAAGAGTGCAATTTTAGAAAAGAGTTTGTTTTCTTAAATATAAGATGAACCTTGCCTCACTAAGCTAGTGGTGAAGAGGTTTTAAATTTTAGACATCTCCTTTTATTAGTTAATTTAATCATTTACCTATTAGGGGACCCAATAGGGTTTCAAGACTTATAGGGAGTGAGATCTTAAAACTTAGAGGATGTTGGCTAGCTTTACTTAAGAATGAAATAAGCTAAGAGCCAATGGAAAGAGAGATAGTCTCAAACTCATATGAAATACAAGTCCACTATCGATGCTTGGAGACAATAATTATCTACTATAGATGGAGAGAGGAACCATCCCTAGCGGAGTCGGTAAACATCTGTGGTGTTTATTTTTGATATATATATAGAGGACACCACGCAGTTCTGAGGGTGTACTTATTAAAGTGATCGGGTATGACATTGAGGTATGATGTACTATCTCTGATAGATGCATCACCCTTCAATGGACCTAAACTCTTAATAAGGACTCATAAGGCATGATGGTTCTTCGAATATACTAGAGATTTTTCTCCTACTTTACATGGATGAATAAAGTAGGGTTTATATTAAATTGGATTCTAAAATTCTCTATGAGGGCAAGTCCCCATAGTTAATTACATCTTAAGAAAGGTGAATTAATTAGGAATACTCTCGATTAAAGTAAGCAATTATTGTCCCCAAATATTTCAATAATAAGACTATCAATAAATTGATTATATTGGAAAATCAAATGGGATAGATCAAATAAGGTAGACTTATTATCAAGCCAAAGGATATGAGTAGGGAATGCTCATGATACTAGAAAACCTAATGAGCATTCCACTCTATCCTATGGTTGGGCTTTATATAGTTAAAATTGAAGAGAATTATATGTTTGAGTTGAAACTTTATTAGAAGGCTAGGACTTATAATCCTATAATACAAGGTTATAGAAATTTATAAGAGGTGAGGATTTATGCTTGTAGCCCAAAAGAAATAGTCACCTCGGATCCTAAATCTAGGGAGCTTTAGCAAGACTTGAAGCACGACCTTAATCTAAGCAAAGATGGGTATATAGTTAACCTCCATAAAAGAAAGTAAACCACCCAACTACTGGACTTATAACTATCTGGAGTGGTAGTTAGCTAACTCCTTCGATGCTTTAAAATCATGTAGGCAAGTCATATAATTTTACAAGATAGTTGGGTTGTTTTTATTTAGAACAAAACTATAGTCATTAAACTCACTCCCTAAGAGACTAGAGCATGAGTGGTATGAGCAATGACTTAGTCTAATGCAAATCTTTTTAAATTTTATTTGATTTTGGACTCTTCATTTTGACAAAGGTCATAAGATTTTTATATGTCTAAATGCATGATGAAATGAGGTTATTGGCTAAATCAGAAAGAAAGAGGTGTTTTCCACCACATAGGAGACCCTAAAAGGTCAAGTCTTCCCCTATCATATAAGGATGGAAACCCTCTCTTTATAAGAGTGAAGCAATATGAATGCATGATATTAAACATACAACATTCACCTAAGGAGTTGCTAAATCTTTTAATTATCTTGATTTAATGCCTAGGCTTTATATGAGGTTATCAATTATTTAGAAAAATTAATTATGAGTTTTAGTTGGGGTAGAAAATTTATTTTTCCCTGAGAGCCTAATCGGATCCAAGCCACACATTAAATCACAATATGAGTAAGAAACTAAGAAGAGCATGCCATTTCTATTTCTCAATTTAAATAACATCATGCATTTTATAAATCCAACAAAATAATAAAAGATCGGTGCAGACGGGTGCCACTGTACAACTCGAAAAGAGAAATGTGTAGCCAAGCTCTACCTTATACAACCTGGTATATATGAAATAATAATTATAATTTTACAAGTTAATCAATTCTATGGGGGATCTTCTTATCTTCATTCTTCACATCTCCTTTATTTCTCTATTTGGATGTGCTTGCTTCAAAGGCATCACAGGGCCTCCCAGGACAAAGCCCTCTAGCCACCGCACATCCTAATCCCCCATAACACTAATCCTAATACCAAATGAAAATCACCTTGCACATAGGTAACCAAGCCCTCCTATCCTAATTTAGATTATTCTTAAGGGTTAAGAAACTTGCAAATGATAACATTTATATTTATTTTAATCATCCCTTAAGCACAATCTCCTACATAAAACATGATTAGGCTAATCACGGCCTAACATCCAGTCTACTGAAGCATACACCCTAACATCAAGTCTACAATAAAACATCATAAAACTAAATATACATCACTCCATGCACCTCCCTATCATAAAGCTAAAAGTGGTGACTTACTTCTAAAGTGTGTGTATTAAGGCTTGTGTGGTATGCCTTAACTAGGCTTTGCTATAATTTTCTAAGTATGAAAGGATTTAATTATAAAGGATGTTTTCACTTTAAGTGGTTTAATTGATTTGCAAGTTTTACTTAGTGTTTTTCTTAAAAATAGGAGATTTCCATTCTTACATGATAGGAGAATGCTTGATCTGTGAGGGCATCCCTTATGGTGGAAAACATCCCATTCTTACTGATTTAGTCAATAATTTTATTTTATCGTGCATATAGACATCAAAATCCTAAAGCCTTTGTCAAAATGAAGTGTCAAAATTTAAATAAAATTTTAAAATATTTTGCATTAGATTAAGTCATTATTCATACCACTCATGCTCTAGTATCTTAGAGAGTGGGTTTAAGGACTTTAGGCACTTTTTTGAATAAATAATAGCCCAACTATCTTACAATTTCATATGACCAAACTACATGATTTTAAAATCATAGGGGGAGTTAACTGGCCGCCACTCCTGGCAGTTGTAAGCCCAACAGTCGAACAGTTTATTCTCCCTTTTGGAGGTGAACCTTTATGTCCATCTATCGCTTAGATTTAGGTCATGCTTTAGCTTGTACTATAACTCCTTAAATTTAGGATCCGAGGTAGCTATTTCCTTCGGGCTACAAGCATAAATCCTCACCTCTTAGTCATTTACACAACCTTGTGTTGGTAAATTATAAGCCTAATAATCTAGTAAAATTTCTACTTTAATGAAATAAATCTCTTTAATTTCAAATATATAAAGCCCAATTATAGGATAGATTAGAATGTTCACTAGGTTTTCTAGTCTCATAAGAATTTCCTACTTCTTTCCTTTAGATTCTAAAAATAAGTCTTCTCCTTGAACTTTTTCAATTGATTTTCCAAACATAACCAATCCTTTGATAGTCTAACTTTGAAATCTTTGGAGATGATAGTTGTCTACTTTAATCGAGAGTATTCTTAAAAAATTTCATTTCCTAAGTTGTAATTTACTATAGAGGCTTGCCTCCATAGGAAACTTAAGAACCCAGTTTAATATAAATCCTACTTTATACATCCATGTAAAGCACAGGAAAAATCTCTGGTATATTTAAAGACCCATTATTCCTTAGGAGTCCTTATTAGGTGATTAGGTCCATTGAAGGGTGATGCTTCTATCTTTCGAGATAATACATCATACCTCAATGTCATGCTAGATTACTTCAATAAGTACCCCTTATGATCTGCATGGTGTCCCATCATATCTAAAAATAAAACACCACACATTCCCTCACTTTCAAATATTCTTGATTTATCATATAATTATTTTATTGGGATTGTACCATTAGAAGTTGGTCACCTATTAAATCTAATGTACTTAATTTTCTAATAATAATTTGATTGGCAAAATATTAGAGTCACTTGGAACTTATTAACTATTATCGAATTATATATGGACTCAACTCTTCAATGGCTTCATTCTTATTTCTCAGAAATATAAAGAGCCTTCAAAGCCTAGACCTTTCAAATAATAATTTATCGGTGTCATTCCTACAAAACCTTATCTTTCTTAAGCACTTGAATCTGTCATTTAATAATCTTGAAGGAGAAGTTCCATATGAAGGTGTTTTTTGCAAATTATTCGACAATCTCTCATTGGAAATAAAAAAAATATGTGAAGGAATTCCAAAACTTCATTTAGCAAAATGTAATGATAGATTATCAACAATTAAAAGTACTCATAATTTAATCAAAATTTTAGTTCTCACTTTTAGCATGCTAGTTATATTATTGTTCTTTTCTTCTATTTTATGTTACCTATCAAAACAAAACCAAAGTGGAAAGAAGAAATTTATCAAACTCATCCTTAAACACTTGCAAGAATTTCTTATGAAAATTAGCCAAAGCTATAAATGATTTCTCCACTCAAGTAGGATATGGAAGATATGGCTCAGATATGGCTATTAAAGTTTTCAAACTTGAGGTTCATGGAGCTTTTAAGAGTTTTACATCTGAATGTGATGCATTAAGATGCATATGCCATCATAATCTTATCAGGGTCCGAACCTCATAATATGATATGCATGTTGTGAAATATTCAATCATTCAGTTAAGGGTTTGCTAAATCTTTTAATTATCTTATTTAATGCCTAAGATTTATGGTGAGGTTATGAATTATCTGAAACTTTAGTTATGAGTTATAGTTTGGTAGAAAATTTATTTTATCCTAAGAGCCTAATCACATCCAGCCACACATTAAAGTATCATTCATTTAAGAAACTAAGAAAAGCATGTCATCCTAATACACAATTTAAACACAACATCAATTAATTTTATAAAACTAATGTAAAAGAATAAAAGGTTAGTGCAATGCATATAGAACAAAAAGGAAAGATGGGTAACCGCCTTGTACAAACCAATTATAAATAATTATTACAATTTATAAATGCTATGGGGTCATATTTCTTCATTCTTCATACCTTCATTTCTTCTTGATCTTAGATTTGATTTACTCCACTTCAAAGGCATCACATGGCCTCCAAGACAAAGCCTTTTAGCCAATGTTCATCCTTATCTCCCATAACACTAATCGTAATATAAAAATTATATTAAAAAAAAGAAAAGTAAGTCTAACTACACTGCAAGATAAGTGGTAGCCAAATATAAATATAACCCAAGAAATTATATTTAGAATTTTGACTTAGCACCCTACACATGGGTAATCAAGCCCACATGTCCTAACTTGGATTATGCTTAGGGGTTTAAGAAACCTACAAAGAGAGAATTTATATTTATTTTAAGCAGCCCCTTAAAAACAATCTTCTATAGAAAATATGATTAGGCTAATATTAGCCTAACATCCAATCTATAAAGCATATACCCTAACATCTCTAAAATAATACATCACAAATAAAACATACAACATACATACATCCCAACTTAAGACTAGAAGTGGTGACTTAATTAATGTATGTGTTAAGGTGTGATATATGTCAACTAAGCATTGTATTATATTTTTTTAAGTGTAAGAAGACTTAATTAAACATGGGAGGTTTGTTTCACTTGAAGTTATTTAATTGATTTGAGAATTTTAATTTGTGTTTCTTTTCATATGATTAACTTAGCAACTAAGTGTTATAAAGAGAAGAAAGATGATTTACATCTTCATCCCTACCTTAAGATACTTTCTAAAATACATTAGTTTGATTTAGTTCTCTTTAGTGAATGACTTATTACACATTTTAAATTAATCCTAGTTTAGATTCACTTTAAATAATTTTATCTGATGTGAAAGACATTTTGAGATTAATCTAATTGAATTACTATCACATGACACATGTTAAATCATTCTTTTCCATCACATGTAATCATGCACTTTATTTTATTCTAAGTGTATCTATACATACAATATGTTTTATCACACTTATATGATGAATGTAGATATGTAAAGTATATATCATTTTATATGATTGAATTATTTAATCATTAGTTTAAATCTCTATCTTATACAAAATATATAGGGATGAAATTAAATAGGTATGTGTCATTATTAATTAGGAAAGTGAGGTATTCAAATGACCTCCTTAGGGCTAACTAAAGCCTCATATTCCCAAGATATCCAAACTATATACCCATTTACACTCAAACACAATTATAATGCATGAATGTAAGAAAGAAAGCTTCAAATCATATGACCAACTAATTCAATCACTTAGTCAATTATGAATGCTTGTATCCTTGATAAAAGAAAATGGGATCTAATTCCATGATTAAGTACACACACACATATATAAGACACATAAGCTAGTACATGCCATTGTTAACCAGGGAAGTGAAATAATCAAATGCCCTCCTTGGGATTACTTAAAGCCTCGTAATCCTGGGATGTCCAAACTAAACATTTTCTTTTTCCAAATATATATGGATGTAAACATAAATGAAGGAAAGAAAAATATACAAAGATTGTATTTTTATTTGATTGAAGCATTTATACATGTGGATTAAGGTTCTATCAAAATTCTAATGTAGGAACACATGTAAATGAAATCAAATAAGTACGTGCTACTATTAACTAGGGAAGTGAGATAATCAAATGGCTTTCTTGGGGCTAACTAAAGCCTCGTTCCTGAATGTCCAAACTATATCCATAGGTGTTCAAATCGTTCATTTGAAGAAATTGAAACCCTTCTTATTGGATGATCATGATACTTCCCAAAGATTAAAATTCTTGATCAATGGAGGAACAATATTACCATTTTTGTTCAAAAAGATACCAAAGCAGGTGATTGACTCATTCCATACTAGAAAGAATCGCAGGAAATCCTTTGATAACATGGATTCCTATTTCTCAATGATATCCCATGATCGAGACAATTGATTGAATCTCGTGAAACCATTTCATAGAAGTTCTTTGATATCTTCTTTTTATAAACCAAATCGACTTTGATTCTTGAATGATCCACATATTAACATTTAAATACATGTAAAATTACATATGACTTAAAGAAACGAAAGCTTTATTTCACATGTCTGAACTATAAGCACATGCAAACCTATATATGTTCATAACTATCATTCTAATCAATCCAATTGATTTATAAACTTTAGAAAGTAATTTGAATTTATTAGTGATAATACATAAGTTAATCTAACACATGGAAGCTTACATTAAAGAAAACCATTTGATTCAATTAACTTTGAAAAGATGAATGCGATTTCAAATGACATATAATGATTAATATGATTAGAAAGGAATAAATAAACATGAACACATGATTTCATTCAATCAAATTAATTTTTTAAGGACAATAATCATTTAAGGTAAACCAAAGCTTCCTTAATTTTTTAATTTTTAATTCCATATTTTTATTTGATTTAAGGATGTGAGAAAAGGTTTGCTGATCCTAGCCTATTCCTATGTTTGTTAATTAATTTAGCTCAATGAAATATGATTAAGTTGATTTTATGAGTTAATTGGGTTGTAATATGCATTAAATCCATTAATTAACCCTTCCTTATGTTACCTTAATATAGTTACTCAAATAATTTTGAGCCAACATGATATGGACATACATTGAAAATTAAGTTAGCAATGACCCTAAGAAATGAAAGAAGTTAAATGCAATTGGCTCACAATTAATGATTAACTAAGTTAAGAAACTCAATTAAGTACTTTTATAACTCCCCCACACATATGGGTATAATTTCTTAGAATTTTCTTAGGTTGTTGAACACCTAAGGGTCTACCCAAGATCTCATTAATTCAATTTTGGTATGATTATGATTTCAATTTAATTAATTAATTAATTTAATTAGTTAATTAAGCCTTAATTAGTTTGATTAATGAAATAAGCTAGGGAAAGAGATTGGGGAGGAGTCCTCAATCCCATTCCATTACTATATTCACTATTCGATGGTGATTAACCACTTAATTAATTGACATTTTACTATTCATGTGATTAATCAATAATTAGTTAACTTAGGAGGGCAATTAAAGCTTAATTAGTCAATTTCCCTAATTAATTATGCAAAAAATCCCAGGAAACTTATGAGAGGTAGAGATTATCACATTTAATTAACCAACAAAGTTTAGGATTAACTACTTAAATAATTAAAGAGTAATTAAGCTAATTAATTTCTTAGTTAAACTTTAATTAAGTTCTAATTACTGTTCAAAATTAATTAAGAATATTTTTATAAATTCTCCTCTAAAATACCTTTAAAATAACTATTTACTTATTTTTTTATGATTTTTCTATAATTAGTTATGATTTTCATATGTTTTAGCCATTAAACACATTAATTAGGCCTAATTTACCCTTAATCTTGTCAGTGCCATGTGGTGCGCTAATGCGGTGTACTTTCCATGTGGCACTGTAGGATTGGTTACTTAAACTTAATCGTAGTCAGTGCTTGTGTGGCGGTGGTAGATGCGCTTTCTCATGTGCCCGATCTAAGAGCAGATGACCATGATTAAACCCGCAACACTAAAGGATAAAATAGGATAATTCAACAGATCTAATCACAGTCCATTATAATCACGGAATGGATGGTGCATGATCTTGTCATGCAAGCAAGAGGGAATGAAGTCCGCGCCATTGCTCACATGATCCGAGCTCACCGAGCTTGGATCAACTCAAACAAACCCCACACCATTGTGTGGAGGATCCAGGGATCCAATGGCTAGGATTGCATGGGGTGGATGTTTTCTTTAAAAAGCTCCAACGCATTTTTATACAAGGATCAATTTCAATGGCTTGCCTCACCAGAGCTCAAGACCAGTGCAAAATCTGATTGAGGAAGCTTCGTTTAGTAGAGATGAGGCCAGATGATCAACATAAGCTCCATTTTGAGGTGGATAGCTTAGAAGGCCAACACCAAAAGCGTAGGTGGTCAGTGTTGATCATTTAGTGGTCAGAGGGCTCAGGAGGCAATTCATTCTTACTTGACTAGCTCTAAGGAAGATGTGCGCAAAGTTTATTACACTTTGGTTGAGTTTAGAATAAATGAGATTGAATGGGAGGGTGCCTTATTTTGGCTTGAAGGAAACTGAGAGTGGGGATGTTCGGATGAGCTTGAGAGCTTGGGGAAGGTCTCTGGCGGCTCATTTTAGATAGCTAGGGTCCAGAGGAATACAAGTGTGTGAGCTTTAGTGGAAATGATGGGGTGTATGCCCCTTCCCAGATGGATGGGCTGATTTGTCTCTATGAGATCATCCGCCACCTGGGAGGATTGTGGAGGTGGCTACCAAGGAGAGTGTTCTTGGTGATTTCAAATGCTCCAATGGAGAAGGTGAGGTAATTTCACCTCCCCATGGGTCATGGCCAACCCAACCACCATTGGGTTAGGTTGGGCAGTGTCTAAGGAGCCTAGGTGGACCAACATGAGAGTGTCAAGTGGTCAAGGAATGGAAATGACCACTTTCATGGGTGATTTGCCTCATGTGATACCCTTAGCCTAAGGGTATGATGGTCATTTAGCATTGGATTTGATTTGGTCAAATTTGAAATGCATCCAAAGTGGGTTGGGCCAAATTTCATATCATTCAGAGTTCATTTAGTTTGATTTGGCTTAATTTAACTCATTTAGGTCAAATTAGGTTAGGTTGGGTCAAGTTGAGCAATTGATCAAATTAGGTCAAACCAAGGGTTGGGTCAAGTTCATATGATCATTTAGAGTGTATTGATCTCATTGGCTTGGTTCAATTTGGTTTAGATTTGGTTTTAGTTTATTTGAGTTCATTTGGGTTAAATGGGTCAAGTTGACCAATTTGACCCAATTGGCAAAATTGGCTTAATTCATGGCTTGGTTTGGGTTAGGTTGATCATTTGGAATATGTTGTGGGCTTTGGTTGAGTTCAATTTGGATTTGATTAGGTTTTAGGTTGGTTTGACCCTTTAGGTCAAGTTAGGTTCAATAGGTCATTTGGGTCTAGTGGGTCAATTTGGCTCAATTGAGGCTTTAGCCAAGTTTAACAATCAATTTGGAATGAACTTGAGCCATTAGTTGCAATCAATTTGATTTAGATTTTGATTTGATCCATTATGGCCATTTTGGTCAAATTGGGTCAACTTGGGTCAAGAGGGCTAATTAGGTTAGATTTGTCTCAATTGAAGGTCAAGTCATGTTCAAGTGTTAATTTTGAGTTTGTATGAATCATTGGTGTCAAGGGATTTGGCTTAGGTTACAATTTGGCTTGTTTGGGTTGACATGGGTTAAGAAGGTTGACTTGGTCAAAGGGCTAGCTTGAATTGGTTTGACTCAATTTATGATAATTGATCAACCTACAATGATCAACAATTATGTCATGAAGTTTGGATTGGCTTAATTTACTTTGGTTTGGCATGAGTTGGATTTTGGTTCAAATAGGTGAAATTGGTCAATTTGGGTGAAGTGAGCCAATTGGGTTTAGTTCGCTTGATTTTGGTTTGAGTCTGATTTAGCTGAGTTTATATATGGATTTGGGATTAATATATAAATTCAATTATAATTGGTTTAGGTTCAAATAAGTTTTGGTTCATTTGAATATTTCAAGTCGAATGGCTAAGTTGGGTTTGACTTTTTTTTGATTTAGCTTGATGCTTGTAGATTTCATTTATATTTAGAATAGTGATTGAAGGAATAATTAATTTAAGATAAAATCAATTAGATGTGGTTTAAATTTTAATGGAATTTGGCTAAATCCAGAAAGTTGGCTTAAAGGGTTTTTATTTGGATTTTGATTTAGTTTGATTTAGTTTTGATGATTTAAATATATATTTTATTTATATTTGTGAAAATGATTGAAGATATGATTGATTCATGAGAAAATCAATTAAAAGTGATTTGGGTTAGGATTTGGCTAAGCTCATGAAGGTTGATTCATATGATTTAGAAGGTTTTGATTTAATTTGATTTAGTTTGATTTAGTCTTGATCATTTAAATGTAGATTTGATTTATATTTGGGAAGATAGTTGAAGAAATAAATTGGTTATGAAAAAATCAATTGATTTTGGATTGATCTGAATTCGATATCGACTAAGCTCATGAAAGTTAGTTCACATGGCTTAGGAAGGATCTTGATTTGATTGTAGATTTTGGAAAATTGGATTTGGAATTGGGTTTGATTATAAGTTTGATAGATTTTTTGGAAGGTTGAATTGATATGTGAGAAAATCACTTCAATTTGGATTGATTTGACTTTGGCTAAGGCTAAGTCCATAAGATAAAATCATAGGGCTTAAGTTGGTTTTTGAATTTGGATTTGATCATGGTCTACAATCAGTAGGTTTGGAGTTTAGATTTTCTATTTGAATAGAATTTGAGTTTGAAGTTTTGCTTAAGAAGCTCAACATGGATTGGGTTTAGGCTATAATGTAGGTGGATCTCGCTAAGTCTTTAGGCATGGCCTAATCTTATGGTTAACCCATCTAGGTCTCTAGGCTTAGGTTGAGTGTTCACCTAATTGCTAGAAGTGTCTTATGACTATGAAAGTCTTAATGTCAAGAAGACTCCTAGGTATAAGAAGAGAGGATGAGAACTCACTCTAAAAATTAGGTTAATAATAAGACCCCCAATAGCTGTGGTGTAACTAACAAGGCACACCGCACGTATTAGCATTATCCGAGACAATCAACAATGTCTAAGAGATTGTAAGCACTAATAGAAATGATCTATACCTAAACCCGAGAGGTAGATAGAATCACGATCTTAGTGCATTACAACTCAACTTATGCCAAGGGCATAAGAGAGTGATAAGGATTTGATGAGAATCCCATGTCAAGGACATGAAGGGAGATCAGCTATGGGATCACACATGACTCAGAGATGACATGTGAGTGGTTCATACTGAGGGCATAAAAGGATGAATCTATTGGGGATTGAGTATGTGAACTTTCCACTAGGGAAGCAAGTTCAAGTTGTTCATTGGGGATATTGATTTGAGTTAATTTTGAATATGATTTATGGGAAGAAGATCTGTTGGGGATAAGAATCTATAATATGTCGGGGATAAAGATCAAATTGATGTCAATTTTTTTTATTTTAATGTAGAGGCATATCTGCTAAGGATATAAGCTCGAATCCACTAGGGATTGGAAATGTGAACCTTCCACTAGGGAAGTAGGTTCGGGTTATCCATTGGGGATAAGAGTTTGGCTGGAATTTTTTTTATTTGTTTGATTAATTCGTTTGGATTGTTTCAATTTAGACTCCATTGGGGAGTTAGTTCAATTTGTTATGGCTCCAGTAGGGATGGTGGTTTTGAATTGAGGCATCCGCTGGTGAACTTGATTAAATGGGATGGATTTTAATTTATTTGATTTATGGACCTAGTCGGTGTGCGATGGACCCACTAAGAAGGGGTCACGGGGGCCTTACCCTACCTTAGATTTACAAGTTCAAATTGGTAATCTACCAGCCACAAGGTAGGACTATCCGACCTAAGGGTTTTTTTTGTGCAACGGGTGTGCGAGGAAGAAAGTGTAGTAGACTTACATCTTCCAAGGTAAACAACTGCTGGGGCGACCTGCTGATGGCACAATAAATCAAATCCAACCTAAGGTGACTACTGAGTGAATGTCATTGAGGACTTACATTAGCACAAAAGTAGTTAAGATTAATTTCATTTGATTTATTTCATTTTTTCTTTATTTTGATTTCATTTGATGGATTTTATTAGTGTGTGATGGACTGCACTAAGATGGGGTTATGTTGGCCTAGGCCTATCTCAGATTTACCAATCCAAATGGGTACTCTACCAACCGAAGGGTTAGACTATTCGACTTTAAGGATGCCTTTCGGTGTGCGACGACTATGCTAGGAAGAAAGTGCAGCAGACTTACATCTTCCAAAGCAAAGAATAGCCACTGAGGTGACTTGTTGGTAGCACAACAAATTGAACCCGAGCTAGCTGTCCGGCAATGGTTTAAAAAAGAATGCGAAAGGCATTTACATCTTCCAAAGCAAGGATGACCACTAGGGTGACTTGCTGGTGGCACAACAAGTCGAACCTGACCTAAGAGCGATAATTGAGAGAGTGTCACTGGGGACTTGTCTCAACTTGAGAGTAGTCAGGAGATTCCTATAGGGAGTTTTGCTGACACTACCCTAATGATGGGATGCTTGCTTGGAAAAGGTGCAACTGGGGCAATCTCTTTATCCACAAGTGAATATATGTTTTGTTTTTCTATTATCATGGACCCTGTTGGTTTGTGAGGGACCATACTGAGAAGGGGCTATGCCAGCCTTGACCTATCTCAAATTTACTAGACCAAGGGAGAATCTGCACAACTGTGAAACATCATCTCTAACCATAGGGGTGATTACTAGGAAAGGGGGACTATCCAATCCAGAAGTAACCCAAGTAGTGTCTAGATGGGGTTGGAAATGATATGCTTCAAATAGGGTGCCCATAGGGGAGGTTCCATTAGGGGTGTTATCCCAATTTCTAAAGAAAGTAATGCCTGTAGGTATACAGTAGCTAACTCAAGAAGAAAACATAGCAAGCTTACATGTTCCATGAGTGGTGTATCCACTAGGTGGGTCACTATCAGCATAGCGCACACCAACCAACCTAAGGTGTCCATCGATGTGCGATGATCAATTTAGGAAAAAGGCATGTAGACTTACATCTCCTTAAAGCAGAACTGATCTTCGGGATAGTCTGTTGTCAGCTCGACAGGTGTTATCCGACCTAGGGCTGCCCATCAATGTGTAACCAGCTTGGAAGAATGTATAGCAAACTAACATCTTCAAAAGCAAGAAACAACTCGGGTGACCCATTATAATGATCAACCCGACCTAAGGGAGACTACTAATAAGGAGACACAAAGGAATAAACCCAAACTTGAAGTAGTCGAGGAAAGGAACCACTAGGGGACATATCCTAATTCTCAAATATACGCAAGTCAATGGGTGGCTAGTTTAAGAAGAAGGTACATCAGACTTACATTCTATTAAATGAAACCATCATAACGGTAGCTTATCAGCCACATAGTAAGGCCTACCATGATAATAGGGCACTCATTGGTGTGTAGTGGCCAAGTAAGAAAGGAAAGCGTAGCAGACTTATACCCTCCAAAGAAAGAAGACCATTGAGGTGACACACTAAGATGATAACACGCCGCTGAGTGAGCCATCGAGTGAGTGCCACTAGGGCATTATCTCAACTCGAAGCAGCTCGAGACAAAAGATTTGTGTTTGTTCATGTGTTTGTGTGTAATTTTGTGTTTGTGTTATGGAAAGGAAATAGGATGCCACTTGATTTCTCTTACACCTATCCTAAACACATCATGGAGAATTCACAATCAAATATGTTTTCAAATGAAGAAAATATTTGATTTGAAGAGGAATTTTTATTGATGATAATGATTTTCAAACATGGATTTCTGGATAATATTTCTTTAAGTAAAGTCCATTGATCAGAAGCATCGGACACTCTCCTTTATGGTTGATATGCTAATAAGATCCTCCTTGGTGGGCCTTCTCTATGGTGAAAAGGCCATCCCAAGTGGGTTCAAACTTATCTCCCACCTTTTGACGGGTAACAATTGGTCTCCTTATAACTAAAACAATCTCTCCTACTTGAAAAGCTCTATGACAGACCAGCTTATTGTGAGCTTGAATCATTTTGGCTTTATACAACTAAGTTCTAGCATGCATAGGTGTCTTCCTCTAAACCTTGAGCTCTTCTAACCATAACTTGGCATTACGCTATGTTATGATCTTGCTACTATCTATGGAGTTAGACTTCTACTAGTATAACAACTTTGGAGCCATACACTAAGGAGAAAGGGGTAGACTAAGTTGGAGTTTTATATGTGGTGCAGTAAGCCCACAAGGTTTGAACAAACTGTTCATGCCATTGCCGCTTATTGACATCAAAATGTTGAATCATTTTGGCTTTGTCGAAGGCTTCTGCCAAGCCATTTTCCATCGGGTAGTAGATGAAAAAATATCTCCAATCTATGTTATGTCTCAGGGAAAAGCTGATCTTGGTGCTCTTGAATGTAGTACCATTATTGAGTATAATTTATCGAGCCATGCTAAACCTATATACAATATGGTTTAAAAAATTGGAGCACATGCTGAGCTGTGACCTCTCTGTTCAGAATCACATTTGCCCACTTAGAAAAGTAGCCGGTAACAGCTAGGATGCAACGATGACCTTTGGAAAAGGAGGGTCAATCGAGCCCACTATGTCGGTACCCCAACATCTGAATGGCTATGAGGCCAATGTTGGGTGTAGAATGTTGGGTGGTTAGTGTAAGACCACATCGTGTACCTGATATTGGTGGCATCACCTAGCTACATCCATGCAATCTGTAATCATCGATGGACAGTAGTATCTTAGTCTATTGATCTTGGCTTTCATCTTCGGACGGTTGGTGCGATCCACATAATCTTGAGTGTACCTCAGTCACCACCTTACGGGCTTCGTGTTTCTGTATGTAATCACATATGATCACGGGCTAGTATAAGGTGTCATCCATGAGAGCATAGAAAAGTGTTCTCTACTTCACATGATGTGCTAGTGACTTCTCTTGAGGTAGTTTGCCTTTATTTTAATCCATGAATGGTTGCCTCCAATCCAACTCCTCATCCTTTTGGTGGCAACTTCCCCTTTAAGAGACTATTTTTTGACGAGTTCAATATCAATATTGGAGAGGACTTGTCTATTTTGGACCTTTATTGATATGGACTCATCTTTTAGACATGCCAACTCCTTGGTAAGCTTGGCTAAAGCATCTACTACAATCATTTCTCCTCAGGGAATCATGTAAATGGTACCTCTAGGGTTTGGGCCAACAACTCCATGGTGTACTTGTGATAGTGATGGAACTTAGGCTTGAGAATCTTATAGAACCCAACAATTTGATTGATGACTAATTGAGAATCCCTAAAGATGTTGATGTTTTGGATGCTTAGAGTAGCGGTTAACTCCAAACCTACAATAATGCCTCATATTCTGCTTCATTGTTGGTGCAAGAATTGGATAGATGATATGAGAATCTCATCATATCATGGTCTGGAGTTAGGAGAACTAATCCTACTCATGCTTTTCCTGGGATAGAAGATTGTGGTTCTTCTCCTCTTTAAGAGTAAGCCGCATCATTAAAGTATATCTCCCAGCGACAAATGCTAGTCTCCCTTAAGTTCATGATTTATTCATCGGGGAGGTCATCACTAAGCGAAGATCCAATAGGAAGTGGGTGTCCTACTTAGAAATCTGCTAATGCTTATCCTTTTACTGCACGGAGGAGTATGAAAGTAATGTCAAACTACAAAAAAATCATAGACCAACGTGCGAATCATCCAAATAGCATCTGCCATATCATAAGATATTATAGTGAATTGATCTTATAGATCAAGTTCACCTTATGAGAAAGCATGTAATGCCATAACTTTTGGGATGCCAAAATTAAAGCTAGGCAATGCTTCTCAATGGTTAAATAATTTGCTTCAGCAAGGCTTAGATGATGACTGAGGTAGTTGAGAGCATTCTCTTTCCCTTCATCATTGGCTTGGGCCAACAAAGTACCAAGGGAGTCATCTAATGCAGTAGTGTATAGTATAAATGGCTTGCCCGGGATAGGGGCTGCTAGAACTAGCAATGCCATCAAGTAGTGATTGATGTCTTCAAAGGTGTGTTGACACTTATCATCCCACTTGAACATAGCATCCTTTTTGACAACTGCTAAAAATGGGTAGCACCTTTTTAATAGGTTGGATATAAAGCATTTTAGATATGCCAACCACCCTTGAAATGATCTGAGTTGAGTTAAAATTTTAGGGAGTGGCATTTCTAATATTGCTCTGAACTTCTCTAGATCAATCTTGATTCCATGGTGTCAGACAACAAAACTCAAGGAATTTCTCTAAAGGTACTCCGAATGCACACTTCAAGGAGTTCATTTTTAGGTTAAATTATCTTAACTATTCATAAACTACTCTCAAGTCAAAGATGTGGTCTTCTTTTTCTTTACTTTTGACTATGAGATCATCGACATAGCATTAGATTTGATGATGAATGAGTTCATAGAAGATTCGAGTCATGGTTATTTGGTAGCACCAATTTTTTAAGGCCGAAGGCATGACCCTGTAGCAATAGATTCTGATTAGGGTTCGAAAAGCAATATTTTTATCATCTTCAGGAGCCATCTTAATTTGGTTGTATCCAGATGAGCCATCCATGAAGGAGAAGATTTCATGAGATGAGGCAATGTCCACCATCAGTTCTGGTATTGGTAGTGCAAATTAGTCTTTTGGACATGCCTTATTTAAGTCCTTAAAATAGATGTATATGTAAATTTGGCCATTCTTCTTCTTAATTGGGCCGACATTAAGCAACCATGTAGGGTATTTTTCTTCCCAAATAAAATCATCATCGATCAATTTCTTGACTTTATAAATGACCTATTATTCAATGTCTAATCACATGCGTCTAGGAGCTTGCTTGATATGGTTAGCACTAGGCTCTATTGCTAGTTTATGGACTAATACATTAAGAGATAAATTGAGCATCTCCTCATATCCCATTGCGAAGTAATCCTTAAACTCAGTCAATTGCCTAACTAAGTCATTGATTTTATTTTCATTCAATAAAGAGCTGATGTATGTCAGACATGGATTATCTTCAGTCCTCAGGTTGATTTCTTTGAGCTCATTGATGGTTGTCTTAATCTTCTCTTCAATCTCTAGTGGTGCATCTTTGACTTCAAAATTATCTGGATCATCTAAAGTTTCTAAGCACACCTCCTCATATGAGTTAATGTGATTTGAAAAGAACTTATTAGATTCTAAATGATTGGTGATGACTAAGCAGTAATCGCCATTATCGATTGGACCCACTGTACTGAATCCTAGTCCCGATCTTGATTGAGAATATATGCACCTATTATCCCATAACCTCTTGAAGTAATTTGACCTGTGTTTAGACCAAGCATGTAGAATCAATCATTTCTTTGCTAAATTTATATACACGATGAGTACTAATCAAAAGGTAATTTTATTAAATCTTTATATGAATCATCATCAAGTTCTACTTCAACTTCTTGACTTATGAATGATGCTCCTAGAAACAATCTCTGAGTCTTCACATCTATGGATGACTTAGGGGCTTCTTTAACTAGCAAACCCTCAACTTTTTATGAGGAATGAGGGGTTAAATCTAAGGATCTCAACTGATGCCTAACGGTTTCACATATAGATTTGGATACACTTATGCTTTATTTTGGAGGCCGGTCTTCAGCACTATCTGGCTGTAAGTGTCACCTCCAAGGAAATCTACTATTGAGAAGAGATGGCTGGCATGCTAATCATATAAGACTTATCCTTTGAACTAGATTCTAAGTTGATATGGATAGTAGGTATACTCCTGGTAGCTGGGACATATACCCTATTAAGTGGAAAATAATGATGTTTTCTGCCCCTAACACTACCTCTAAACCTTTTCCTCTATGGTGGAGGTCATCACTACCCATGTGTTCGAATGGAGTAATGAACTGTGGGTAATATAATGTCAGGCTCCACTCCTCCTCAAAGTCTATTTCTCACTCCCTTTTATTTTCTTTTTCTTTTTCTTTTTTCCTTTTCTTTTCTTTTTCTTCTTTTTCTTTTATTTTTGAACTTTGGCCAAGTTCATGAGAATATACTTGTTGATTTTGAGGGAGGTAGTAGGCTGCATCCTCATATATGCTAACCTCATGAATTGAAAGTGGCTTGGGATCTCCTTTAACACAATAGACGATCCCACCTGTCACAAACTTCATACACTGATATAGAGAGGATGGAACCGTGTTATTTTCATGTATCCATGGTCTCCCGAGCAAAGCATTGAAAGATGTTTAAGAGTCTATAATGTGAAACTTAGCTTTAATCTTCTAATCATCTATCTCCAAGGGCAACACTATGGAGCCTAAGTCCCTCTCTCCTTATTCATTGAATCCTCTCAATAGCATCCTTTCTTTTTGGAGTTTGGAGATGTCGATCCTCAAGTAGACAAGGGTTCTTAGACTCATAATGTTGACTAATGCACCTAGATCAACCAATACTCTAGATAGCCTGTATCTGCCAACATCCATTGTGATGTAGAGAGGATGATTGTGCTTAGTTATCTCTAGAAGTAAATCTTCATCGTTGAATATAATTCATAAGATGTCCTTCAAGTGGCATGCCTCCTCTTTAGTAATGCTTAGCTGAGCTAAGCATATCTCATGATAAAGTAGGGCCATGATTAGAGATTCTCTCATCTCTTTAGATAATACAAGGGCATTGTATATGTTTAACTTAGATGACAACTTTCTAAGATGAGCTAGGACGTTGTAATCAACACTATCTTGGTCCTCCACAAGCATATCCATGGGTAGAGCATTCTATGGAGGGGCTATCTACTCACTAGAACTAATGACTTGCATACCCTAATCCTAGGTGCTACCCTAGGAGGTAGAACTTTGCCACTTCGTAGGTTAACTTTGGTGACTTTGTGTGGTCGGTTGGTGGAAAGTTCTACACTGCTTTTTATCTATACTTCTCCTATGGGACCATGGTCGATGACTCAAGTCAATCTCTGGGTGAACTTGATTCTTTCAGAAAAGGAAAATCCAATTTTGAATCATAAGAGAAAGGATCAAAATTATTTATGTTATTATTATTATTTAGACTTGAAGAGCTTTCAATTGGAATGAGATCATCAAGACTATCAGAAGTAGAGGGGATATAAGTGGAATCTAGTTTCTTCATTGATTTCTTTTGAGGTGGAGGTCATGATAGAAATTAAGTAAAGTAAGTAGAGTGAGGGGTTTAGTGCCCTCATCCATAGATATATATTTACTAGAAGAAGCTAGATGAAGTGGTAATCTGCAATGGTGGAAAGAATCTTTGATTGGGATGGTGTTACTTGGCTATCCCAGAAAGTGTGACTACTTCTTGTTGCTAAGCTCCCACTCTCTCTGAGTTATCTTTGGCAACTTGCAAATCTTTCTTGATGTTGGAGGTTTAAGCTGCCTCAAGTACCTGCAAGGAAAATTTCCTGATCTTTGTAATGATCTTTTTAGAGGTTCGGGATAGGGAGATATCACAACCTTCTTCTATCTTGAGAGGATGGCATGTATCCCTAATGATTACTTTAATAGAACTAGATGATTGTTCTAACAAGTATTCCTTAGGGATAGTAATATTGGCGCTCAAGCGGTCTTTGAAAGTGATGCAATCCTCTCAAGACATCCTAACATGTGGTGGTAGGGGAAAAAGTTAGGATCATCACTGCACTTCCTCCAACCTCTTGGCTATGGTAGTGGAAATCAGGTTTCTTTATGAGATTTTTAAAGATTTTTCTGACTACCTCCCTCTTGAATGAATAGGGCTTATTTAATTTATCCAAAATAGTAGGGGGATAGTAGCTACCTTGCGGTGGATATGAATACTGTTGATGTGCATATTACTATAGAAGTGGTGGTGGTGGATGCTATGGTGCCTTGTATGATGGTTGAGGTGGTGGCAAGGGTGGTTGTTGTGCTTGTGGTCTCAAACCAACTAAGCCTTTTATCTATTGACACAACTACATGACCTCTTCTCAAATACTTTTGTTTTGATGATTGGTCTTGGAAGAAAACTATTTGGCTTCCTCTTGTAGATGGTCTCTATTAATTAATTTCAAAGGTTTTGATTGTGAAGCCCTTGAGCATGAAAGCAACTGGGCCATGGATATTCTTAAGAAGATTTCAATGGCATGTTGTTCTGATAGTTTGGTTCACATTTTATACTGTGTTATGCCGAGAATGAAATCAATAGGACTCATTGGGATTTTGTTTGATAAATGAGGTTACCCATAGTTACCTCTTTCTATCAAATCTCTTGATAAATAGGTGCTATAACTCAATAAAAGTCTTCACCAAATCGTTGGGTAGTTCAGCATTCCAATCGAATGCAACCCCTGACAAACTACTAATAAACAAGCGAAAGAGAAGTGTGTCACTGCCACCGATGTTAATACGCTAAATGTGCCATGTGTTATCGGTTCCCACTACCATCAAAACTCTTGAAGGAAGGTGGCACAACCTTTGGGGCATTGGACTACATCAATTTCCTCAGTAAGGCCTACCCTCTGGAATGGATGAGCTTCCCCGGGCTTGTTCCAATGCTTCCCTCACTTATTTCTCCACCATCTACTTGATGTCTTTCTTATGCATGAAGGTACTATCTATGACCTTCCTATGCAAACTACCACTATCGATCCATGGGAGAGGCACTCTTGGGAGGATCTAATACATGTAAGAGTTTATCGACCTCCATGGGACTAGCAAACTGGAACTTAGTTAGTCCTAGGATTGCGCTAACAAATCCTCAACCCTCCTTTCCATCATGTTAATCTACCTTCTATTGAACTACTATGAAGGTGTTGGGATGAGAGAGGTGCCTCTCTATCACAGCACCTTCTTGACTGATGGTCTATGGAGGGATCCTCGTATCGACCATGTGGATTCCTAATCCTCAAATAGGTCATCATCATCGATCAAAATCTACTCACTCTTTCTGATCCGAATGATCACTCCAAGAAGTTGTTTCATCTTGGTAAAGTTGTTTTAGATCATCTAGTGAACGATCTCCTACTTACTATTTGAATTGGTACAAACACCTGATTCCGACAAGACTCTCTAGTCATATATCATACACTACCGATGGAGTGCTCCCTAGGGGATCAACCATAGAGACTGCACTAGTATCTCCTACTTCCTCTAATGTTGAATGCTGGTGGAGCTATCTATGATGTTTTTGCCACCCTCTTGCCACCATTGAAGTGGAAGGTCAAATGAGAGCTTGACCTCACCTCAACAGTGGCAGTAGTGGAGTGGGATCCTTAGGCCATAGTGGATCACCAATGTTCTCTCTCAGATGTAGGTTTACACTTTGGTGGGATATGGAAGGAGGGACTTAAACGTGTGATGAGATGAGTGGAGTATGATGGTGAAACACAACTATCTCTCCACCAGAGCTCTCCTGGGTGGTAGTGTCTGTAAGGAATATGCTGGTGTGATCACTCAGTCCATCGATCGAAATCCTAAAGTAGAGTCACTGAATTTCAAGTGGCCTCCTCCTCTCTCTTCTGCTTGAGTAAATCTAGCCTTTGAGGCTTTCTCACATATCGATCCTTCACACTCCTAGGGATCATAGTCCTCAAATCAAACAATGTACCAAAATTTGAGTGTCATGGGCTCTACTAGCTTGCAAAGAATCGATCAATGCAGGGCTTCCTCCTCTCCCTACGGAATCTCAAATTATGCTGGTGGAGGCAATGCAAGAATCCTCATAATCTTCCTCTCCATCAAGTTGAGAGGGGTGAAACTACTACCACTTAGAGTGGAGAGGTCTCACAGGGGAACCCTCATCAACATGAGAGGCAGCCTACCTCATTAGCTTGCTGGTGTCACTTAACCTTTCATATTTGACATGCGCCGGGTGAGGAATGAGAACTAGAACCTACCTCAAAGGTAGGGGTGACTATCTTAGAGGCCAAGATAGCCTTCCCTTCAGGGGTGGGTGAGGAGGTGCTAGCTCACCAGGATTGCAGGGGCAACAACAATGAATGATGGCACCGTGACAACCAACTATAAATGGCATTGAAATGGACAAAATCAAACATGTCGAGAATCAATGAACTTCCTTCAAGAGAAAACTCGAATTTGATGGGATGTTAAAAATGAAGGAGTGGTTTCTGCCCTGCCACCTCCTCTCTACTGATAAGGGTGGCCTCACAGTGACTCAAACAGCCTTAAATCCATGCCCAAACTGAATGATGATGTGGTTGGTGAGTATGGCTAAAAGGCCAAATCCACAAGAGGGAAGGAAAAGATCATCTTCTCAGACATGGTGAAGAACTGATTGAAGAAGTGAAATGAAAGACTAACTTTCGCATTTGAAAATAGAACTAATCGACCTTTGCTTTAATAGTCAATCATTGATTCATTGAATTTGAACCCACACTTAATAAATTTAGGTGCTAAGGGTTCATTGAATTGGAGAAATTTTGATTTTGAGGAGAGACTTTGCCATATGATTTGATTTTGATTTATAACCCATATCCAACAATTTTGGGTATGTTGAATGGGGTTTTCATTTTGGAGAGACCTTGGAGATGGATTGGTTGTTTATCCTTTGTTTGAATTTTATTTTGAATTTCACTTGGAAATTTGTGCTAAGAGATTCAAATGTATGTTTGAAAATCTTTGAAAATTTCATTTGAGATGTTGTTATATGTTTGATATGTTTAATTTGATTTTGATTAATAAGATCCTTACTTAACAAATTTAGATATGTTAAGTAGGTTCAAATGTGTTGATATTTTGTTTTGATTAAAAATGAAACCCTTAACAAATTTGGGTATGTCAAGTAAGGTCCAAATGTTTTGATATTTTATTTTGTTTTAAAATGAAACTTACTTAACAAATTTGGGTATGTTAAGTAGGTTCAAATGTTGATAATTTTATTTTATTTTGATTTAAAGAACTCTTATTTAACAAATGTGAGTATGTTAAATAGAGTTTAATTTGTTTATGTGTTGTTTGATGATGAATTCTTGTTTGACAAATTTGGGTATGTTAAATAGAATTCAAATGTGTTTTGATTTTCATGATTTTGGAAAAGGAAAACCTATTTAACAAATTTAGGTATGTTAAATAGATTCAATTTATTTTGATTTTTTGAAAATAGAACTCTCATTTGACAAATTTGGGTATGTCAAATGGAATTCAAATATGTTTTGATTTTGTGATTTTGAGAGGGAACTCTATTTAACAAATGTAGGTATGTTAAATAGAATTCAATTTATTTTGATTTTGGAACTCTCATTTGAAAATTTGGGTATGTCAAAAAGTTCAAATATATTTTTGATTTTGTGTGATTTTGAAAAGGGGAATTTATTTAACAAAGTATGTTAAATAGAATTCAATTTATTTTGATTTTGAAAAATGGAACTCTCATTTGACAAATTTGGGTATGTCAAATGGAGTTCAAATATGTTTTGATTTTGTGTGTGATGTTGCTTTTGAAAAGAGAGAACTCTCACTTAACAAATTTGGGTATGTTAAGTGAAGTTCAATGATATGTTGATTTTTTATTTTATTTTGATTTTAAAAATGGAACTCTTTTAACAAATTTAGGTATGTTAAGTGGAGTTGGTTTTTTTTTTAAAAAATGTGTTTGAAATATTTTGAGAAACTTCATTTAACAAATTTGGGTATGTTAAATGAGTTGGTTGATTGATTGATTTTATTTAAAAAATGTGCTTTGAAAAATTATAAAAAAGGTTTTGATGATGCATATTTGATTTGATTTTTTGAAAAGGATCCTCATTTAACAAATTTAAGTATGTTAAATGAGGTTGATTATCTTTATCATTTGAAAAGAGATTTGAAAGTTTTATGTTTTGTAAACTTCATGTTATGTGGAGTGCATTTCAAAATGATTTTATTAAGAAAAAAGTGCTTTTTTGGAAAATTTTGCAAAGACTTTACCTATGTAGTTTAAATTTTATTGAAACTTTCTTAAATATGGGATGAACCTTGCCTCACCAAGCTCGTGGTAAAAAGGTTCTAAATTTAGTAATCTCCTTTCATTAGTTAATTTATTTCACACTTATTGGGAAACCCAATAGGGGTTTCAAGACCTACATGGAGTGAGGTCCTAAAATCTAAAGGATGTTGGCTAACTTTGCCTAAGGATGCAATGAGCTAAGTGCCAATGAAAAGAAAGATAATCTCAGGCTCATATAAAATACAAGTCTACTATTGATGCTTGGAGATAATAATTATCTACTAAAGATGGAGAGAGGAACTATCCGACGAAGTCGCCAGAAAAATCTGGTGTTTAATTTTAGATGTGGGGGGACACCACGCAGATCGTAGGGGGAACTTATTAAAGTAATCTGGTGTGACATTGATGTATGTACTACTATCTTGAAAGATAGAAGCATCCCCCTTCAATAGACCAATTACCTAATTAGACTCTAAGGCATGATGGATCTTTGAATATACCAAAGATTTTTCCACTTTACATGGATGAATAAAAGAGGGTTTATATTAAACTGAGTTCTTAAATCCCTATGGAGGCCAGCCTCCAAAGTTAATTACATCTTAAGAAATAAAATTTTCTAATAATACTCTTAATTAAAGTATATAATTATCATCTCCAAAGATTTTAAGGTTAGACTATCAAATGATAGGTTATGTTTGGAAAATAAATTGGAAAAGTTTAAGGAGAAGACTTATTTTTAGAATCCAAAGGGAAGAAGTAGGAAATGCTCATGATACTAGAAAACTTAATGAACTTTCCAATCTATCCTATAATTGAGCATTATATGTTTGAAATTGAAGAGATTTATTTCATTAAAATATAAATTTTATTAGATTGCTAGGACTTATAATCCACCAACTCAAGGTTGTGGAAATGCCTAAGAGGTGAGGATTTATGTTTGTAGCTCGAAGGAAATAGCTACCTCAGATCCTCAATCTATGAAGCTTTAGTACAAGGTAAAGCACAACCTAAATCTAAATAACAGATAGACATAAAGGTTCACCTCCACAAGAGAGGATAAATTGCCATATTGCTAGGATGACAAATTTATTAAATTAATTAATTTTGTGACTAAATAGTAAGTAGAATAAAAAAATTGAATCATGTTGTAATTTGACTTATTTGGTTTAATTTATTTCACTTTAACTAAATTTAAAATCCAAAAAAATTAAAATGTGTGCATTCACTCAATCTAGATTGATTGGATAAGGGATTTGTCATATCAATTAAATCAAACCAAATTATAGGTAGAACTAAAATGTAGAGTACTAATAATATCATGGGGGATTTACATACATATCACACACAATTCTTATGTATTTAGATATCTAATAGCTAAATTTAAAATTTTCACATATATAATATCTCAATCTTCAATATTATATCAAAAACACAATCATTACTTATTTTTTAAAAAGTGAAATACGCCTTTAGAAGCATGATAAAGTGGTGGATAAGTTTTATTTACCTCTAGGTGTTACATATGTAAATTAATAAGAATTGTGTAGTATTTATGTAAATCTTCCTAATATTGTTTCTTTAAGTTAGTAAACATTTTCAAATATATATATATATATATATATATATATATATATATATTCTTTGTTCATTAAATTTTAATTTTTGGTTGATCAAATGGTATTTTTTATTTCTAAAATCAAATTGTTAATTGAAATATAAATAACATTTACTATTAAACCTAAACCAATTTGTCCTTTAATAAACAAAAATAAATCAATTGAATGAATTTGATTTGATTCATTTTTTATTTAAATTAACTAATTATGCACACCCTAATTTAATTTAAAGTCACCATTTATTTGAAATTCATCTTTACATTGAAAGTTCTATACAAATAATTTTTTTTAACTTTAGAGAGAAAATGATTTTGTCAAATTCTTTGTACTTTTTTAAAATTTGTTTAACTTAAGGAAATGTTTAAGAAAATTAATAGAAATTCTTGATATATAGTCATTGATTCATTAATGATGAAATATAATAATACATAATATTCCTTAAAATATTTCACATAAACTATTGGTGTAAGAGTTCTTAGAAAAGAAAAAAGTTTGAATAAAATTATGAACAATTAGTTAATAGTTTTTGGTTGAAAGTACAATTTTTTTTGCCTAATTATTAATCATTAGTTAATTGAAGTCATGGTTACAAGAAGGTAAAGAACTAAACAAATTACGAATAAAATATAAAGTGATTGACATGATTTTATTTATCATGTGCTTTTTCTTGGCTCCATCGTCCTAAGACAACTCTCTATTGAATTGAAGGTAGCCAACTCTAATTTCATGTAAATTTGTAGCAACAAACCTCATTGATGGCCTTTCATCTAGAAATGAAGTCAAACACGAGAAACCTACTTATGCCAAAGAAACCAAGCATTTTTTAATGCTTTGACAATTGATCTTACTAGAATATCTTTTCTCTTCTGTAGACACTTTAAGATCTATGATGTCAATGATTCTATGAAGATACGCCATTTTAATGTGATTATGTAAATTAAAGTCATCCTTAAAGATATCATTAGTGAGCCTTCTTCTAATAAGCATCTTTAGTAATATTATTCCAAAGTTATAAACATCCGGAGGTAGATGGGTGAGCTCCTCCCTTTGTATTACAAATTAAATAATAATACATTCTAGAAAAATCTTACATTAAAAGATTACATCACATTGAAATTCAGCACTTTAATTAATTATAACATTAAAAAAATCAATCATTATATAACTTGGGGCAACATAACCAATGGTTCCTTTAATCTCATTTTTATCTGAATAGTCTTGGAGAGATGTACTCATAGCCTCTGAAATAATTCTTGAGAGCCCAAGATCTTCTAAATGTGCAACCATGTCATTGTCAAGTAAAATATTACTTGGCTTAACATCACAATGAATGTTTGATGGTTCACAACAATGGTGAAGATACTCTAAGGAATCTATAACATCAATTGCAATGTTCAACATTTTTCCTAAGAAAAAAATAACATCTCCAGTAGTTTCATATTTTGTATGGAACCACTTGTTCAAGTTTCCTTTTGGCATGAATTCAAAAATCAATGCCTTAGAATATTTTTCATGGTGATCAATGCTTGAGCATGAGGTTAGGACCCTGATTAGATTACGATGGAATATGCATCTTAATGCATCACATTCAGATGTAAAACTCTTAAAAGCTCCATGAACCTCAAGTTTGAAAACTTTAATAGCCATAATACAGAGCCATATCTTCCGTATCCTACTAGATATGAAGTGGAGTAATCATTTATAGCTTTCGCTAATTTTTCATAAGAAATTCTTGAAAACGGAGTGTTTAAGGATGAGTTTGATGAATTTTTCTTTGGCCACTTTGGTTTTGTTTTCGATAGAGCAACATAAAATAGAAGAAAAAGAACAATAATATAACTAACATGCTAAAAGTGAGAGCTAAAATTTTGATTAAATTATGAGTACTTTTAATTGATGATAATCTATCATTACATTTTGCTAAATGAGGTTTTAGAATTCCTTTGCATATTTTTTTATTTCCATGAGAGCGATTGATGAAGAATTTGCAAAGACACCTTCATATGGAACTTCTCCTTCAAGATTATAAAATGATAGATTCAAGTGCTTAAGAAAGATAAGATTTTGTAGAAATTGAGGAATGACACCAAATAATAATATTATTTGAAAGGTATAGGCTTTGAAGGCTCTTTATATTTTCTAGAGAAATAGAATGAAACCTTGAGAAGTTGTAGTCCATATATAATTCAGATAATAGTTAACAAGTTCCAAGTGACTCTAATATTTCGCCAATCAATTTATTATTAGAAAATTAAGTAACATTAGATTTAATAGGTGACCAACTTCTAATGGTACAATCCCAATAAAATAATTATATGATAAATCAAGAATATTTGAAAGTGAGGGAATGTGTGGTGTTTATTTTTAGATATGGGGGGACACCACGCAGACTATAAGGGGTACTTATTGAAGTAATCTAGCATGACATTGATGTATGATGTATTATCTCAAAAGATAGAAGCATCACCCTTCAATGGACCTAATCACCTAATAAGGACTCCTAAGGCATAATGGGTCTTCAAATATACCTGAGATTTTTCCTCTGCTTTACATGGATGTATAAAGTAGGATTTATATTAAACTGGGTTCTTAAGTTTCCTATGGAGGAAAGCCTCTATAGTAAATTATAACTTGGGAAATGAACTTTTCTAAGAATACTCTCGATTAAAATAGACAACTATCATCTCCAAAGATTTTGAAGTTCGACTATCAAAGGAATGGTTATGTTTGGAAAATCAATTGAAAAAGTTCAAGAAGAAGACTTATTTTTAGAATCTAAAGGAATGAAGTAGGAAATGCTTATGAGACTAGAAAACCTAGTGAGCATTCTAATCTATCCTATAATTAGCTTTATATATTTGAAATTAAAGAGATTTATTGCATTAAAGTAAAAATTTTACTAGATTTCTAGGGCTTATAATTCACCAACACAAGGTTGTGTAAATGCCTAAGAGGTGAGGATTTATTCTTGTAGCCCAAAGGAAATAGCTACCTCAGATCCTAAATTTAGGGAGCTATAGTACAAGCTAAAGCACGACCTAAATCTAAGCAATAGATGGACATAAAGGTTCACCTCCACCAAAGAAAATAAACTGCCCGACTGCTAGGCTTACAACTTCCAGGACTAGCGGCCAGTTAACTCCCCCTACAATTTTAAAATCATGTAGTCTAGTCATATGAAATTGCAAGATAGTTAGGCTGTTATTTATTCAAAAAAGAGCCTAAAGTCCTTAAACCCACTCTAAGATACTAGAAGTGGTATGAATAATGACTTAATATAATGCAAAATATTTTCAAATTTTATCTAAATTTTGATACTTCATTTTGACAAAGGATTTAGGATTTTGATGTCTATATGCACGATAAAATATGATTGTTGACTAAATCAGTAAGAATAAGATGTTTCCCACCATAAGGGATGCCCTAATAGGTCAAGCATTCTCCTATAGTGTAAGAATGTAAATCTGTTATTTTTAAGAGCAAAATAATATGATATGCATGTTGTGAAATATTCAATCATTCAGCTAAGGGGTTGCTAAATTATCTTAATTATCTTATGGTGAGGTTATGAATTATCTGAAACTTTAGTTATGAGTTGTAGTTTGGCAAAAAATTTATTTTTATTCTAAGAGCCTAATCACATCGAGGCCACACATTAAAGTATCATTCATTTTAGAAACTAAGAAAAGCATGTCATCCTAATACACAATTTAAACACAACATCAATTAATTTTATAAAATTAATGTAAAATAATAAAAGGTTAGTGCGTGGTGCCACCTTTAACAAAAAGAAAGATGGGTAACCGAGCTCTACCCTTATACAAACCAGAATTATAAAATAATTATTAAAATTTATAAATGCTATGGGGGGTCATCTTTCTTCATTCTTCATACCTTCATTTCTTCTTCGATCTTAGATTTGATTTACTCCACTTCAAAGGCATCACATGGCCTCCCAAGACAAAGCCTTTTCATCCTTATCCCCATAACACTAATCCTAATTCATAATATAAAATTATATTAAAAAAAGAAAAGTCTAACTACACCTATAAGATAAGTGTTAGCCAAATATACATATAGCCTAAGCAATTATATTTAGAATTTTGACTTAGCACCCTACACATGGGTAACCAAGCCCACATGTCCTAACTTGGATTATACTTAGGGGTTTAAGAAACCTACAAAGAGAGAATTTATATTTATTTTAAGCACCCCCTTAAGAACAATCTTATATAGAAAATATGATTATGCTAATATCAGCCTAACATCCAATCTATAAAGCATATACCCTAACATCCAGTCTAAAATAATACATAACAAAATAAAACATACACCATACATACGCCATCCTAACTTAAGACTAGAAGTGGTGACTTAATTCTAATGTATGTGTTAAGGCTTGTGTGATATATTTCAACTAAGCATTGTATTATATTTTTTTTAAGTGTAAGAAGACTTAATTGAAGATGGGAGGTTTGTTTCACTTGAACTTATTTAATTGATTTGAGAATTTTAATTTGTGTTTTTTTTTCATATGATTAACTTAGCAACTAAGTGTTATAAAGAGAAGAAAGATGATTGCCATCTTCATCCCTACCTTAAGATACTTTCTAAAACACATTAGTTTGATTTAGTTCTCTTTAGTGAATGACTTATTACACATTTTAAATTAATCCTAGTTAAGATTCACTTTAAATAATTCTATCTGATGTGAAAGACATTTTAGATTAATCTAATTGAATTACTATCACATGACACATGTTAAATCATTCTTTTCCATTACATGTAATCATGCACTTTATTTTATTCTAAGTGTATCTATACATACAATATGTTTTATCACACTTATATGATGAATGTATATATGTATATTTAAAGCATATATCATTTTATATGATTGAATTATTTAATTAGTTTAAATCTCTATCTAAATTCTTATATAAAATATATAGGGATGAAATTAAATAGGTATGTGTCATTGTTAACTAAGAAAGTTAGGTATTCAAATGACCTCCTTAGGGCTAACTAAAACCTCTTATTCTCGAGATATCCAAACTATATACCCATTTACACTCAAACACATGTAGATTATAATGCATGAATGTAAGAAAGAAAGCTTCAAATCATATGAACAACTAATTTAATCACTTAGTAAATTATGAATGCTTGTATCCTTGATAAGAGAAAATGGCTTCTAATTCCATGATTAAGTACACACACACATATGTAAGAGAAATAAGCTAGTACATGCCATTGTTAACCAGGGAAGTGAAATAATCAAATGACCTCCTTGGGATTACTTAAAGCCTCGTAATCCCGGGATGTCCAGATTAAACATTTGCTTTTCCCAAATACATATGGATGTATACATAAATGAAGGAAATAAAAATATACAAAGATTGTATTTTTATTTGATTGAAGCATTTATACATGTGGATTAAAGTTCTATCCAAATTCTATTGTTAGAAACACATGTAAATGAAATCAAATAAGTATGTGTTGCTATTAACTAGGGAAGTGAGGTAATCAAATGACCTTCTTGGGGCTAACTAAAGTCTCGTGTTCCCAGATTGTCAGAACTATATACTTATTAACGATTAAATACATGTAAAATTACATATGACTTAAAGAAACGAAAGCTTTATTTCACATGTCTAAACTATAAGCACAAGCAAACCTATATATGTTCATAACTACTATCATTCTAATCAATCCAATTGATTTATAAACTTTAGAAAGTAATTTAAATTTATTAATGATAATACCGACACATATCATAAGTTAATCTAACACATGCAATCTTACATAAAAGAAAACCATTTGATTCAATTAACTTTGAAAAGATGAATGCATGATTTCAAATGACAAACAACGATTAATATGATTGGAAATGAATAAATAAACATGAACACATGATTTCATTCAATCAAATTAATTTTTAAGGATAATCATATCAAATAAAATCATTTAAGGTAAACCAAAGCTTCCTTAATGTCATTTTTAATTTCATATTTTTATTTGATTTAAGGATGTGAGAAAAGGCTTGCTAATCCTAGCCTATTGCTATGTTTGTTAATTAATCTAATTTAATGAAATATGATTAAGTTGATTTTATGAGTTAATTGGGTTGTAATATGCATTAAATCCATTAATTAACCATTCCTTATGTTACCTTAATATAGTTACTCAAATAATTATGAGCCAACATGATATGGACATACATTGAAAATTAAGTGAGCAGTGACCCTAAGAAATGAAAGAAGTCTAATTCAATTGGCTCACAATTAATGATTAACTAAGTTAAGAAACTCAATTAAGTACTTTTATAACTCCCCCACACATGTGGGCTAATTATAATTTTCTTAGAATTTCCTTAGGTTGTTGAACACCCAAGGGTCTACCCAAGATCTCATCAATTCAATCTTGGTATGATTATGATTTCAACTTAATTAATTAAATGATTTAATTAGTTAATTAATCCTTAATTAGTTTGATTAATGAAATAAGCTTAGGGAAAGAGATTGGGGAGAAGGCCTCAATCCCATTCCATTAGTATATTCACTATTCGATGGTGATTAACAACTTAATTAATTGACATTTTACTATTCATGTGATTAATCAATGATTAGTTAACTTAGGAGGGTAATTAAAGCTTGATTAGTCAATTTCCCTAATTAATTAAGCAAAAATTTCCATGAAACTTATGGGAGGTAGAGATTATCCCATTGAATTAACCCACAAAGTTTAGGATTAACTACTTAAATAATTAAAGAGTAATTAAGCTAATTAATTTCTTAATTAAACCTTAATTAAGTTCTAATTACTGTTCAAAATTAATTAAGAATATTTTTATAAATTCTTCTCTAAAATACCTTCAAAATAACTATTTACTTATATTTTTATGATTTTTCTATAATTAGTTATGATTTTCATAAGTTTTAGCCATTAAACACATTAATTAGGCCTAATTTACCGTTAATCTTGTCAGTGCCATGTGGTGTGCTAATGCGGTGCACTTTCCATGTGGCACTGTAAGATTGGTTACTTAAACTTAATCGGTCGCTTGTGTGTGGTAGACGTTTTCGTGCCCGATCTAAGAGCAGATGGCCATGATTAAACCCGCAACACTAAAGGATAAAATAGGATAATTCTAACAGATCTAATCACAACCGTCCATTCTAATCACGGGAAAGGATGGTGCATGATCTATCATCATGTAAGCAAGAGGGAACGAAGTCCGTCTGCCATTGCTCGCGTGATCTGAGCTCATCTGAGCTTGGATCAACTCCAAACAAACCCCACACCTTTGTGTGGAGGATCCAGGGATCCAATGGCTAGGATTGCATGGGGTGGATGTTTTCTTCAAAAAGCTCCAACGCATTTTCATACAAGGATAAATTTCAATGGCTTGCCTCACCAGAGCACAAGAACAATGCAAAATCTGATTGAGGAAGCTTCATTTATTAGAGATGAGGCCTGCTAATCAACAAAAGCTCCAATTTGAGGTGGATAGCTCAGAAGGCCAACACCCAAAGCGTAGGTGGTCAGTGTTGATCGTTCAGTGGTCAGAGGGCTCAGGAGGCGATTCAATCTTACTTGACTAGCTCTAAGAAAGATGTGTGCAAAGTTAATTATACTTTGGTTGAGTTTAGAATAAATAAGATTGAATGGGGGTGCCTTATTTTGGCTTGAACGAACCGAGAGTGGGATGGTGGATGAGCTTGAGAGCTCGGGGAAGGTCTCTGGCGGCTCATTTTGGATAGCTAGGGCCCAGAGGAATACAAGTGTGTGAGCTTCAGTAAAAATGATGGGGTGTATGCCCCCCTTCCCTTAGATCAGATGGACGGGCTTGATTTGTCTCTATGAGATCATCTGGCCACCTTAGAGGATTGTGGAGGTGGCTACCAAAGAGAGTAGTGGGTGTTCTTGGTGATTTTAAATGCTCCAATGGAAGAGGTGAGGTAATTTCACCTCCCCATGGATGGCCAACCCAACCACCCTTGGGTTAGTTGGGCGTGTCTAGAGCCTAGGTGGACCAACATGAGAGTGTCAAGTGGTCAAGGAATGGAAATGACCACTTTCATGGGTGATTTGCCTCATGTGATACCCTTAGCCTAATGGTATGATGGTCATTTAGCATTAGATTTGATTTGGTCAAATTTGAAATGAATCCAAAGTGGGTTGGGCCAAATTTCATGTCATTTAGAGTTCATTTAGTTTGATTTGGCTTAATTTAACTCCTTTAGGTCAAATTAGGTTAGGTTGGGTCAAGTTGAGCAATTGATCAAATTGGGTCAAACCAAGGGTTGGGTCAAGTTCATATGATCATTTAGAGTGTATTGATCTCATTGGCTTGGTTCAATTTGGTTTAGATTTGGTTTTAGTTTATTTGAGTTCATTTGGGTTAAATGGGTCACGTCGACCAATTTGACCCAATTGGCAAAATTGGCTTTATTCAAGGCTTGCTTTGGGTTTGGTTGATCATTTAGAATATGTTGTGGGCTTTGGTTGAGTTCAATTTTGATTTGATTGGGTTTTAGGTTGGTTTGACCCTTTAGGTCAAGTTAGGTTCAATAGGTCATTTGGGTCTAGTAGGTCAATTGGGCTCAATTGAGGCTTTATCCAAGTTCAACAATCAATTTGGAATGAACTTGAGCCATTAGTTGCAATCAATTTGATTTAGATTTTGATTTGATCCATTATGGCCATTTTGGTCAAATTGGGTCAACTTGGGTCAAGAGGGCTAATTAGGTTAGATTTGTCTCAATTGAAGGTCAAGTCATGTTCAAGTGTTAATTTTGAGTTCGTACGAATCATTGGTTTTAAGGGATTTGGCTTAGGTTACAATTTGGCTAGTTTGGGTTGACATGGGTTAAGAAGGTTGACTTAGTCAAAGGGCTAGCTTGACTTTGACCCAATTTATGATAATTGATCAACCTACAATGATCAACAATTATGTCATGAAGTTTGGATTGGCTTAATTTACTTTGGTTTGGCATGAGTTGGATTTTGGTTCAAATAGGTGAAATTGGTCACTTTGGGTGAAGTGAGCCAATTGGGTTTAGTTCGCTTGATTTTGGTTTGAGTCTGATTTAGTTGAGTTTATATATGGATTTGGGATTGATATATAAATTCAATTACAATTGGTTTGGGTTCAAATAAGTTTTGGTTCATTTGAATATTTCAAGTCGAATGGCTAACTTTGACTTGGGTTGATTTTGATTTAGCTTGATGCTTGTAGATTTCATTTATATTTAGAATAGTGATTGAAGGAATGATTAATTTAATAGAAAATCAATTAGATGTGGTTTAAATTTTAATGGAATTTGGCTAAATCCAAAAAGTTGGCTTAAAGGGTTTTTATTTAGATTTTGATTTAGTTTGATTTAGTTTTGATGTTTTAAATATATATTTTATTTATATTTGTGAAAATGATTGAAGATACGATTGATTCATGAGAAAATCAATTAAATTGGAAGGGATTTGGGTTAAGATTTGGCTAAGCTCATGAAGGTTGATTCATATGATTTAGGAAGGGTTTTTGATTTAATTTGATTTAGTTTGATTTAGTCTTGATCATTTAAATGTAGATTTGACTTATATTTGGGAAGATAGTTGAAGAAATAAATTGGTCATGAAAAAATCAATTGATTTTGGATTGATTTGAATTCGATATCGACTAAGCTCATGAAGGTTAATTCACATGGCTTAGGAAGGATCTTGATTTGATTGTAGATTTTAAAAAATTGGATTTGGAATTGGGTTTGATTATAAGTTTGATAGATTGTTTGGAAAGTTGAATTGATATGTGAGAAAATCACTTGCTTTGGATTGATTTGACTTTGGCAAGGCTAAGTCCATAAGATGAAATCATAGGGCTTAAGTTGGTTTTTGAATTTGGATTTGATCATGGTCTACAATCATTAGGTTTGGAGTTTAGATTTGCTATTTGAATAGAATTTGAGTTTGAAGTTTTGCTTAAGAAGCTCAACATGGATTGGGTTTAGGCTACAAGGTAGGTGGATTTCGCTAAGTCTTAAGGCATGGCCTAATCTTATGGTTAACTCATCTAGGTCTCTAGGCTTAGGTTGAGTGTTCACCTAATTGCTAGAAGTGTCTTATGACTATGAAAGTCTTAGTTTCTAGAAGACTCCTAGGCATAAAAAGAGGCGGATGAGAACTCACTCCAAAAATGAGGTTAATAATAAGACCCCCAATAGCTATGGTGTAACTAACAAGGCACACCGCACATATTAGCATTGTCCGAGACAATCAACAATGTCCAAGAGATTGTAAGCACTAATAGAAATGATCTATACCTAAACCCGAGAGGTTGATAGAATCACGATCTTAGTGCATTACAACTCAACTTATGCTATGGGCAAAAGAGAGTGATAAGGATTTGATGAGAATCCCATGCCAAGGACATGAAGGGAGATTAGCTATGGGATCACACATGACTCAGAGATGACATGTGAGTGGTTCATGATGAGGGCATAAAAGGATAAATTTGTTATGGATTAAGTATGTGAACTTTCCACTGGAAGCTAGTTCAAGCCGCTCGTGGGGATAATGATTTGAGTTAATTTTGAATATGATTTATGGGAAGAGAACCCGTTGGGGATAAGAATCTATAATCTGTCGGGGATAAAGATCGAATTGATTTCAATTTGTTTTATTTTAATCTAGAGGCATATCTGCTAAGGATATAAGCTCGAATCCACTAGGGATTAGAAATGTGAACCTTCCACTAGGGAAGTAGGTTCGGGTTATCCATTGGGGATAAGAGTTTGGCTAGAATTTTTTTGATTTGTTTGATTAATTCATTTGGATTGTTTCAATTTAGACTCCATTGGGGAGTTAGTTCAATTTTTTATGGCTCCAGTAAGGAGGGTGGTTTTGAATTGAGGGCAGATCCGTTGGGGTTGGGAACTCTATTAAATGGGATGGATTTTAATTTATTTGATTTATGGACCTAGTCAGTGTGTGATGGACCTACTAAGAAGGGGTCACGGGGGCCTTACCCTACCTTAGATTTACAAGTCCAAAGTGGTAGTCTACCAGCCACAAGGTAGGACTATCTGACCTAAGGGTTTTTTTTAGTGTGCAACAAGTGTGCGAGGAAGAAAGCATAGTAGACTTACATCTTCCAAGGTAAACAACTGCTTGGGAGACCTGTTGAAGGCACAATAAATCAAATCCAACCTAAGGTGACTGCTGAGTGAATGTCGTTGAGGACTTACGTTAGCTCAAAAGTAGTCAAGATTAATTTCATTTGATTTGGTTCATTTTCCTTTATTTTGATTTCATTTGATGGATTCCGTCAGTGTGTGATGGACCGCACTAAGATGGGGCTATGTTGGCCTAGGACTATCTTAGATTTACCGATCCAAATGGGTAGTCTACCAGCCAAAGGGTTGTACTATCCTACTTAAAGGGTGCCTTTCGATGTGCGACGACTGTGCTAGGAAGAAAGTGTAGCAGACTTACATCTTCCAAACAAAAGAATAGCCACTGAGGTGACCTGTTGGTAGCACAACAAATTGAACCTAACCTAGAGCTGTCCGTCGGTGAGCAATGGTCGTGCTGGAAAGAATGCGTAGCAGACTTACATCTTCCAAAGCAAGGATGACCACTAGGGTGACTTGTTGGTGGCACAACAAGTCGAACCTGACCTAAGGGCGATAACTGAGAGAGTGTCACTGGGGACTTGTCTCAACTTGAGAGTAGTCAAGAGATTCCTATAGGGAGTTTTGCTGACACTACCCTAATGATAGGATGCCTGCTTGGAAAATGTGCAACTGGGGCAATCTCTTAATCCACAAGTGAATATATGTTTTGTTTTTCTGTTATCATGGACCCTGTTAGTGTGCGAGGGACCATACTGAGAAGGGGCTATGCTAACCTTGACCTATCTCAAATTTACTGCACCAAGGGAGAATCTGCACATCTACGAAACATCATCTCCAACCACAGGAGTGGTTACTAGGAAAGGGGGACTGCCCAATACAAAATTAACCCAGGTAGTGTCTAGATGGGGTTGGAAATGATATGCTTCAAATAGGGTGCCCACAGGGGAGGTTCCATTAGGGGTGTTATCTCAATTTCTAAAGAAAGTAATGCCTGTAGGTATACAGAGCTTAACTCAAGAAGAAAGCATAGCAAGCTTACATGTGCCATGAGTGATGTATCCACTAGGTGGGTCACTATCAGCATAGCGCACACCAACCAACCTAAGGTGTCGCCAATGCGATGATCAATTTAGAAAGAAGGCATGTAGACTTACATCTCCTTAAAGAGAAACCTTTGGGATGATCTTGTCACCGATGGTGTTATCCGACCTAGGGCTGCCCATCAGTGTGCAACGACAGTGCTTGGAAGAAAATATAGCAAACTAACATCTTCCAAAGCGAGAAACAACTACTGGGGTGACCCATTGTTGGCACAACAGATCAACCCGACCTAAGGGAGACTACTAAATAAGGAGTCATAAAGACTAAACTTGAAGTAGTTAGAGGAAAGGAGCCACTAGGGGACTTACCCTAATTCTCAAATATACGCCAAGTCAGTCGGTGGCTAGTTTAAGAAGATGGTGTAGCAGACTTACATTCTATTAAATGAAACCATCATGATGGTAGCTTATCAGCCACATAGTAAGGCCTACCATGCTAATAGGGCACTCGTTGGTGTGCAGTGGCCAAGTAAGAAAGGAAAGCGTAACAGACTTATACCCTCCAAAGAAAGAAGATCATTGAGGTGACACACTAAGATGATAACACGTCAGCTCGACCAGGAGCAGCTACTGAGTGAGTGCCACTGGGGCGTTATCTCAACTTGAAGTAGCCCGAGACAAAATATTTGTGTTTGTTCATGTGTTTGCGTGTAATTTTGTGTTTGTGTTGTGGAAAGGAAAGAGGATGCCACTTGAGTTCTCTTACACCTATCCTAAACACATCATGGAGAATTCACAATCAAAGATGTTTTCAAATGAAGAAAATATTTGATTTGAAAAGGAATTTTTATTGATGATAATGATTTTCAAACATGGATTTAGGATAATATTTCGTTAAGTAAAGCCCATTGATCAAGCATGGACACTCTCTTTTATGGTTGATAAGTGATAAGATCCTCTTTGGTGGGCCTTCTCTATGGTGAAATGGCCTTCCCAAGTGGGTTCAAACTTTCCTCCCAACTTGTGATGGGCAACAATTGGTCTCCTTAGAACTAAAATAAGCTCTCATACTTGAAAATCTCTAGAGAGGACCAACTTGTTGTGAGCTTGAATCATTTTGGCTTTATACAACTCGAAGTTCTAGCATGCCCGTAGGTGTCCTTCCTCCAAACCTTTGAGCTCTTCTAACCGCAACTTAGCATTCTGCTCTATTGTGATTTTGCTACCCATAACTATCCTTAGTTATGGGAGTTAGACTTCTACTAGTATAACAACTTTGGAGCCATACATTAAGGAGAAAGGGGTAGACTAAGTTGGAGTTCTATATGTGGTGTAGTAAGCCCACAAGGTTTGAACAAGCTCATGCCATGCCGCTTATTATCATCAAAATGTTGAATCATTTTGGCTTTGTTGAAGGCTTCTGCCAAGCCATTTTCCATTAGATTGTAGATGGCAGAATATCTCCAATCTATGTTATGTCTTTAGGGAAAACTGTTGATCTTGGTGCTCTTGAATGTAGTACCATTATTGAGTATAATTTGTCGAGCCACCCCGAACCTATATACAATGTGGTTTTTAAAAAAATGGAGCACATGTAGAGTGCGTGACCTCTCTCGAGGTAATCACCTTCACTCTTGGAAAAGTAGTTGATATCAGTTAGGATGAAATGATGACCTTTGGAAAAAGGAGGGTCAATCGGATCCACTATGTCGGTACCCCAACATCTGAATGGCTATGAGGCCAATGTTTGGTGTAGAATATTGGGTGGTTAGTTTAGGACCACATCATGTACCTGATATTGGTGGCATCACCTAGCTACATCCATGCAATCTGTAATCATCGATGGCCAGTAGTATCTTAGTCTGTTGATCATGGCTTTCATCTTCGGACCGATTGGTGCGATCCACATAATCTTAAGTGTACCTCAGTCACCATCTTACGAGCTTCGTGTTTGTCTAAGCTATGTAATCACATATGATCACGGGATTGCTAGTATAAGGAGTCATCCATGAGAGCATAGAAAAGTGTTCTCTGCTTCACATGATGTGCTAGTGACTTCTCTTGAGGTAGTTTGCCTTTATTTAGGTAATCCATGAATGGTTGCCTCCAATCCAACTCCTCATCCTTTTTGGCAATGGCAACTTCCCCTTTAAGAGACTATTTTTTGATGAGTTCAATATCAATATTGGAGAGGAATTGTCTATTTTGGACCTTTTTTGATATGGACTCATCTTTCGGACATGCCAACTCCTTGGCAAGTTTGGCTAAAGCATCTGCTACGATGATTTCTCCTCAAGGAATCTTGTAAATGGTAACCTATGGGATTTGGGCCAACAACTCCATGGTGTACTTGTGATAGTGATGGAGCTTAGGCTTGAGAACCTTATAGAACCCAACAATTTGATTGATGACTAATTGAGAATCCCTAAAGATGTTGATGTTTTAGATGCTTAGAGTAGTGGCTAACTCCGAACTTGCAATCAAAGCCTCATATTCAGCTTCATTGTTGGTGCAATAATTAGATAGATGATATGAGAATCTCATCATATCGTGGTTGGAGGAGAACTAATCTTACTCATGCTTTTCCTGGGATAGTAGATTGTGGTTCTTCTCCTCTTTAAGAGGAAGCCACACCATTAAAGTATATCTCCCGGCAACGAATGCTAGTCTCCCTTAAGTTCATGATTTATTCATCGGGGAGGTCATCACTATGTGAAGATCCAGCAGAAAGTGGGTGTCCTACTTAGAAATCTGCTAATGCTTATCTTTTCACTGCACGGAGGAGTATGCAAGTAATGTCAAACTACAAAAAAATCATAGACCAACATGCGAATCATCCAAATAGCATCTGTCATGTCATGAGATATTATAGTGAATTGATCTTAGAGATCAAGTTCACCTTATGAGAAAGCATGTAATGCCATAACTTTTGGGATGCTAAAATTAAAGCTAGCCAATGCTTCTCAATGTGTGGATAATTTGCTTCAGCAAGGCTTAGGCAATGACTGAGATAGTTGAGAGCGTTCTCTTTCCCTTCGTCATTGGCTTGGGCCAACAAAGCACCAAGGGAGTCATCTAATGCAGTAGTGTATAGTATAAATGGCTTGCCTGGGATAGGGGCTGCTAGAACTTGCAGTGCCATCAGGTAGTGCTTGAAGTCTTCAAAGTTGTGTTGACACTTATCATCCCACTTGAACATGGCATTCTTTTTGACAACTGCTAAAAATGGGTAACACCATTTTAATGGATTGTATATAAAGCATCTTAGATATGCCAACCACCCTTGAAATGATCTGAGTTGAGTTAAACTTTTAGGGAGTGAGAAATACATTTTAATATTGCTTTGAACTTCTCTTGATCGATCTTGATTCCACGGGTGTCGACAACAAACTAAAGGAATTTCTCCAAGGTACAATGCACACTTCAAGGAGTTCATTTTGAGGTTAAATTATCTTAACTATTCATAAACTACTCTCAAGTCAAAGATGTGGTCTTCCTTTTCTTTACTTTTGACTATGAGATCATCGACATAGCATTAGATTTGATGATGAATGAGTTCATAGAAGATTCGAGTCATGGTTCGCTGGTAGGTAGCACCAATATTTTTAAGGCTGAAAGGCATGACCCTATAGCAATAGATTCTGATTGGGGTTTGAAAAGCAATATTTTTATCATCTTCAGGAGCCATCTTAATTTGTTTGTATCTAGATGAGCCATCCATGAAGGAGAGGACTTCATGAGATGAGGCAATGTCCACCATCAGTTCTGGTATTGGTAGTGCAAATTAGTCTTTTGGACATGCCTTAATTAAGTCCCTAAAATAGATGTATATGTAAATTTGGCCATTCTTCTTCTTAATTGGGCCGACATTAAACAACCATGTAGGGTATTTTTCTTCCTAAATGAAATCATCATCGATCAGTTTCTTGACTTTATAAATGACCTATTATTCAATGTCTAATCACATACATCTAGGAGCTTGCTTGATAGGGTTAGCACTAGGCTCTATTGCTAGTTTATGGACTACTACATTAAGAGATAAATTGAGCATCTCCTCATATCCCTTTGCAAAGTATTCCTTAAACTCAGTCAATTGTCTAACTAAGTCATTGATTTTAGTTTCATTCAATAAGGAACTGATGTATGTCGGACATGGATTATCTTCATTCCTCAAGTTGATTTCTTTGAGCTCATTGATGGTTGTCCTAATCTTCTCTTCAATCTCTAGTGGTCCATCTTTGAGTTCAAAATTATCTGGATCCTCTAAAGTTTCTAAGCACACCTTCTAATATGAGTTAATGTGATTTCAAAAGAACTTATTAGATTCTAAATGATTGGTGATGACTAAGCAGTAATGGCCATTATCGATTGGACCCACTGTACCGAATCCTAATCCCGGTCTTGATTGACAATGTATGCACCTATTGTCCCATAACCTCTTGAAGTAATTTGATTTTTGTTTAGACCAAGCATGTAGAATCAATCATTTCTTTGCTAAATTTATACACACGATGAGTACCAATCAAAAGGTATTTTTATTAAATCTTTATATGAATCATCCTTAAGTTCTACATCAACTTCTTGAATTGTGAATGATGCTCCTAGAAAGAATCTCTGAGTCTTCACATCTATGGATGACTTAGGGGCTTCTTTAATTACCAAAACCTCAACTTTTTATGCGGAATGTGGGGTTAAATCTAAGGTTCTTAACTGATGCCTAACTATTTTACATATAGACTTGGATATACTTATGCTTTATTTTGGAGGCTGATCTTCATCACTATCTCTGTAAGTGTCACCTCCAAGGAAATCTTTGAGAAGAGATGGGGCTTGCTAATCATATAAGACTTATCCTTTGAACTTGATTCTAAGTTGATATGGATAGTAGGTATACTCCTGGTAGCTGGACATATCCCCTATTAATTGGCAAATAAGGATGTTTTCTGCCTCTAAGACTACCTCTAAACTGGCCTTTTCCTCTACCTGGTGGAGGTCAGGTCACCCTACCCATGTGTTCGAATGGATTAATGAACTGTGGGCCCAATGTCGCTCCACTTCCTCCTCAAAGTCTATTTCGCTCCCTTTTATTTTATTTTCTTTTCTTTTCTTTTTTTCTTTTTTCCTTTTCTTTTCTTTTTCCTCTTTTTCTATTATTTTTGAACTTTGGCCAAGTTCACGAGAATATACTTGTTGATTTTGAGAGAGGTAGTAGGCTGCATCCTCATATATGCTGACATCGTGAATTGAAAATGGCTTGAGATCTCCTTTGACACAGTAGATGATCCCACCTCTCACAAACTTCATTCACTGATATAGAGAGGATGGAACTGTGTTATTTTCATGTATCCATAGTCTCTCAAGCAAAGCATTGAAAGATGTTTATGAGTCTATAATGTGAAACTTAGCTTCAGTCTTCTAATGATCTATCTCCAAGGGCAACGCTATGGAGCCAAAGTCCCTCTCTCCTTATTCATTGAATCCTCTCAACAACATCCTTTCTTTTTGGAGTTTGGAGATGTCGATTCTCAAGTAGACAAGGGTTATTAGACTCATAATGTTGACTAATGCACCTAGATCAAACAATACCTTAGATACCAGATCCGCCAACATCCATTATGATGTAGAGGATGATTGTGCTTAGTTATCTCTAGAAGTAAATCTTCATCATTGAATGTAACTCTAAGATGTCTTTCAAGTGGCATGCCTCCTCTTTAGTAGTTTCACCGAGCTAAGCATATCTCATGATAAAGTAGGGCCATGATTAGAGATTCTCTCATCTCTTTAGATAAGACAAGGGCATTGTATATGTTTAACTTAGATGACAACTTTCTAAGATGAGCTAGGATGTTGTAATCAACACTATCTTGGTCCTCCACAAGCATATCCATGGGTAGTGCATTCTATGGAGGGGCTATCTACTCACTAGAACTAATGACTTGCTTACCTTTATCCTAGGTGCTACCCTAGGAGGTAGAACTTTGCCACTTCGTAGGTTAACTTTGGTGACTTTGTGTGGTGGGTTGGTGGAAAGTTCTGCCTGCTCGTTGGGTTTATCTACAGCTTCTCCTATGGGACCATAGGAGTCAGACTCCAAGTCAATCTCAGTGGGTGAACTTGATTCTTTCAGAAAAGGAAAATCCAATTTTGAATCATAAGAGAACGGATCAAAATTATTTATGTTATTATTATTATTTAGACTTGGAGAGCTTTCAATTGGACTGAGATCATCAAGACTATAAAAAGTAGAGAAGATATAAGTGTAATCTGCTTTCTTCATTGATTTATTTTAAGGTGGAGGTCATGATAGAAATTAAGTAAAGTAAGTAGAGTGAGGGGTTTAGTGCCCTCATCCATAGATATATATTTCTACTATTAGAAGAAGAGCTAGATGAAGTGGTAATATGCAATGGTGGAAAGAATGGGAGGGATGGTGTTGCTACTTGGCTATCCAGCAAGTGTGGACTATTGCTACTATTGCTAAGCTCCCACTCTCTCCGAGTTATCTTTAGCAACTTGCAAATCTTCCTTGATGTTGGAGGTTTAAGCTGCCTCAAGTACCTGCAAGGAAAATTTCTTGATCTTTGAGATGATCTTTTTAGAGGTTCGGGATAGGGAGATATCACAACCTTCTTTAATCTTGGGAGGGCTGCATGTATCCCTAATGATTACTTTAATAGAACTAGATGATTGTTCTAACAAGTATTCCTTAGGGATAGTAATGGCGCCTAATTAGTAGTTCTGCTCAAGCCAGTCTTTGAAAGTGATGCAATCCTCTAAGACTTCCTAACATGTGGTGGTAGGGGAAAAATTTAGGATCATCACTCTTGCGTACTTCCTCCAACCTCTTAGGCTATGGTAGCTGGAAATCAGGTTTCTTTATGAGATTTTTAAAGATTTTTCTGACTACCTCCCTCTTCAATGAATAGGGATTATTTAATTTGTCCAAAATAGTAGGGGGATAGTAGCTGCCTTGCGGTAGATATGAATACTGTTGAGGTGCATATTACTATGGAAGTGGTGGTGGTGGATGCTATGGTGCCTTGTATGATGGCTGAGGTTATGGCAAGGGTGGCTATTGAGCTTGTGGTCTCTCAAACTGAACTCTAGCTGGCTGCTTCCCTTTATCTATTGACACAACTGTACCTGACCTCTTCTCAAATACTTTTTGTGGCTTGGCCTTGGATGATTGGTCTTGGAAAGGCAACTATTTGGCTTCCTCTTATAGACTGGTCTTCTTATTAATTAATTTCTCAAAGGTTATGATTGTGAAGCCCTTGAGCATGAAAGCAACCGGGCCATGGATATTCTTGAGAAGGATTTCAATGGCATGTTGTTCGGATAGTTCTGATTCACATTTTATACCCAGCTTATGCCACCTGAGAATGAAATCAAAAAGGAACTCATTGGGATTTTATTTTCCTACGATGAGGTTACCCACAGTTACCCTTTACTGGGTTCTATTAAATCTTTTGATAAATAGGTGCTATAACTCAATAAAAGTCTTCACCAAATCGTTGGGTAGTTCAGCATTCCAATGGAATGCAACCCCTGACAAAGTACTAATAAACAAGCGGAAGAGAAGTCTGTCACTGCCACTGATGTTGCAACAGTCGGCCCTAAAATGTGCCATGTGCTATCGCGAGTTCCCACTACCATCAAAACTCTTGAAGGAAGGTGGCACAAACCTTTTGGGGCATTGGAATACATCGAATTTCTCTAGGTAAGGCCTACCCTCTAGAATGGATGAGCTACTCTGGGCTTGTGCCAATGCTTCCCTCACTTATTATTCCATCATCTACTTAATTTCTTTCTTATGCACGGAGGTACTATCTATGACCTTCCTATGCAAACTACCACTATCCTGATCCATGGGAGAGGCACTCTTGGGAGGATCTAATACATGTAAGAGCTTGGGTCAATCGGCCTCCGTGGGACTAGGCTATGAAACTGGAATTTAGTTCTGGAGTCCTAGGATTGCCGCTAACAAATCCTCAACCCTCCTTTCCATCATGTTAATCTACTCGTCATTCTACTTGAACTACTAATGAAGGTGTTGGGATGAGTGAGAGGTGTCTCCTTTCGATCACAAAGACCTTCTTGATTCTGATGGTCTATGTGGAGAAATCCTCGAGTATCGACCATGTGGATTTCTGTACTAATCCTCAAATAGGTCATCATCATCGAGATCAAAATCTACTCTACCCTCTTCTAGATCCGAATGATCACTCCAAGAAGTTGTTTCGTCTTGGTAAAGTTGTTTTACAGTATATTATCTAGTGAACAATCTCCTACTTTTCCTATTTGAATTGGTACAAACACCCGCTGATTGCTGATTGTAAGACTATGCTCACCTGAGTCTATATATCAGACATTGCCTACTGATGGAGTGCTCTCCCTAGGGGGATTAACTGCCATAGAGACTGCACTAGAATCTCCTACTTCCTCTAATGTTGAATGTGATGGTGGAACGACTATGATGCTTTTGTGTCACCACTCCCTCTTCGCCACCATTGAAGTGGAAGGTCGAATGAGAGAGCTCGACCTCAAATCAACGGGTGGCATAGGTGGAGTGGGATCCTTAGGCCATAGTTGGATCACCAATAGAGATGTTCTCTCTCTAGATGTAGGTTTCTGTACTTTGGCTAGGATTATGGAAGGAGGGACTTAAACAGGTGATGATGGGAGATGAGTGGAGCAGTATGATGGTGAAAACACAAACTATCTCTCCACCAGAGCTCTCCTCCTGTGGCTGGTAGTGTCTGTAAGGAATATGCTACTGGTGTGATCGGCTCTGGTACTCCATTGATCTGAGAAATCTACTAAAGTAGAGGCCGCTGACTGTCGAGTGTACCTCCTCCTCTCCTTTCTACTCGCTTGAGCTGCAAATCTAGCCTTTGAGGCTTTCTCCCTACATATCTGATCCTTCACACTCCTAGGGATCATAGTCCTCAAATCAAACAATGTACCAAAATTTGAGTGTCTATGGGCTCTACTAACCTTGCAAAGAATTGATCGTAATCCAGCGTAGGGCTTCCTCCTCTCCTAGCTGGAATCTCAAGCCAGTGGTGGAGGCAATGCAAGAATCCTCCTATAATCTTCCTCTCCATCTGAAGTTGAGAGGGGGTGAAACCTACTACCACTCAGGAGTGGAGAGGTCTCACGAGGGGAACCCTCATCAGCAACATGAGAGGCGCCGTCTACCTCATTAGCTACTTGCTTGTGGTGTCACTTACCTTTCAATTCTTGTTGCGATAATGCGGCCTTCTAAGTGGAGCAGAATGAGAACTAAAACCTACCTCAAAGGTAGGGGTGACTATCTTAGAGGCCAAGATAGCCTTCCCTTCGGGAGGGGGGGGACCAGTGAGGAGGTGCTAGCCCTCACTAGGATTGCGGAGGGGCAACAACAGTGAATGATGTGGACCTGTGACAAGCACCAAACCGTAAATGGCATTGAAATGGAAAAAATTGATACAAGCATTGCCATGAGAATCTCAATGAACTTCTTTTTCAGTGAGAAAAACTCATAATCTGATGGGATGTTAAAATGAAGGAGTGGGTTCTGCCCTACCACCTCCTCTCTACTGACGGTCATAAGGCCTGGCCCCTCACAGGTGACTCAAACAACCTTAAATTCATGCCCAAACTGATGATGTGGTGAGTATGGCCTAATCCAAGGCCAAATCCACCCTAGTGGGGAAGGAAAAGATCATTTTTTGGTAGACATGGTGAAGAACTGATTGAAGCAGTGAAATGAAAGACTGAACTACTATCTTTTCATTTATCGAAATTAGAACTGAATCACACCTTTGCTTTAATAGTTGCCTTCAATAACTGATTTTGGTTTTAGAATTTGAACCCACACTTAACAAATTTAGGTCTGCTAATTAGGGTTCATTGAATTGAAGAGATTTCAATCTTTGAGGAGAGACTTTGCCATATGATTTGATTTTGATTTATAACCCATATCCAACAATTTTGGGTATGTTGAATGGGGTTTATTCATTTTGGAGAGACCTTGGAGATGGATTGGTTGTTTATCCTTTGTTTGAATTTTGGTTTCGGAACATTCACTTGGAAAATTTGGGTGTGCTAAGTGAGATTCAAATGTATGTTTGAAAATCTTTGAAAACATTTTGTTTGTGAGGGATGTTGTTATATGTTTGATATGTTTAATTTGATTTTGATTTGCTAATAAGATCCTTACTTAACAAATTTAGATATTCCAAATGTGTTTGATATTTTGTTTTGATTTGAAAATGAAATAAATTTGGGTATGTCAAGTTTGTTTGATATTTTATTTTGTTCTAAAAATGAAACCTTAACAAATTTGGGTATGCTAACTATGGTCAATGTTTGATATTTTTATTTTATTTTGTTCTAAAATGAAACCATTTAACAAATTGGTATGGGTAATGATGTGTTAATGATAATTGACAAAGTGAAATAATTTTATTTTATTTTGATTTAAAAGGAACTCTTATTTAACAAATTTAGGTATGTTAAATAGAGTTTAATTTATTTGTTTTTGATGAGAATTCTTTGACAAATTTGGGTATGTTAAATAGAATTCAAATGTGTTTTGATTTTCATGATTTTGGAAAAGGAAAACCTATTTAACAAATTTAGGTATATTAAATAGAGTTCAATTTATTTTGATTTTTGAAAATAGAACTCTCATTTGACAAATTTGGGTATGTCAAATGGAATTCAAATATGTTTTGATTTTGTGTGATTTTGAAAAGGGGAACTCTATTTAACAAATGTAGGTATGTTAAATAGAATTCAATTTATTTTGATTTTAAAAAAGGAACTCTCATTTGAAAATTTTGGATATGTCAAATGGAGTTTAAATATATTTTGATTTTGTGTGATTTTGAAAAGGGGAATTTTATTTAACAAAAGTTGGTATGTTAAATAGAATTCAATTTATTTTTATTCTGAAGAAGGGAACTCTCATATGGCAAATTTGGGTATGTCAAATGGAGTTCAAATATGTTTTAATTTTGTGTGTGATATTGCTTTTGAAAAAAGAGAACTCTCACTTAACAAATTTTGGTATGTTAAGTGAAGTTCAATGATATGTTGATTTTTTTATTTTATTTTGATTTTGAAAATGGAACTCCATTTAACAAATTTAGGTATGTTAGTGGTTATTTTTTTAAAAAAATGTGTTTGAAATATTTTGTAGAAACTCTTATTTAACAAATTTGGGTATGTTAAATGAAGTTGGTTGATTGATTGATTTTATCTTAAAAATGTGCTTTTGAAAAATTATAAAAAGGGTTTTGATGAAGCATATTTGATTTTGATTTTTGAAAAGGATCCTCATTTAACAAATTTAAGTATGTTAAATGAGGCTTGATTATCTTTATCATTTGAAAAGAGATTTGAAAGTTTTATATTTTGCAAACTTTATGTTATGTGAAGTGCATTTTTAAATGATTTTATTTCAAAAAAGTGCATTTGTAAAATTTTGCAAAAGACTTTACTTGTTTAGTTTGAATTTTATTGAAACTTTCTTGAATATGGGATGAACTTTTCACCAAGCTAGTGGTAAAAGGTTCTAAATTTAGTAATCTCCTTTCATTAGTTAATTTATTTCACACTTATTGGGAACTAATAGGGGTTTCAAGACCTACATGGAGTGAGATCCTAAAACCTAAAGGATGTTGGCTAACTTTGCCTAAGGATGAAATGGGCTAAGTGTAAATGAAAAGAAAGATAATCTCAGGCTCATATAAAGTACAAGTTTACTATCGATGCTTGGAGATAATAATTATCTACTAAAGATGGAGAGAGGAACTATCCAACTAAGTCGCCAGGAAAATCTGTGTTATTTATTTTAGATGTGGTGGGACACCACGCAGATCGTAGGGGGTACTTATTGAAGTAATCTGGACATTGATTTATGTACTACTATCTTGAAAGATAGAAGCATCACCCTTCAATAGACCAAATTACACAATAAAGACTCCTAAGAAATGATGGATCTTCGAATATACCAAAGATTTTTTTCCTACTTTACATGGATGAATAAAAGAGGGTTTATATTAAACCGAGTTCTTAAGTCCCTATGGAGGCCAGCCTCCAAAGTTAATTACATCTTAAGAAATGAAATTTTCTAAGAATACTCTTAATTAAAGTATATAATTATCATCTCTAAAGATTTTAAGGTTAGACTATCAAATGATTGGTTATGTTTGGAAAATAAACTGGAAAAGTTTAAGGAGAAGACCTATTTTTAGAATCCAAAGGGAAGAAGTAGGAAATGCTCATGATACTAGGAAACTTAATGAACCTTCCAATCTATCCTATAATTGAGCATTATATGTTTGAAATTGAAGAGATTTATTTCATTAAAATAGAAATTTTATTAGATTGCTAGGACTTATAATCCACTAACTCAAGGTTATGGGAATGCCTAAGAGGTGAGGATTTTTGCTTGTAGCCCGAAGGAAATAGCTACCTCAGATCCTAAATCTATGAAGCTTTAGTACAAGGTAAAGCACAACCTAAATCTAAATAACATACATAAATGTTCACCTCCACAAGAGAGGATAAATTTTTATATTGCTAGGCTTACAACTGCTTGGAGTGGCCGTCAACTAACTCCTCCTACGATTTTAAAATCATGTAATTTGGTCATATGAAATTGTAAGATAGTTAGGCTGTTATTTATTCAGAAAAGAGACTAAAGTCTTTAAACCCACTCCCTAAAAGAATAGAGCATGAATGGTATGAATAATAACTTAATTCTTTTTATAAAGCTTTTTATAAAATTTATTTTTATGCTATAATTTATGCTAGGAGAAAAATATCATTTAGTCCTAATTAAAGCCTAGCTATAGAAATTAAATGTATTTTTTTTAAGAAATAAATAAAACATTAACAACCATTCATCAATTTTTTATAAACTGGTGAAAAGAATAAAAGGTGAGTTGGTGTCATCATTTTAAAGAAAGATGGGTAATGGGACTCTACCCATTACAATTTAATTATTAAATAATGATTATAATTTATAAATCTATAAAGTCTTCTTTCTTCATCTTCATATCTTCATTTCTTCTTTCTTCTTTGATTTACTCCACTTTAAAAACATGGCTTCCCAAGATAAAACATTCTACATCTTCTCCACTTAACATAATCCTAATTTCTAATACAAAATTACATTAAAATAATACACACCAAGATAAGTGTTTAAACATACATATAACCCAAGAAGTTATATTTATAATTTGGACTTACCATGCACATGGGTAACTAAACCCAGTCTAACTTGGATTCTACTTAGAGATTTAAGAAATAAGCAAAAGAGTATTTCCATTTATTTTTAAGCAACCTTTAAAATCCCTAGAAATATGATTAGACTAATATCGACCTAACATCCAGTCTAAAATAATACATCACAAAATAAAACATCCATCATACATACATCATCATAACTTATGACTAGAAGTGGTGGTGTAATTCTAATGTGTCTATTAATGCTTGTGTGATATATTTCAACTAAGCATTAGTATTTTTTTTTTGTGTAAGAAGATTTAATTGAACATGGGTGGTTGGTTTCACTTGAAGTTGTTTAATTGATTTAATAATTTTAATTTGTATTTTCTTTTGTTTCATATGATTACACTTAGCAACTCAGTGTTATAAAGAGAAGAAAGAGGATTGCTCTCTTTCATCCTTGCCTTAAGGCACTTTAGTTTGATTTAGTTCTCTTTAGAGAATGGTTTATTACACATTTAAATTAATCCTAAGTTTAGATTCACTTTAAATAATTCTATCTAATGTGAAAGGTATCTTAAAATTAATCTCATTGAGTTACTATCACATATGTTAAATCATTCCTTTCCATCACATATAATCATGCACATGATTTAATTATAAGTGTATCTATATATACATATTTTAGTACACTTATATGATGAATTTGGATATGTATATTTAAAGCTTATATCATTTTATATGATTTAATTATTTAATCATATTAATTTAAAGCTTTATTTAAATTCATATACAAAAATACATAGGGATGAAATTAAATAGATACATGTCATTGTTAACTAGGAAAGTGTAATCAAATGGCCTCCAACTAAAAACCTCATATTCTTGGGATATCCAAATTATATACTAATTTGCATTCAAACACATGTAGATTTGCATGCATGAATGTAAGAAAGAAAGCTTCAAATCACATGACCAACTAATTCAATCACTTAGTCAATTATGAATGCATGCATTCTTGATAAAAAAATGGGTTCTAATTCCATGATTAAGTACACACACACATATATAAGAGACATAAGCTAGTACATGTCATTGTTAACCAAAGAAGTAAGATAATCAAATGACCTCTTTGGGGCTACTTAAAGCCTCATATTATTTGGTTGTCTTGATTAAACACGTATTTTTCCCAAATAAATATGGAAGTATACATAAATAAAGGAAAGAAAATTATGCAAAGATTGTATTTTTATTTGATTGAAGCATGTATACATGTGGATTAAGGTTCCATCCAAATTATAATGTAGAATCACATGTAAATAAAATTAAAAATACATATGTGTCACTGTTAACTAGGGAAGTGAGGTAATCAATTGACCTCCTTGGGGCTAACTAAAGCCTCATGTTTCGGAATGTTCGGACTATATACTTATTAACATTCAAATACATGTAAAACTACATATGAATTAATGAAAAGAAAGCTTTAGTTCACATGTCTAAACTATAAGCACAAGTAAACCTATATATGTTCATAACTACTATCATTGTAATCAATGTAATTGATGTATAAACTTTAGAAAGTAATTTGAATTTATTATTGATAATAGCCACACATATCATAAGTTAATCCAACACATGCAAGCTTGCATAAAAAAACTATTTGATTCAATTAATTTTGACAAGATGAACGCATGATTTCAAATGACATACAACATTTAACATGATTAGAAAGGAATAAATAAATATAAACACATGATTTCATTCAATTAAATTAATTTTTAAGGATAATCATATCAAATAAAATCATTTAAAAAAACAAAAGTTTCTATTTTTTAATTTCATATTTTAATTTGAAGGTTTGCTAAAAAATTAATTAATTTGGTTTAATGAAATATGATTAAATTGAGTTGTATATATGTATCAAATCCATTAATTAACCCTTCCTTATTTTAATTACTCAAATAATTGTGAATAATGATACATGATATATACATTAGAAATTAAATTAGCAATGAAATGAAAGGGGTCAATTGGCTAATAATTAATAGTTGATTAAGTTAAGGAACTTCGATTAAGTACTTTTATTACTCCCCCACACATGTGGGCTAATTACAATTTCCTTACGATTTCCTTAAGTTGTTGAACACCTAAGGGTCTACCCAAGATCTCATCAATTAAGTTTTGGTATGATTATGATTTTAATTTAATTAATTAAAGATTTTAATTAGTTAATGAAGCTTTGATTATTTGATTAATGAAATAAACTTAGGGAAATAGATTAGGGAGGAGGCCTCAATCCCATTCCATTAGTCCATTCACTATTGGATGGTCATTAACCACTTAATTAAACATTTTATTGTTCATGTGACTAATCAATGATTTATTAACTTAAGAGGATAATTAAAGCTTGATTAGTCAAATTTTGCAATTAATTAAGCAGCAAATCCCAGGAAAATTATGGGAGGTAAAGGTCATCCCATTAAATAAACCCAGTTTGGGATTAATTACTTAAGTAATTAAAGAGTAATTAAGTTAATTAATTTCTTAATTAAAGATTAATTAAGTTTTAATTACTATTTAAAATTAATTAAGAATATTTTTAATAAATTTTCCTCTAAAATACCTTCAAATTGAGTATTTATTTATATTTTTATAATTTTTCTACAACTAGTTGTGATTTTTACATGTTTCACCCATTAAAATACATTAATTAGTTCTAATTAACCCTTATTCCCATCAGTGTCATGTGGTGCACTTTTCACATGGCACCACAGGGTTGGTTACTTAAACATAATCCTAATTAGTGCTTATGTGGCGGCGTCGAACGTGCCTTCTTGTGTTTCATCCGATCTAAGATCCCTGGGCTAAAAAAGATAAAATAGGATAATTCTAATGGATCTAATCACGCCATTTGTTTGATCACATGAAACGGATGGTGTGTGATCATCATCGGAGGGGAATGGAGTCCATCCATTGCTCGCATGATTTGTGCTCACCCGCGATTCGACTCCAAACAAACCCCACACCTTTGTGCGGAGTATCCAAGGGAATCTAACAGGTAAGATCACATGGGGTGGAAGTTTTCTTTAAAAAGCTCCAACGCATTTTCATACAAGGATCGGTTTCAAAGGCATACCTCACCGGAGCTCAAGACCAGTGCCAAATCTAATTAAAAAAGCTTCATTTAGTAAAAATGAGGCCCTACTGATTAGCACATGCTCCAATTTGAGGTGGATAGCTCGGAAGGCCAACACCCGCGTAGTGGTGTGTTGATCAAGTCGATCGTGGCTAGAGGGCTCGAGAGGCGATTCTTGATCGACTAACTCCAAGGAAGGTGTTTTTAAATTTAATTACATTTTGGTTGAGTTTGGATCAAATGGGACCGAATGAAAGGGTTCCCTATTTTGGCTTGAAGGAAACCGAGAGTGGGGATTGTGGGATGAGCTTGAGAGCTTGGGGAAGATCTCTGGTGGCTCATTTTGGGTAGGTTGGCCCTGAGGAATGAAAGTGTGTGAGCTTGAGTGGAAATGAGGGGGTGTAATATGTATCAAATCCATTAATTAACCCTTCCTTATGTTACCTTAACATAATTACTCAAATAATTATGAGACATGATATGCACACATATTAGAAATTAAATTAGCAATGTAACTAAGAAATGAAAGGGGCTTAATGCAATTGGCTAATAATTAATAGTTAATTAAGTTTAGGAACTCGATTAAGTACTTTTATTACTCCCCCACACATATGGTCTAATTACAATAGGATTTCCTTAAGTTGTTGAACACCTAAGGGTCTACCCAAGATCTCATCAATTAAGTTTTGGTATGATTATGATTTTAATTTAATTAATTAAAGAGTTTAATTAGTTAATGAAGCTTTGATTAGTTTGATTAATGAAATAAACTTAGGGAAATAGATTAGGGAGGAGGCCTCAATCCCATTCCATTAGTCCATTCACTATTGGATGGTCATTAACCACTTAATTAACTGACATTTTATTGTTCATGTGATTAATCAATGATTTATTAACTTAAGAGGATAATTAAAGCTTGATTAGTCAAATTTTGCAATTAATTAAGCAACAAATCCCGGAAAATTATGGGTAGAGGTCATCCCATTAAATAAACCCACAAAGTTTGGGATTAATTACTTAAGTAATTAAAAGAGTAATTAAGTGATTTCTTAATTAAAGATTAAATTCTAATTACTATTTAAAATTAATTAAGAATATTTTTAATAAATTCTCCTCTAAAATACCTTCAAATTGAGTATTTATTTATATTTTTATAATTTTTCTACAACTAGTTGTGATTTTTACATGTTTCACCCATTAAAATACATTAATTATTAATTAACCCTTATTCCCATCAGTGTCATGTGGTGCACTTTTCACATGGCACCACAGGGTTGGTTACTTAAACTTAATCCTAATTAGTGCTTATGTGGCGGCGTCGAACGTGCCTTCTTGTGTTTCGTCCGATCTAAGATCGGAAGGCCACAATTAAACCTGCAATGCTAAAGATAAAATAGGATAATTCTAATGGATCTAATCACCATTTGTTTCGATCACATGAAACGGATGGTGTGTGATCATCATGCGACTGAGGGGGAATGGAGTCCATCTGCCATTGCTCGCATGATTTGTGCTCACCCATTCGGTCGACTCAAACAAACCCCACACCTTTGTGCGGAGTATCCAAGGGAATCTGGTATGATCACATGAGGTGGAAGTTTTCTTTAAAAGCTCCAACGCATTTTCATACAAGGATCGGTTTCAAAGGCATACCTCAAGAGCTCAAGACCTGCCAAATCTAATTAAAAAGCTTCATTTCTAAAATGAGGCCCCTACGTCGACATGCTCCAATTTGAGGTGGATAGCTTCGGCCAACACCCGGCGTAGGTGGTCGATGTTGATCAAGTCGATCGTCGGTGGTGGAGAGGCTCTGCTCTTGATCGACTAACTCAAGGAAGGTGTTTTAAATTTAATTACATTTTGGTTGAGTTTGGATCAAATGGGACCGAATGAAAGGGTTCCCTATTTTGGCTTGAAGGAAACCGAGAGTGGGGATTGTGGGATGAGAGCTTGGGGAAGATCTGGTGGCTCATTTTGGGTAGGTTTGAGGAATGAAAGTGTGTGAGCTTGAGTGGAAATGAGGGGTGTATACCTCCAACTTTTCCTCGGACGAATGGGTGTCCTTGGTGGTTTCAAATGCTCCATTAGGGGAGGTGAGATAATTTCACCTCCCATGGGTTATAACCCAACCCTGAGGTTTGGTTAGGTTGGGCGTGTCATAGGCTGTAGACCAATGGGAGAGTTTCAAGTGATCAAGGAATGAAAATGACCACTTTCATGGGTGGTTTGCCTCATGTGATACCCTTGGTAAGATGACATTTGGCATTGGATTTGATTTGGCCTGATTTGATGAGTCAAAAGTGGGTTGGCCAAATTTCATGCCATTTGGAGTTCTTTTGGATTGATTTGGCTCAATGTGACCCATTTAGGTCAAATTAGGTAAGGTTGGGTCAAGTTAGGAAAATAGTCAAATTGATCAAACCAAGGATTGGGTCAAGTTCATATGATCATTTAAAGTGTATTGGTCTCATTGGCTTGGTTCAAATTGGTTTAGATTTGATTTGATTCATTTGAGTTTATTTGGGTCAAATGGGTCAAGTTGATGACCAATTAACCAAATTGGCTTAATGCATGGCTTGGTTTGGGATTTCTTGATCATTTGGAATATGTTGTGGCCTTTGGTTGAGTTCAAATTGGATTTTATTGGTTTTTAGGTTGGTTTGACTCTTTAGGTCAAGTTAGGTTTAATAGGTCATTTGGGTCTACTGGGTCAATTGGGCTCAATTGAGGCTTTGGTCAAGTTCAACAAACAATTTGGAATAAACTTAAGCTATTAGTTGCAATCAATTTAATTTAGATTTTGATTTGACCCATTTTAACCATTTAGGTCAAATTGGGTTAACTTGGGTCAATAGGGCCAATTGGGTTAGGTTTGGCTTAATTGAAGGTCAAGTCATGTTCAAGAATTGATTTTGAGTTGGTATGAATCATTGATTTCAAGGGATTTGGCTTAGGTTATAACTTGGCTAGTTTGGGTTCACATGGGTTAAGAAGATTGACTTGGTCAAAAGGCTAGCTTGATTTGGTTAGACCCAATTTATGATAATTGATCAACCTATGATGATTAACAATTATGTCATGAAGTTTGGATTATCTTAATTTACTTTAGTTTGGCTTGAATTGGATTTTGGTTCAAATGGGTCAAATTGTTCACTTTGGGTGAAGTGAGCCAATTGGATTTAGTTAGCTTGATTTTGGGTTGAGTTTAACTTAGTTGAGTTTATATATGGATTTGGGATTGATATATAAATTCAATTGCAATTGGTTTGAGTTTAAATGAGTTTCGGTTCATTTGAATATTTCAAGTCGAATGGGCTAAGTTGTGTTTGACTTGGGTTGATTTTGATTTAGCTTGATGCTTGTAGATTTCAATTATATTTAGAATGGTGATTGATGGAATGATTGATTTATGAGAAAATCAATTGGATTTGGTTTGAATTTGAATGGAATTTGGCTAAATCCATGAAGTTTCCTTAAAGGGTTTAGATTTGGATTTTGATTAGTTTGATTAGTTTTGATGATTTAAATATATATTTTATTTATATTTGTGAAGATGATTGAAGATATGATTGATTCATGAGAAAATCAATTAAATTGAAAGTGATTTGGGTTAAGATTTGGTTAAGCTCATGAAGGCTGATTCATACGGCTTAGAAAGAGTTTTGATTTAATTAGATTTAGTTTGAATTATTCTTGATGATTTGAATGTAGATTTGATTTATATTTGGGAAGATAATTGAAGATATAAATTGGTTATGGAAAAATCAATTGATTTTGGATTGATTTGAATTGATATAGCTTATAAAGTTTGATTCACATGGCTTAGGAGGATCTTGATTTGATTGTAGATTTTGGCAAATTGGATTTGGAATTGGGTTTGATTGTAAGTTTGATAGATTGATTGTAAAGTTGAATTGATAAGTGAGAAAATCACTTATGTTTGGATTGATTTGACTTTGGCTAAGTCCATAAGATGAAATCATAGGGCTTAAGTTGATTTTTGAATTTAGATTTGATCATAGGCTACAATTATTTAGTTTGGAGTTTGGATTTGGATTTGGATTTGGTAATTGAATTAAATTTTAGTTTGAAGTTTGGCTTAAGAAGGTGAACATGGATTGGGTTTTGGCTGTAGGGTAGGTGGATCTCTCTAAGTCTTAAGGCATGGCCTAATCCTATGGTTAACCCTTCTAGGTCTCTAGGTTTAGGTTGAGTGTTCACCTATTGCTAGAAGTATTTTATGACTAAGGAAGTCTTAGTGTCTAGAAGACTCCTAGGTCCAAGAAGAGAGGGATGAGAACTCATTCTAAAAGTGTCAACTGATTGAGAAAAAGTTCTCTTGGTACCATACCAATTAGATTATTATGATTGAGGGTCAAATCAGAGAGAATGGAGATTTTTTAAGCTTGAAGGTATAAAGCCTATTAATTTATTAAAATCTAACCACAATTGATTTAATCTTGTGAGATTGCCTAAAGAGTAAGGAATAATTCCTGTAAGACAATTCTTTTGAAGTGTCAAATATTGTAACTTTTTAAGCTTTCCAATGCTATTAGGTATGGGACCTTACAAAAAATTTTCAACCATCCCAAAACAAATTAAATTGGTGTACCTATCAAGTGCAGATGGGATGCTTCCTAAAATATAATTGGATCCTAATGTTATTTGTTGAAGCTTAGTGGATAAATTCCTCATTGATTTTGGATGTATTCCACCAAGGTTGTTTCCATAAAGGCCTAAAATTTTTAAGATGGTACAATTAGTTAATGAATCAAGAAATCCCTAGCCTTGTGCATTAGTTGCTTCAAACTCGTTTAATTCCATATTGAGGCGTATAAGGTTTGGCCTTTTTCCAAAATATGTTGGTATCACTCCAATGAAATTATTTGAATTGATGTCCAAAGACATGAGACTTGTAACATTTTGAAAAATGTGATCAAGCCAACCATTGAAATAATTGTCATCAATATAAAAGATTTCTAGGTTTGGAAAAGCTTGGGCAATGTTAATTGAAATGTCACCATATAGGTGATTGGTTACTTACATGATGATAGGTTATAAAATGAAGAAGGAATGTTACGAGAAAGATTATTATCACCTACATTAATATTTTCTAACCTATGAAGACCGCCAATCTTATGTGTAATTCCTCCCTCCAAATGATTGTAATGAACATAAAGAGTTTCCAAGAAGGTGAGATTGCCTAGCGATGGTGGAATGTTGTAAATGAGGTGGTTTCTAGCAAGGTTGAGGTAACTGAGTGGAGACAAAGAGTTCATAATAGGAGGGATTTTTCCTGTGAGTTTGTTGCCAGGGTCCACTTGAAACGTGAGCAATTGGTGATGAGAGTGGCGTGAATGTCTCCATGAAATGAGTTAAAACTTTGAGATCTTCTGTAGATCCTGGAAGTGAGAGAGACTATGAGAGATCTCACCATATAGACTATTGTTGTCTAGATCAAGTCATTTGAGAAAGGTGAGGTTGGATATAGAAGGAGGAAGATTGCCTATCAAGCCATTGGAGCTAAGATCCGTATGCGTTCACTCTATTCGATTCTTCGCCACATAAGATACCTTCCCACTTGCAAAAAAATTTGGTTAGTGTGGTTCCATGAGCTTATGAAATTAGCGGAAGAAGCACTCTTGTCTTCATATGTCTAATGGCAAAGAGTAGACTAGGACACGATGATACGAAGAAGAGAAGGGGTATAATGAAGCGCCCGACACTCATATTAATTAATATGAGTTGGTGTTGTTTATCTAATTTCCATATAAATAGCCAAGCCTTCATTAATCTATTTCTGCATATTATTCAACAAGACATCGATAATGATCGTTAGCTATACTTTGACCATCAATGCTTCAATAAAATTATGACTATTTATACATTTTAAATCTTTACTATATATCTATTATTTAATAAATGAATGACTCAAAAACTTCCGTTAAAAAATAATTTAAGATGTCACTTTTGAATTCCTTGTATTATATTTTATTTTTTATCAAAAGTAAGTTTTATTTATTTATTTATTTATTTTTGTTTGTTGAATAATTGATAATCAAAATGCATAACTTATATTACATACCTTAATGGCTTTAATTATATATATGGAATGCAAACCCCTCCATATATAAAATCTTACATAACAAGCGATTGAAATATAGCAAAATAATAAATTTAAATCATCTTTATGGGTAAATTGAAATCCTTTTCGCACATCTTTTGAAGGTTAATAAAATTATTTTAATTCTGCACAACTATGTATTTGGATGAATATATGTTTTTTATTTATTTGTTATCATATTTTATTTATTTATTTATTTATTTTGTTTCTAAAAATCTTTTATATTCTAACATAATACTTTCTTGACTATTTGTAAATAAAATGTTCTAGCAAGATGTAATGACAAGATTTTCAAAATTGAATCAAACAATATTTACTATACTTTTTAGAACATAATCTATTAATTAAAATTTATTTATTTATTTAAGGGCATTTTTTCATTGAATATTTTGAATATTATTCTAAATTAAAATTTTAGAACATAATCTTTTAATTATTTCTACTATACTTTACATATATAATTATATATTTTTTACAAATACTTATACAAATATCTAGAGTACTACAGCAGATTGGAGTCAATGACAACCAAATTATAAAGCAATTTCACTAACTTCTCCCATATATTTATAGGGAGATTTACATACATACCACATAATTCTTATGTATTTATATAAATAACATCTAAAATTTAATTTTTTATTTTATTTATAACTTCATAATCTTTAACATCAAATCAAATATATCATCATTACTCGATTTTTAAAAGTAAAATGCACCTTCTTAAGATTACAAAAGTGTTAGATAAATAAACATCTAATTTTATGTGTTAGATATGTAAATGATAAGAATTGTATGGTATGTACATAAATCTTCCATGTATAAGATATTCAACTTCAAAGGACAATGATATACAACTTAACAGTTTACAAAGCATAAATAATTGAGGGATTGAACCTTAGTTGGGATTACAAAAGGAATGCCAAGGATATACGAAGTAGAGAGAGCTAGAGAGAGAGAGAGAGAGAGAGAGAGGATGGAGGTGAACGATATTATAATACGTGAAGGGACAAATTGCTTGAAGTGGACAACCATGTTCTTTGAATTGCCGAGGGTGATTGGCCATCTCGGGCGAAAGTCAGCGATAGATGTAATATTGATGTGTCAAGCAATCAAGCTTACAAACTATGATGGTCGGCTTGACAAAGCTTTCATAAATTTGGGAGTTTAGAAATTAGAATATATAGAATTAAGTAGTTATTTTACTCTAAATTTTTTTTTGCTTGAACTATCAAATTAAAATATAAAAAATCATATATTGATTAATAATATAATCAAACAATTCATAAAAATTCAAATAGAATCATCAATCTCTTGATTTTTCAATTCAATCATCAATTTTGACTAACTCTAACTAACAATAAGCATAATTGATTTTAAGTTTACATAAAATCGAATGGAGGATCAGTTCAATTTTGAATCCATGGGTAACAACTGAACTAAATATCTGTTTTGCCCTAAAATATATAGTTTAAAGGCCCAAAAGTGTAATGGTGCGCTAAGGTCTACATAAATGCCTATAAGTAACACTTGGCAGGTTTAATCAATATTTTCTTTAAAGATTTAATTTATATTTTCATTGTAAGCGTACACTATATTATGCCTTCAAAAATCTTTACAATTATATATAAATTAATTAAAATTGAAGGTTGAATTATTTGAGAAATAAAAAAATAATATTACAAAGATAAATTAATTTATGGAGAATTTACATACCTACAACACAATTCTTATGTATTTACATATATATATATATATATATATATATATATATATATATATATATATATATATATATATATATATATATATATCATCTCATCTTTAATATCATCAAAATATCATCATTACTTACTTTTTTTAAGTAAAATAAACTTTTTAAATATTAAAAAATATTAAATAAGTAAATATCTAATTTTAAGTATTAGATATTTAAATACATAATAATTGTCATGGTATGTATGTAAATCTTTCTTTAATTTATTGACTATTTATTCAATAACTGAATTTTTTTGTAATTGTCTTCCATTGAAAGTATTTTAAGTGTGTTAAGGCATGAATGTAGGGTTTTTAAAAATTATCATATTTGGTAAGAGAAAAATAAGTGCAACTTAAAATTTTAAAACATTTGGAATTTCTTTAATATAATTTCAATGTTTTGAAATACATCCAATTTGGGTGTAGCCACTTAGGCATTTACAGATCCAAATACGCACAAAACAAGTAATAAATTCAGACATTTAGAATGTACTCATCAAAACAATCACATTTATTTATTATTACATTTATTTTATAATGCACTTATTTGTTAGAAAAATAAAATAAAATAGTCCTTCCTTTAACAAATTTTGAATATAAGAGTTTTAAAAAAAATGAATTTAATATAAATTAAAGAAAACTTAAATATTTTAAAATGATTTCATATTTATTTTAATATTTTAAAAATAAAATAAAATAAATAAAAATGCATAAGTGTTTATGATATTATTAAGAATTATATATCACCTTAATATTTAATTAAATGTAAATTATAAAATAAATTCTAAGTTTTATAGAATATTAAATTTTAGGCTAAAGTGTACTAGTTTTTTGTTAATAAATTTTTTAAAAAAATAATGGAAATGAACATGATCAAGATTAGAAGAAATATAATGAGTAAAAAAGTAATATCTGGGAGAGTTTTATATTCAAAATGATAAAATGTTATATATAGGCCCCACAAAAACTTGTAGATATACTGCACATGCGCGTGAGAGAGAGAGAGAGAGAGAATTAAATAATTTTTTATTAAGAATGAATAATTCATTTATTCTCGCACATATTTTACCAACCATTGTAACTTTAAAATTGTTAAAATTAAGAAATATCATAATATATAATTAAAACTTTTTCAATCATAAATTTTGTCTTTTAGTTACTACACATCTTCTTTCATTTTTAAATGAGTAATTTGGTAGATGTAATCAGAATCAAATCATCACTATTTAATTCTTAAAACATATGCATCAAAGTTTATTTTAGATGAAATTATCGTCCATATTGTATTCCCAAATAGAGCTTGCTATGAAAGATATCTAAGAAAAGAAAAAAAAATTGTAATATAACATGCTAAAGAAAGCATTGTGTGACCAACATTTGTGAAGAAAATGTACGAACTAAGTTCAAACAATGATTAATTCAAATTTAATCAAAATAATTTCATTAGTGATAAATTTTAATAAATAATTCACAAATACATAAGAGAATAATTGTATTTAAGCTGAGCATTCATATATATTAATTTCTCCCAAAATAAATATCAGTGACTTTTTCAATTATGAGAATTATGCTACATATAAAGTAATTTTTTCTTTTTAAATGGATAATACCTTCCTTTAAGAGGTGTAAATGAGTCAAATCAGGCAAAATATTGCTCATTTGCCACTACAGCCCTATCTCTATTAGTTCACGCTCTCACCTCTCTCATCACCATACTCACATTTACATTTTAATGTATTTGAAATGCATCATAACAGGTATAAACTTTTTTTAATGTTTTTGATTTATATTCATCCAAACAATTTCTGTATTTTTAAAATTTTATGTATTTTAATTAATGAATTACTTTTTAGAATGTAATTTTGAAAACATCCAACCAGACTGCCCCTACTAACATATTTCTACATGCTTCTGTAAGACTGTTACCAAAACTGTTTTTTTTTTTAAAAAAAAAATGCTAAATTTAATTTTTATATTTGATTTTGTAGGATGCCATTGAGAAAGGTGAGAAGCAGCCTAATGTCAGAATCCTAGCATCAGTTGTAGTGGTGATCACCACTGTCATCTTCAGATTTCTACTTGAGGAAAGAAAGCTACAGTAAGTTTTTTTCTCTATTACTTTAACCTCCCCCCTGCTTTTGCTGATGGCCTTTGTGGTTGGCTCACGGAAAAATGAATTTGTGTTTGATTGGCTGAAAAAAAGATGTAATATAAAATATCGGTGTATTCCTTTTTCATATTTTTGTTTAAATCTGGTGAAAAAGTAATTTTGATCGGATAATTTTATTTTACACCGATCGATTGATGTAAACTGAGCTGCTGTCGTCACGTGCTGCTGCTTATCGCCGGCCATCACCACTGATTGCTGACGCCACTGATCGACTGTTATGAGAGGCTTCTTTTAAGATTTATATTAATTTATTTTTACTTAAATCAAATATTAAAAATTAAATTCTTAAATTTGATTTACATCTAATTGAACAATCATAAAATATTTTAAATATACTGTATTTTTTACATTAAATTTTTCTTAACATTGTATTCTTTTTTAGCCAATCAAATTGCCCCTAATTAATTTATTTTTTCCCTTTCACTTACAAATCTTTTTCCTGTAGCTAGCCATCTCAGGAACCTGCAACTGCTTCAACCAGCGCTCAAGCCGAGGAGAAAGAAGAGGAGAAGCCGGAGACGAAAGAAGAAGCCGAGAAGGAGGAAGAAGAAATCGAGAAAGAGGAACCAGATGCTCTTCGCCCAAGAAGGTCCAGACGGGAGACTTAACTGTGTGCCTATAAAAAGAAATTTAGTATCTGACGTGAACCAGTCGCCATATTGATCACCTTTAAATTTTGAAACGTTTTAGTATTAGTAAGTAGTTATAAGGTATTCTGTTTCTGGGAAATTGTTTTCGAGGATCAAAATATAGCCACTGAAGGAATTGTTATCGTAGCCGTCCATAGGTTTTATTTATGTAATAGATGTTTCTCTTGGACTGTGCTTTAGTTTGCTCAACTCACCTATTTAATGACCAACTCAAACTCAAGCTCAAGCATAAGTCAAGCTCATACGATGAGTTCGAGATCAGCTCACCTAAAAGATAGAAAGAAACTTGAGTTAGAGGTAACCTGAGCTCAGCTCACCTATTTGATGTCCTACTCAAACTCAAGCTCAAGCTCGAGATTAGCTTTCCTAAGAGATGACAAGCTCGAGCTCGACTCACAAACTCGAGCTAAAAGTCATAATAGAAATCTAATGGATTATAATAGGAACTAGTTAGAGATGGAATTGAAGTTGGCTTCCAAAAGAATATGATGATGACACTGATAGTGTTGCGGGAAGTCGCAATAGTTGCTTGCTATAACATGTGGGCAATAGCCCTAGTGGATTGCTTGAGAAGATATTAATGGTTTTACCATTATAAAAGCGTCAAAATGTCCAATGTCCCTCAAGAATAAAAGGAGCTCATGAATTGGATTTGATTCATATATGAGTATCCTAATTAACCCTATTGTAGGCTAGAAGAGCAAAGAGATCTCCTATTAATTCCATATTGTCATCGAACTCAATATTATCATTTGATCACTAAGAGTGCATTTGGGGACAGTGGTGGTAGTGCTGTGGTGGAAAAATGGATTGTGGTGTTGTTTGGGAAAAGCATTATGGTCGCATTTCGGAGAATTTGAGATGAGAAAGTTGCATTATCCATTATGGCCTAAAAAAAGTCAGGTTACCCAAAAGATATGGTCTAACATTTCTAAAATAATAAAAAAGTATAATATTCATCACCATTTTTTAAATAACAACTTCTTCTACAATAACTTCACCACTATTTTTCATACTGCTGCAGCTGCGCCAAATAGACCCTAAATTTTCTTTCGGTGATGTGTGCTGACCCCAACAATTTGTCCCTTCCTTCAACCTTATATTTTCGATTCCGAGCTCTCTAAGTTGTGGCAGGACCCTCCATGGTAGAGCAATCAAAGATGAGGCAAGAGAAGAGCAGCTCAAAACCACTTCACATCATCCAAGTGAAGCTTCCTAAACATTGTACAATTATTCCAGAGGTACTCTCATAGACCTTCAAGTGTAAGTTTGTGTATAACGATCTCTAGATTAAATCATAGATTAAACATCTCAATCTTCATACTAAAGCATCAGAATGGAAGCTAAATTTTTGGTAATTGGAATCCATTTGAATAAATGATCATCATTCCTACGAAGAGTTTAGGGATGATGTATAAGTTGTTTAATATAATTAAATTAGATAAATTATCATTCAATTGCATTACTTGAATCTGAAACTAAGTCCTTAGTTGCTTTATTCACCCAAGCTAATTTAATCTATTGATCAAACAGCCTCACTTATTTAATGTTGTCATTAGATCATTTTTCCAAAGTGCGGCACCAACAAAGTCTGCCATGGGTAAATGGCTCATTGATTGTGGCTAACTACCCGATGATATGGACAGTAATTTAGGTTGTTGCTAGTTCATCCGACTCTTGAGTCTTTTACAGCAACTCCAACCTTGAGTGCTTGTCGAATAGTTTAGCTACACTTTCTCTTTTGAAAGAGTATTCTTTATTCATTTTCTCCTTAAGAGATGGATGCATTCGATCATCATCTCTTAATGATTGCCTTAGGCGCTCACCATTACCCGAAAAGTTCTGGATTTATCATTGCCTCCAAGAACTAACTTTGGTTGAGAATTGAAGAGCTATTTGACCTTTTCTTCAAAATAAATGAGTTGTTTCCCCTTATCTATGTTATAGGTTTCTCGCTTTCCTCTATTTGAATTGTATGAAGTAGCGTGAGATTCATTTCTTCTTAATTCTGAGAACTTCCCTTTCTTTGTTCTGTTTAGATGACCATCAAACTTGGAAAGATCTAGCTTTTCAAATTTTTTCACCCGATCAAGTAGTTCTTGGAAAGTGGTGATGGAAGCCATGCACAAATAGGGCATCATTTTATCATCAATGTTTCCAATTAGCGGTTGCATGTTTCTATTCCAGATGTTGCTCGCATGCTCATGTTTCCCAAACATTATGCATTTCTTGGGGGTTGTCCTTCTTCTATTCTCTAGGGTTAGGTCACTATTGTGGTCTTTCTAATTACATTAACAAATCTTTTGATAAACTTGCTTCCATTTCAAAATGTCTTAACGAGTCATTTGGCAACTCTTCCACTCAGCATTGAAGTTAAGATGCTAACTGCAAAACAACAGTGCATCATTGCCCTCAGTATTACTATAAGTTGCTTTAAATTGTGTTAGGTGTTTGCTAGGGTTACCATTGCCATCAAATGAGTGGAATTTTAGCACTAAGTAACCTTTAGGATATGGCACCTGGTCATATTCTGCAGGATATGGGTGACCTCTGTTCACCAGTTTCTCCACCTGTTCTACAGCTATGAAGCTTTGATTTTTTCACTTATGATGGTTTTGAGTAGTATGGTGTCACCGGCTCAGATGTGCTCCATATATGTTGAGAAGTATATTGATCAGTCAATTGCTTGACTTCATTTCTACCATCATAAGCACTTTATGCTCTGGAGGTTTGCTGGCACTTGCTCAACTGGTGGATTGATGGGCACAGTGTTGGTTGTTTGATGATTGGCTGGAGGAACTGGTGTAGGCGCTGCGGTAGTATTCCTCTACATCATTTTCATCATGAGATTCATTTGCATCATCATCTGATTCATCTTTGAATTCAGTTGAGAGATCTATTTATCCTTTACTTTCATCTATCGCTGCATTTACCTTTGCAGCTGAGCAAGCGTAGCAGTGTCAGCAAATAGCATGTTATCTTCTTCTTCTTGTTCCTCTTCTTGCTCATCACTTGAGGAGGAACTAAAAGGTTTCACTTCTATTTGACATGGTGTTGGTTCTTCAATGTGGATAGGAGGTGCAGCTCTATGATGCCTCGATCGATACTATCATACACCAGATGGTTCTCCGATGTGTTGTACAATATACATCACATCTACCCCCATGATATCTTCTTCATATTCCTCTTATTTTTGCAGCCTTATCATTGATCGACGTCTCCATCTGATTTTAGGCTTAGAGTGTGGGATGAACATCTCCTCAATCGGAGGGCTATGATCAAAATCAAGGGAAGATCGTTTAGGTTGCTGATGGGATTCCCTAGAGGATTCTCTAGGGTGTCAACCACCATGATCCTTATTAATTATAACATTCTTTTTAAGAATCCATTCCTATTAGGCCCTATCATCACTAGATCTTTGAATATGCAAACCGGATGTCACACCTTTTTGCCTTTCTGTGGCATCTTCTTCTCGTTTTGCCTCATACTTATCTTCCCTTACTGGACCTCGGCGTGATTCCCAAATGTGTGGTTCGTGTGTCGCCGATGTTCACCGTGTCTTGTTTGTAATGCTCTTGAGTTCTTACTATGACTGATGGTAGCTTCTACACTGTAGCATTATTAGCTTTTCTAATAATTGGCAATTGATATCTCTTCTTATAAGACATTATTCTTTTATAACTTTCAGCACCCTATGCACTCTAGAGGATAGAGTCTCATGATGCCTCCTTTGTGGGGTTTTAGCTTGATACCGTTGCTCCTAGAATGATTGCTTAATATTACCAGTAGAGCTATTCCTTTTCACCCACTTGAGATTTTCTAAGTTATTGTGAGTGGGAATACTCGCTTCCAATTCTAAGGTTGGTTGTGTAACAAAGGGGCTAGGTGAGAGCTAATGGGCTCACAGCTCAGTATTTCTTCTTCTCCTATGTCTTCTAGTTAGCTTTCCTCCAGATAAGGAAGCTTCAGCATCATGTTACCCTTATGCAAAAGGCAAGGTCGGTAGAGAAGTAGCATTTGGATGCATTACTAAAATTATCTACTCAGTTATAATTCTTTTCATGGTTTGAGCTTCAGTGTGTCCCAACCATTCAAATACAGAGGCACTCTTTCGAGGAACCTTGATAGCAGTAGTGATAGAAGCTTTGATAGATTTGGCCTGCTGCGCGGGTTGATGTGCAAATTGAGCATGATTGTCTCGTGGCCCAACAGCAGTTCGAGCAATGGTTGCTGGGAAATCCAAGCTACCAAATTGTATAGTAGCTCGAGCATCCCCGATGTTGATGTTAGCATTAGCCAGGCAGATGTTGGCTCCATGGCTTAGCTGCACAATAAATGGTGTATTCTGAAGATCCATATGCAAAATGAAAGATGAAGATTTGTAATCAATATTTGATATGTCATCCCAGACTTTCATGATGTAGAGATATAACAGAAGAAACATGATAGAATATTAAAGCAAATTATATCTAAATGAAATCTTGAAATTTTAGAATTGTGTTCATTATAAAAATAATTTTAAATTTCAATTAATCTTATTTTATAAATGAACTTTAAATTTTAATTTTATTATACCTCGCTGCTATTATAGCTTTGAGTCAATTAAAAATGGAAAGAGAAACCTATCCCTAGCTGAGAAATCTATGGGGTCTAAAATTTTGCGACCTCTTGATTAAGAGAGTATATTAAAATGTCAGTTAAATTTTCAAAAGGTAGATGGAATAGTAGATAAGACAATACCCAAAGATTTCACCCTCATTTTGTGGGGACTTTAGATCTGGTTCCAAGTTTCCTATAGGCGCAAGCACCTATAGTTAATTAACCCTCCCAATGCTGAGAGAGAACTTTTGATTAAGGCTAGTCGTTAGATTGCTAAATGTGTAGCATATAGTAGCATCATGTGGAGTTTTGAAATCAAGAATTTATGAAATTCATCATGATTTTCCTTAAAGCGGATGGTTGGGGGAATGATGACGCGCTCGATCTAGATCCCATGGTTTCGTCATCCCGGGCTATCATGGTTCCTAATCTACTTAGTTAGAGGAGGTAGTCGACCAAACCTAACCGAAGGATCCTTATCGGCCATGGGTTGCCGTCAAGGAACCTTGTACTTGGGGTGGTGTTTGTCTAAGAAGAGATGCCTAAGTCCACCTTAGCTAACATAAGATATTTTTTCCTATCAAATGTACGTTATGGTTCATAACTCAAGGTACAGAGCCACTGAGGAGCATATGGGCTACAGTCATGACCATAATATAATCGTGTCATTTGGGTAGCCATCGAGGACTATGGTAAATCGCATCATATGTAGAGCTTCTGACCAAATAATGCGGTCGAGGACATAGGCCACGTCCTTGATTGATTGAGAGTGAGTATAGAAACACATTTGACTTGACATTGGCTCTTTTATGAGCTAGAGTTTTCTTAATTTATCACCTCCGATAAACAATTACAGAAGTCTGATAGATTGAGTTTTGCTTTGAGTTTTTAGGTTGATGAGTTTCAGTTAATCATTTATAGCTCAATACCATATTAGAATTTTCCTTTAAATTAATACTTGATGTAAAAGATTCAAATTAAATTGATCTAAAATTGTAAATACATTTTGATGTTGATATCCCCTCCGGTTGAAATCTCCATTCAACACAGCAATCATCGGGTAGACTTATTAACTTTGCTCATTTGTTAACAAAGGATCCGGTCTATGACTTGTATTCATGAATTTGGGTTTGAGATGTTTTAACATAAATACTTTAAAATTTTAGATAATAATAATCCCCTCCAGTTATATTATACAATCAACACAGCCATCACTGGGGTAGACCTTGACAACTTTGTTCTTTTGTTAGTAGAGGATTGGGTCTATGACTAGAACTTATAATTGCATTTACCATATTAAAATAGAGAGTCTATAATTTTAATTATAAATTTCTCTTATAAAATTATTGATGTTCATATGCAAGAATAAAATAAAATTACTCACTTAATGATTGAACACTCAACGTATAATCAATCCATCAACTCCTATCCCTACTAAAAGAATTGGATTGAGTATGTGGGACTTACTATTTCATGATGTAGATAAAGCGGCCCATTTGAATTTATTTTATCTCTTGATATGGTCATTTGAACAAATCTTTGAGATAGCGAATAAAAGTTTGACTACCTCGTAATGCATGCATGAATGATTTCATTTTAAAATAGTTGATTGTTTATATGCATTTGAACACAAGCTTTTAAGAAGTGTGTTTGCCTTCCGATTGCATAATGTTCATTTCATCTACAGATTTTGATTATCAACACACATTTCAGTACAATGAGGTTTAGCATATACTAATTTCAAGATATCCTTGCAATCTTTCAAGTTATCAGTATGCATTATAATAGGCAGTTTTAAGTCCAGGACTCCCTTCAAATGCATGCACAATTCATTTTTTTTTTGTGCATTTGCATGAATTTTAAAGTGAATATGCGATATAACAATCCGACTATTCATTGAAAATCACATTTATGAAACCCTTAGTCATCTATAAATGAAATATGAATTCTTGATTTTCTTTGCCTTGCACATCAAATTCTTGATCATTTGTTGAAGAAAATAACCAAAATATTCATTGAAGTGCATCAATTAAGATCAGTGGTGGACAATTTATTCAAATATTTTATTCTTTCAAGTCAACTTTCTCTTAAATCCTTATGTTTCACATTTGATTTAATATTAATTTCATTTTCAATTTAGGTTTTAAGTTTTTTTATTGTCCCTTGTTGGTCCAGATTTTGACGAGCACCTCCCCTAGCCGGGAAGATTTCTACGAAAGCTAGGCCTGACCATCCGTCTAAAAAGATACTCATGGGTGGTGTTTTGCAACACGTGGATCCTCCAACATACCCATCTAAAAAGACACGTACATGCACTTCGAGAACCTGCATAAAATCAAACATAATATATTTTGCACATCCACACACAATTTGTACATTTGCGAGCGTTGCAGAGATTTTTTACTGCGGGCTTCGGGTGGAGAGGGATAGGCGGAGGAGGAACCGTGTTGCGATTCATGCAGCCAAGCACAGGAATGGCGCGGGTCATGCCAGAGATGGGCATGAGTAGTGGTTCGCGGCTGCGTTAAAGCAGCGATTTGCGGGTGTGGTTCACGTGGCTAGACGGGAGCAATGGTTCGTGCAGCTCAGTATGCTTTGCACAAAAGTATCGCGTGCAATTTGTGCAGCTGGGATGAGGCAAAAGTTTGGACAACTCAGAGGAGGGAATGGCCAGAGGTAAGAGAGAAAGCAGTGGCTTCCTCTATTGGGCTCGATTCGGCTTATGTATGGCTCGAGATGAGATGACGGGAGGAAGGTCATGGTGCCCAGGTATGGGAGATGGGAGGAAGGTCGAGGTGCTGTGCGGGGAGCAGAGGAGGGAGGCCAGCCACTCGATTTTGGAAGCTCAAACCAAGAGCTCCTGTGCGGTGCATGTGGAAATAGGGTTAGAGCCTGCCAGGCTGCCATAGGGTTAGATATTAGGATATATATATGGTCGGTTCATTCAAATAAAAATTAATCCTAATTTTGACTTTTACGATGATAAAATCATATAGTTAATATATATCAATCTTAGATTATTTAAGTGTTGGATGTAACGGCATAATCCGTTTCATGGAGGCCGTTTGGTTAAGCGGCGTCGGCTCAATTTGATTCAAAATTGTGCATCATCACCCGAGAGAGGTGCACTCATCCAATTGAGTGCAGATAGTTTCATTTGAAAGATTTTGACATTTCATTCGGGATCAATTAATTTGGTGAGCAGAATCATTCGGATCATCGTAGCCTCTTGACTCTGATATGCATGTAGACGCGTCGATGACCCTCATTTTTGATCATCGATCATCGAATTGTGCAATATCTTCTAAATGTGATGGCAGAGTCCGTTCATCAATCAAAGATCATTTTGACTTATTTTTGACATCGTTGAGTGTATTTTAGCTTTGATTTGCGCAATGAAGCTCGTTGAATTCACCTTGTAAGCTTGACTTGATTTACGACACATGCATGAAGGTCAACAATAAATATTTAGTTTTGTCATTAATAAAAGTCCAAAGCTTCGCTTTCTAGATTCATCGAATTCTCTCTTTTTCATCCATTTTTTATTCTATCTTGTAATTTTTATAAGGTTTTGATATTATCCATGGATAAATTTGAATTCAACAACCTCAAAGATATGATAAGTGTGAATTAATGCCAAGAAATAAAAACCAAGCAATACGACAAGCAGAGCAGCACCACATAAATGCATCAGTTAACATGGAGCAACCTAGAGCTAGTGAGTAATAAATAATTGGCAAAGACAAAGAGGATGACAAGAATGATTCAAGGAGCATTGGAGCCCATTCCTAGAATCATTCTAAGTGTGGAGGAATTGGAGAGAACATCTGATTCTATCATTTGAAGGAGACCTTTAAGTTTCAGAGTGATAACTTGACCTCTAGAAGCAAATGAAATTTGCTACCCAAACAACTATGAGTAGTCAACTCTTTCCCAATGGATTAAAAAGAGAAAGACTCAATTAATAAATACATTCTTGAGGAAGATCACTAAAGCAATACCAAAATAATAATAATAATAATAATAATAATAATAATAATAAGATTTCATATCTTGATGTTTACAAGGGGAAGGCAAACCATGCTGATCATGTAGCATATATTGAGTCAACTACATCCCTATTGGACATAGTGGATGCTTTAAAGTTTCATATTGTCTTCATTACTTTCAACAAATCACCTATCCCATGGATCTTTTTGGTTCCAATATGTGTGATAATGTCTTTGTCGAGTTCAAAATGATGATTATAAGTCAATTCATTAATGTTTAGAAGCCGCTAAAGAATCTGTAGGCTTTACTAGCCCTACTGGTGATGAAATAGGAGCCAAGTCCCTAAGAAACTTTATTGTGAGATTTTAAAGAGCAATATTGGAAGTGATAGACTTGGAGGCAGTAATAGCTCAAGCATCACTTACCCATAGTCTATGTTAAAGACCTTTTAGATATACCTTTGAATTACAACAACCATAGATGTTGGCAAAACTGCTCGATCTCATCATAGTCATATCAATGTTTTGAAAAATAATAAAAAATATGTCATCTATTAATCAAGTCACCCAAAGGATAATTTTTTGGGCATTGTTTAAAATAAAGCAATAAAAATTTCACCGCAAAATTTCCTTAGCATTTTTTTTTAAAAATCACAATGAGGTTTACACCTCATTGGTGTTATACAAGGCACAATTCAAGATATGCCTCGTCTCAATTTTAGTGAGGCGTGCATTTTTTAAATCTATTTTTTAATCAAATATAATCTTAACTTGTCCAAATAATATTCACGCCTTAATAGGCTCTCAACCAAGCTTTTTGAGCTATTTTGTAAGGAAACAATTTGCATTTCAAATTACACTTCAATTGTCATTACCTCTTCATCATTTTTCCACTCCAGCAACATCAGCTTTCTTAATAAATTTGGCAAAGGCTTGTTTAACTAACTATAGTCTATCAAAGAAATGATCATTTACCCTGGATGGTTGTAACAACTCATCTCGCCTCTTATCCACCTTCTCACAACATCGAATAGCACTTAGCATTTTCTTTACTGTCATTTTCCCCTCACCATTTATAACTTATTATTTTTCAATCACGGTCTCATGTTTGAATCAAAGGTATCACTCAAAATTTTCTCAATTTTGTTCCTATGGACTAGTTAAATTTAGATAGAGGACAAATCTTGACTAAAACTTTGACCACTAAATATCACAAAAAAAATTTAAACAAAAGTAGAATAATGATTATCAATGAAAAATGAATTTGCACACTTACACAACAAAATTTGACTAAAGAGAGTACTAACTCAATGAGAAGCTTTGAACTATACTAAGCATGATCCAACTCTCACAATTATAGAAAAAAAATTAAGTTCTTCAACAAAAGCCACCAAATATATATCCCAATAAATCGAGCCCTACTAGTAGTGTGAATATGCCATCCTTTTATTGAATATGTAAAAAAAAGTTTCTTGTATCAATCCCTCACCCTTTTTAATCCTTCAATTTCTATGTTCTTAAAAACATGGATAAAGTCATCCTTACTTGATTTTATTTTTAACATATCTTAGTAAAGACTCACACTCTATTTGATTAGTTGTTCTTGCAAAAATAAATAAATAAATAAATAAATTGCTATCATAATAGCACAAGAATTTGGAGCTATCAAGACAAGAGTCAAATCATTATGCAAATAATAGTTGACAGTTCATGAAAAAAGGGGTGTCGTAGTCTTGAATAATTTGATCTTACAAAAATAGAGTTCTTTATGAATCATTGTATTTAGAAACTCGCCTTCCATTGAAGCTCGAAACATAAAGCCCCTTAATGGCCAAACTCCCACGATAAATTGATATCCTACTTTGTGATCAATGAAGAAAAATTAAAACTTGCCTTTATTAACAAGCTTAGAGAAGCCGTTGGCAGGCACAACATCTAGTAAGAACATTTTTATTGTGAAAAAATTGTGAAGGAATTGAAAGTTATGAAAAGTAAAAATAACTAGAAATATAAGGAAACATGGTGGAAGGCAAAGAGTCACACAATCCAAGGTCAAATCATTAAATATTACTTATATTTTTTAAAAATTAAAGTAGCAATAACATATTTCCATTGAAGCTAAAACATAAATTAATGGCCAAACTCATGATAAATTGATATCTACTTTGTGATCATGAAGAAATTAAAACTTGCCTTTATTAACAAACAGAAGAGTGGAACATCTAAGAACATTTTATTGTGATTGAAGGAATTGAAAGTTATGAAAAGTAAAATAACTAGAAATATAAGGAAACATGGTGGAAGGCAAAGAGTCACACAATCAAGGTCAAATCATTAAATATTACTTATATTTTTTAAATTAAAGTAGATAACATATTTCCATTGAAGCTCGAAACATAAAATGGAAACTCGATAAATTGATCCTACTTTGTGATCAATGAAGAAAAATTAAAACTTGCCTTTATTAACAAGCTTAGAGAAGCTATGCACAACATCTAGTAAGAACATTTTTATTGTGAAAAATGTGAAGGTGAAAGTTATGAAAAGTAAAAATAACTAGAAATATAAGGAAACATGGTGGAAGGCAAAGAGTCACACAATCAAGGTCAAATCATTAAATATTACTTATATTTTTTAAAATTAAAGTAGCACAATCAAATCAAAAGATAATTTGATAAGCTAAAACATATTTCTCATAAATATTCAAATCTCTAAAGATTTGTAGTTTCTATAAAGACAAGGGGGTGGGCATTCTCTCTTATTCTCTCCTCTCTCTAGTTTAGAGTTTTTCTAGAACTTCTCTCTCTATATTGGAAGATGGTGGGCAATCATCTCCTCCCCAGGACAAGTTGGCAGGCAAGGGTGGAAGGGATGGCGCAGGAGGCAAACTTGGAGGTTGGATGGCCATGGAGGCAAGGTGGTTAGCTGGAAGGTCGAACCCATCCTATGAGTACTAGGATTGGTCTCTGCTATAGTACTTAGCGGGAATGATGGTTCTTCAAAATCTAAGAAGATGGAAAGGAGGTTATTGTTGTTCTCTTAAAGACTAGTGGAATGGTACTTGAGGATGTGAAACTTGACAAGGCTGAGCTCAGTCGAAGAAGAACTTATGACATCAAGACAACAAGGTGGTAGTGAATTGCTCAGCAGCAAGGAGGGCATCAATTTTATGGGGCGGAATAGCTGAAATGCTCACGATCAAGGTAAGAGAGAAGCCAAATGGAGGGGTCAGGGGTGCTGTGTCTACATCCACTAGATCAAGAACATATCTATGGGGTGGATGAGCGAGAACTTAGCAATCCTTTAGGTAACAGAGAACCATAGAAGGTGGTGCTTCAAGTAACAATTGACTCCCAGGTTGAATGTCCAATGTGTGGCCTCGAGGTATGAAATTTGTGGTAATGATAATCTTTGGACTCCCATTATTTGAATGGAGATGATCCGCATGTATTGAATGCACTCAAGGTGCTCAAACTAATATGGGTGGAAAAAACTTTGGATGGGTTATTGAAGGCAATCCATTGGTAGAAATATGCATTGGACAGGATATTCTAAAGGTGCAAAGGCCTCCTATCCAAGCGGGCAACACTAGACAACTCAAGAATAGCTGGTGCAAATCCCAATCCTTAGAAATGGAAGGAAATCCGAACAAGATGATATTAATTCAACTATGGCAGGATATGATTGCCTTAGATCTTGGAGCGTGGAGGAGAATCTGAAACATGCTTTGATTGGAAAGCTCCTGGGAAGAAACCACCTTTCTATTTCTTGAACAATGATCTCCAAATGAAATGGTTCCATTGGGGTAACTTCAAGTTAGTATGGTTTACTCAGATTGTTTTGTGTGCATGATACAAAGCTTCGAGATCTTTGATTAATGAATGAATGGTTCTTTAGCAATGTCATTGGAATGGATAAATGGTCAGATTTCTCAAATCTTGGTGGATGCCTCCCAATTTGGGTTCGTTCCCAAATCACCTCTTATTCTTGGGACAACAACAATATTGCCCCATAGCTATTTCATTGGTGAAACTATGGGTGGATCACCAAACAAATGAGTGGTCAAGTATGTATGCAGCTTACATTAAGATTGATCTATACAAAACCCCCAGCGAGGGTTTGGATTAAGAGTGAATGGTTGCTTTTCTAGCATGTATATAAAGGCATTACACAACTATGTTTCCATGGATAGGCCTAGTTGTAATCCCCGCCTTGCAGCGAGGGAGGGCAAATCAGAGCACCAACTTGACTCATTTGAGAAAGGATTCTTGGCCAAAATAGAAAATCTCTCCCAAGTGAAGTGGGAGAGTCAGCAACTCCGATTGTCCATATATGATGATTCTTGCGCTTGTCAGGAAAATTGCAGGTCTTGTATGACATGTGACTAGCATCTAAACCTTTCTGGATAAACAACAAGGAAAACAACTAGTTGGTGATGAAGACTATGGTCCTTGGGTCCTTGTTACAGGTGGAAGAAGCCAAGTAATCTAAAACCTCTAAAATAGATATAGGACCTCAATGGCGGAACAATCAATAGCGGCCCAAGATCAACTCAGTGGGAAGATGGAGGTGGAAAATCAGGATCCAATGTTAGAGGAATCTGGAGTGGGAGGCTCCCTCACAAGTAGCAAATTTGCCAACTCCAATAATATTCAAGGCTTCATTGTTCAAACTCTCTTAATCTTCTAATAAGTCACCCTTTAGCAAGTAGATCTAAAATAACAAGTCCCAAAGGCCCACTTTGATCAAGAAATCAAGAAGTTTGGCCCTATTGAAATTCTCTCAAGAAGAATAAAAATGTGATCGTTGAAGTTGCTTGGACGGTGGTGATCGTCCCTATAGGTGCTCGATGACTACTTTTCTGGTTTGGAATTGCCAAGGGGTCCGGAAGAAGGCGACGGGCAACTACATACGGTATCTCATTGGAGAGCATAATGCTCTCCTTATTCGAAACTAATGTTGAGGACATAAGTAAGAATAAAATTTATATTATTGCTAGGAGGAATTAGGACTTCATTCATCATCCAACTAATGTAAGGTCTAGTGGTATTCTAGCCTTTGGAGGAAGGATTTGATCTCTTTCGATCTTATAGCTCTATCAGCAATGCATCATTGGCAAAATTGTCTCCTATATGTCATAATGACTATCATGCTAGAAGAGCCCTTTGGAGTCAACTCTCCCTACTTCTGGAAGAGAGACTGCCTATTATAGTTGGTGGAGATTTCAACTGCATTATTAGTAGAAATGACAAGTAAGGAGGTAAATCATTGAGCTGCTCTCCAGTTGTCCATAAATTGGAAGAATTTATGCTAAAGAATGACTTGCATGACCTTGATTTTATGGGCACAAGATACACTTGGACTAATAATAAAAGAGGTGAATATGGGTTCGCTAGATCATTTCCTCATCAATTATGCAACATCTGATCTGCTCCCATCCGCAAAGACTATGCATCCAACCCGCTTGCTTCCGTTCATTTCCCCATCCTCATACATGTTGTTCAGCCCTCTGTGTACAAAAGGCAGAGATGGATCCGGTTTGAAGACACTTGGCTCTCATACCCAATGGCTTGGAAGCTTGTGTGGAAATCTGGAATAAATAGGCTCTTGGATCCAGCTAAAATCGTGAATCAATCATTGAAGAACCTCTTTTACTAGAGTAAGAATTGACTAAAGTAGTTGGAAGATAGCAAACTAAAGCTACAAGACAAAATCAATGAGTTACAGCATACTGATTGCTCCCGAGTAGGGTATTTAGTAACTGAGGAGGATGAACTGCTAGAAGGTTATTGAATTCCACCTTTGCCGGCTTAATACCTAGTGGAAACAAAGAGTGAAAGTGTGATGGCTAAAAAATGGTGATTCAAATGTGAATTTATTTCACATAGTTACCTCGGCCAGATGCAAAAGCAACAAAATTTTTGGAGTTAAACTTGCTGATGGACAGCTCTCAGAGGATCATGATGCTATTTATTTTAGATTCCTGGAATTATTCAAAAAAAAATTGGGCATGAAATCTTCACGGTCGATGGTCATCCTTTGCTAAAAGCCGCATATTACAAATGATATTGGTAAACTCTTGGAGGCTAATGTTGGGGAGCAGAAAATTTGGGAGGTTATTCGATATATGGGTGCTAATCGAGTTCCAAGTATTGATCAAATCACCGCATCTTTCTATAAAAACTTTTGGAAAATCGTTGGCAAGGATGTTTGTGAAGCCATGAGGGAGCTCTTGACATAGGGAAATGTGTTGACATGGAAAGAAACCCTTATTGTGCTTATTCCTAAAACCCCTAGTGTTGATTTCCCACAAAGTTCCATCCTATCGACTTATGTAATATCTGGTCATTGCCAAGATTTTGGTCCTGAGAAACAAAAACTTACTCCCAAATCTCATTGTTGAAGAGCAAAGAGTCTTTGTTCCACATCGATCCATTTCACACCACTCTTAATAGCTCAGGAGCTCATTAATAAATTTCAATGTTCCACCTCGATGGAAGGGTTTATGGCCATCAAAGTGGACATGGAACAAGCCTATGATTGGATGAGTTGGGGTACTCTAGCCTTGCTTTTGTAGAAGTTTGGCCTTCCTCAAAAGTTCAATATTTGGATTCTCCACTGTGTTACCCTCCCAACCTTTTTTCTTCTTCTTGATGGAAGTAGATCGAAGTGGATCCAAGCCCAATGTAGTTTCGATAAGGATGACCATTATCTCCATATCTCTTCATACTATGCTCGAAGCTTCTCTCCATGGCCTTCAAACAATATGGAGAGGATATAGAAGTGGCTATTGCAAATGGGAGCACACAGATTCCACATCTTTGATATGCCGATGACATCCTCAATACCTCTAAAGCCTTGGTTGGTCATGCTAAATAGATCACTGACATTCTGGGCAAGTATTGTAATTGGACAAAAGGGTGTGCATCCAAATGTGTCATCCTCTTTAGCAAAGCTACGTGTAGTTGGAAAGTTAACCGAATTGCTCAAATGGTGGGGTTTCACAAGGTCAAGAGCTTGATTATTAGGGCATCAAATTGGCTATGAGAAGGGACCAAGAGGGACTTTACCAATCTCATCCAAAAAGCTTAAAGCAAGATTTGCTCTTGGGAGGCCGATTCTATCTATGGTTGGTGGCTACACTAATTAATGCTTCCCTCCTTGCCACTACACGCCAAATCACCCACACTATGGTTCCTAAGAATGTCCTCACTAAAATTGAATGAATTGGAAGAGGTTTCCTTTGGCATTCCAAGCCCAACCAACACATCATACATTATATCACTTGGAAAAATTTTCCAGCCGTTTGGGTTCCAAGATCTTTGCAATGGATGGGTCCTTCTGAGCTAGGCTTGCTTGGGAGTTGTTGTCCCACCTCAAATAGCAACCAAGAATCAAAATATTTTCATGGAGGTTAACAAAGAATGGTTTGCCAACTTATAGTTGGTTGAAGAATAGGGGCCTCAAAGATACTCTTGAATGCCCGTGGGGATGCAACCAAGTAGAGGATGTTGAGCATGTAGCTGTGCATTGTTATCTCATGGCTGATATCCACCAAATCCTGGCCAGTTGGGTCATCTCCATCCCTTTCTTTGTCTAACATGGTGGAGCTGCTCCGTGCCCTCTCTAAAGTGAAAAAGCACGAATTTGCATGTACTACATTGTATTGCTTGATGATATATCATGTTTGGAGAACCAGAAATGCAAAGACCCATGGCTGACCACATGGGACCCTGAAGATTATTGCTGCCAATACTATGAAAACCCTCGCACACTCAATCTCCTTTCCCTTTCAAGAGAACTGGGGCATTATCCAGCTTCATAAGCTACTCCTTTGTATATCATGGTGTCCCCTTCCCTTTCTGGTTGGATAAAGGCCAATATTGATGGGTCTTTGCTCTCGTTTAGGGATGCTTGTATTATTATTATTATCCAGGATGATAGTAGTAGATTCATCAAGGCTTTGGGACATAATCTTCTACATTGAGATAACACATTTGTGGAACCCCAAGCAATGCTCCATCTAAAGCATGTCATAGAATCATGGATGTATAAATACAAAGGCATCATTATGAAAGGGGACAACATCAATGTGGTGAATTATATGATGCTATGGGATCTGAAAATTTGCCACCAACCACTAGATGAAGAGAGTATGATTTATGTTAGCCAAATTTTAGAAAGTAGATGGAATAGTAGATATGACACTACCTAGAGATTTTTCCCTCATTTTGTGAGGACTTTAGATAAGGTTTTAGGTTTCCTAAGGTGCAAGCACCTATAGTTAATTACCCCTCCCAATTTTGAGATAGAATTTTTGATTAAGGCTAGTCATCAAATCACTAAATGCATAGCATATAGTAGTAGCTTGTGGAGTTTTGGAATTTAGATTTATAAAATTCATCATCCTTTAACTTGAAATAGATGGTTGGGGGAAAGATGACATGCTCGATCAAGATCTCATGGTTTCATCATCTCGGACTATCGTGGTCACTAGTTTACTTAGTCAGAGGAGGTAGTCGACCCATCCTGATCAAAGGATCCTTGTCCGCAGCCATGGGTTGCATCGTCCAAGAAAATGTTGTAAAATTGGGATAGTGTTTGTTTAAGGGGACAAGCTTAAGTCCATCTTAGATAACAAAGGAATTTTTGCCCTATCAAGTGCACCCTATGGTTCACAACTCAAAGGACAGAGCCATTGAGGAGTATACAATCAGAATCGTAATATAATGGTGTCATTTAGCGCCAGTGATCGAGACGGTCATAAGATCATATATAGAGCTTACTGATTGAGCCAAGTGGTAAGAGGACCCAGGCCACATCTTTACTACTATGAGATTAATTGAGAGTGAATATAAAAGTACACTTGATTTGACATTGACTCCTTATGAGCTAGAGCTTTCTTAATTTGTCACCTTCGACAAACAGTTATGGAAGGTGGATGCATTGAAATTTTTTATTTAAGTTATTTAATGTTGAATTTCATTTAAACAATTTGACTTTAATAATTCATTAGGTTTTTTCACTTAGATCAATATTTGATTTATGCTAATTTTATTTAGAATTTTAAACATACTTTGATGGTAGTATCCCCTCCGATTGAAATCTACACTCAACAAAGTCATCAGTGGGGTAGACCTTGTCCACTCTGCCTTTTCCTTGTAGAGGATCAGGTCTAGATTTATTACTTCAAGATTTGTAGTCCTCCAAACCTTGTCAACTCTTGCTTGAGCTTAGAGGATCGGGTTTGAGACTTTTCTCTTGAGAAGCTACATTAACAATGATGCCGATTGCTTTATCTTTTATCATTTTATGATAGAATTAGCTTCTTAGATTTTATTAAGTTAAAATTCTTATAATATCATAATTATATTTTTAGATTTTTTTGATTCGGACCCGATCCTAAGACCCAACAGGGAATTAACCCACGTAGCATCCTCACACACTATGTTTAAGCATTCAGCATAGTGTTGGGGTCCATGCAGGTTATTCAATTCAATATTAATTTAATTTTATAAGATTTGAATAGCGTTACTTATTTTAACTGAGTTTCATTGCAAGTTAAGATTTTAGATAACATTTCGACAACATTTTGGCAGCATCCTAATGTTATCCCCATATATGGGCTACAACGGGGGCTGGGCATGCCCACCATCCAAGAAAGATATGTATGGGTGGTGTAAACATCACAACTGAATGCATCATCCAACCATGTCAAAAAAGATATTTGTGGGTCTTTGAAGCACCTGCATGAAGCACAGATTTTCCCGCCATGCCAAGAAAGGCATGTGCTGGTATTTATATACTTGCAATGTCAGTTTAAACATCAATTTTAGCTTTGTAGTTGAATTTTGTTAAGTGTTATGCCTTCATTGAAAATTTGGTAGATTGATATCCCAAAGATCGCCCTCACAGGGGATGCCCTGCATGTTTGGCCTACCCACCACACCAAGAAAGGCGTATATGGGTGGTATAAATTATGACCTGAATGCGCCATCCCACCATGCCAAGAAACTCATGTATAGGGCTCTATGATACCTGCATGAAACACATATTTCTCTCATGAAGGGTTGTGCATAGTTGCAGAGGACTACATCTGCGCGTATGAAAGGCTACGCGAGAGAGGTGACGGTCACCGGTGAGCGCTGGGAGGCGTGACGACGCGAGAGCGAAACCACGCATGCGAGGTCGCATGGACGGGGTTTTCCACGTGTGAGAATGGGTTGGACGACCTCATTTGCTTTCGATGCTCGACTGGTTGGAACGGACGGATGGCTGGAGCTGCAGGACGGGCTGTGTGGCATGTGATGTTACGGGAGGATCCAAAATGGTGGGGAGGAAGCAATAGCTATTTTGATCAATAATAAAGTTAGGTTGCAGATATAAAGGAGGTATTTATAGGATTTTTTTTAATTTAAATATTTAATGATCTATAATTTGGATTTTTGGGCAGACATTATTGTATGGATAATATATATGTCGATCTTAGGTTATTTTGATGTTCCGGGTGTAATGATGCTGTCTATTTCATGATCGAAGATTGTTTGGTTCACATCGAGGTCGAATCGGGTCAATTTTAGTTCAAAATTACGTGTTGTCGATTCCAACTACTCAACATTTGCACAGACTCGTCCGAATTGAGCGTCAAATTATCTTATTTGATAGATTTGGATGTTTTGACCATCGAATTGTGCAATCTGATTATATATATTCTGATCAATTTCGACATTGTGAACATGATGGAGAAGTCCGTTCATCGATTGAAGGTCAGTTCGTTTAATTTTGGTGATGTTTAGTGCATTTCAGTTCCGATTTGCACATTATTACATCTGAAGTCTACCGAATTTGTCTTGTGAGCTCGGTTCGACTTATGGCGCATGCGTGGAGGTCAATAGAAGAAAAGTATGAAAGATGAAATTTGGAGAGGCAAACACCCAGATATCCTAGACATATGTTTTCTGAAGAATTTCCACCATGTCATATTCTCGCATATGAATAAGGACAACAACATTACCTTAGTTTCTTTTTGAACTTTTCTTGTGCTTGTTTTGTTATCAATGCAAATGCATACTTTCAATATAATGACAGACAAGGATGAGCTGCAAATAAAATCATAAAAGTAAAAAAATAAAGTCAAAGCTATTTCAATGTGGTTGCTTGGGAAAATGTTTTCATCCATTGACAAGTAAAAATGACATAGTTGGTCCAAAAAGTTGAGCTGAGTAGATCAGACAAATCTAAATAAAGTTCTTAACATAGCAAAGAAGAATATTTTTATTTTAATCTCTTGTTTTTTAAGTAGCTTCTACATATATAACAATTTGAAAAACCAAATACACGTATAAATATCTTGGATAAATTAAACATAGCAGTTCAATCCATAGCAACCAATCAGATTCAAGTAGATGAATTTGCTACAATCATGACAAACTCATAGCAAATCCACCTGGGTAAGCTGAAAAATTCACCTAGCAAGTCAGCAACTTTGATTTCACTTAAGGCAACTATTTTATCTAGGAAGTCAACAACTTCATCCAATGAACAAATGGTTTCACTTAACCAAGTAAGGTGCCTTCACCCAACAAGTTGGCAACATTGTCTAGTAAGATGGCAACTTCAGCTAACTAAAAGCACATAAACAGATGCGATTTTCAACCAAAGATGAAGATTCATTCCTTATTTGTATGACTGCATGCATATTGTAATGGTAATGCAATCTCATAATATATGTTCAGCCTTTTATAGTTTTTCAAGTAGTACCAAAACTCTTAGCTCAAGTTATAAATAAGAGTTCAAGGGGAGGCTTGACACACAAAGCAGGGATTTAACAGAAAATAGGGAGAAATAAGAAAGTATTAGAATTTAATTGGCGTGACTAAATATAAGTTAACCTTGCAACCAAACAACATCTCCTTAAAAATTTGATTTTCGAATATAGGTACAAATGTTACAGCATTGTAAAATTTGATCAATCAACACACACACACACACACACAGATATATATATATATATATATATATATATATATATATATATATATATATATATATATATATATATATATATATATATATATATAGAGTAAAAATTTTAAATAATTTAATAATATTCAAAATTAATATTTTTAAAAAATATATATAAATAACTAGTAAATAATATAACTAAATTTATAAGAGAAAATATATGTAAACAAGATTATTAAACTTATGAAAATTTTTTTTTATTAATTAAATAGTCATTTAAGAGTAATGAGTTAAACTTATTTTTTTGGAGAGGGGTTGATTGCATAAAATGTAAATTAAGTGTGGCTAAATATTAATATATATATATATATATATATATATATATATATATATATATATATATATATATATATATATACATATATATGATCACCATTATATAAATATAATATTGCTGTATTAAGATTATATGTATCTTCAAATAATGACTATCTATTTAAATCTCAACTATATATCTAATAATTAATAAATGAATGACTCATAAATTTATGCTAAAAAATAATAATTTTCCAGTCATTCATTGTATTTTTTTCGGCATATTTATATTTCTTTTGATAAGTTTATAATATAATAATAATCTTTAAGTTTAAAATAAAACTACTTTTTGTTCTTTTTAAGGGTTATGTTTAATTTCACTTATTTTCACTTTTGACTATTGTGATCACAAAAACCAGTATTTAATCAAAAATTACTAACACCTTTGTATCAAATAAATCATAAAAACGTCAAAATTTTTTTCCCAATTTTCGCTTATAGTCAGATATCAAAGGCTCTCTCAATACACAAAATTTATTATTTTCTAAAATATGCTTTAATCAAATTAATTGTAATTTCAATTTTCAATAGAATATGCTGGTAACTCTGGCAATTCGAGTTATTCGATGCTTAAATTATGGAAGCCTGTGACTTGTCTATTTAATAAAATTTATTGTTGCACTCATATATATATATATATATATATATATATATATATATATATATATATATATATATATATATATATATATATATATATATATATATATATATATATACTTGTTTATCTCCTCAAAGGCCTCCTCCCTAACCTTCTCTAAATTGAAGATAGGCAACTCTTATTGCATGTAATTTTGTTGCAACATCTCTCATGCAAAGTCTCTACCCAGGTGAAGTAGCTGAGCATGAAAGGCCAACCTATGCTATAGAATGCAAGCACTCTATAATGCTTTTGCTATAATTTCTTCTTGCTTCTTCCACACTGCTCATGTCTACATCTTGTTGTTCTTCAACTAAAATTTTAGGATCAACGATATCAGTTAACTGATGGGGGTAAGCCATTGCAACAAGATTATGAAGGTTTAAGCTATCCTTGAAAATATCATCAATAGGCCTCCTTCCGGTGAGCATTTCTGATAGTATGATTCCAAAGCTATAGACATCTCCTGAGCTAAATGAATGGGCTCCTCTTCCATATTCAGCAAATAAGATGGGAACTTTTAATAATTGTATGTTTTTGAACTTTATTTGTTTGCATAGCTTTGATTCTTATATATCTTTTTTTTGGTTTTCTATTCCTAACAATTCAAGAGAAGTTGAAGAATTCAGTTTAAGTATATCATAATGCTTAGAAAAGTACTCACCTCGGGCAACATAACCAATAGTTACTTTAATCCAACTCTTACTATCTGAATTTTGGAGAGGTATGTCTATAGATTCAAAAAGAATTCTTGCTAGCAAAAAATCTCCTAAATGAGCTATCATGTCTTCATCAAGTAGGATGTTGCTTGGCTTGATATCACAGTGAATAATAGGTGGCTTACAATTATGGTGAAGATATTCTAAAGCCTCATCGACATTAATGACGATGTTCAACCTCTGTTCCAGTTTAAGGAAAACTCCTCCATTAGTCGAATCTCCTCGGTGCAACCACGAGTCTAAGTTTCCCTTCGACATGAATTCAAATATAAGAGCTTTGAAATCTTTGCCATCGAAATCAATGGTTGAGCAAGATGTCAAGAGTCTCACAAGATTACAATGTCGAATGTTTCTTAAATCATCCCATTCAACCGTGAAACTCAAGTTCTCGCATGTCAAGATCGAACACTTTGATGGTTTGTTTGGCCTGCGCAAGGCACCTTGTACACCAACCCATATCTTCCTCTCCCTATAAGATTAGCATAAGAGAACTCGTATGTTGCTTTAACTAACTCTGCATAAGAAACAATTTGAAATGGTTCTTCTATAGTTGCTCTGCGTGAAGCATTTCTCATTCTTTGATGTTGTATTTTGTACCTGCAGTGGCAAAAAATAGCAGCAAATGATAGGAAGATCAAGAGTGCACCTAGGATTGGGACAAAATCTTGAGAACATGATGAAGCATTCTCTTCTTTTGGTTGTTGTTTTTAAAATCCTCGACACACGCAGGAAGGAGAAGTTTGCGAATCCCTCCATGTAGCTCAGTGTTTCCATCAAGATCGATCATTGTTACATTTTTAAAAACTCCAATATTTGGCACTTCGCCTTCAAAATTGTTATTTGATAGATTCAACAAGTTGAGCAAGTTGAGATTTTGGAGAGAATCCAGAATGACCCCTGACAAGTTATTTAGAGAAAGGTCTAATTTTTCTAAGCTCCGCAGCTTTCCTATAGCAGTAGGAATAGGGCCATAAAACAAGTTATTGTCAAGGTAGAGTTTAGTTAACATTTGATAGCTTCCGAATGTTTGTAGTATCATTCCTTTGAATTTATTGCAAGAAAGATCTAGCACATTGAGACTCATGAGCTTGCCAACTTCTAGGGGAATCATCCCATCAAAATGGTTGCCAACCAAACCCAGATAGCGCGATAGTACAGAAATGCCTAAAAGTTCTTTGGGAGTAGTACCTACAAGGTTGTTATGTTCAAGATTCAAGACGTTTAGGCCATTGAGATTTCCAATATTTGAAGGAATGGATCCTGTTAATTGATTATCGCCATAATCCAATTCCTTGAGGCCAGTGAGGTTTGCCAAGGACCAAGGGATGGCTCCTGTAAGTCCATTTGAGCCAAAAGTAAGCAACTGTGACATCTTAAGCTTCCTAATGCTGTGTGGTATGTCTCTAGTGAGATTGTTAAACTCCATTCACAACAAATTCAAGTTGACGAGCTTCTCTATTTCGGATGAGATTCTTCTTGATATATGGTTTGTTCCAATTATGAGGGATTGGAGCTGGATCAAAAGGTTGGCAATAGATTTTGGCAGAACACTCCCAAGTTTATTTGTTTCAAGACTGAGGACATGTAAGTTAGTGCAGTTGGTCAGAGAATCAATAAAATTCTACCTTTATACATCATAAAATTCAAATTCATTTGATGCTAAGCTAAGGTGCTTGAGATTCTGAAAATTTTCAAGATTAGGTGGAAGTCTGCCTATGAGTTTGTTTCTGCCCATATCAAGCAGCGTGAGGCTGGTAAAATTAATGAGAACTTGAATTACATATCCGATGAGCATGTTACTACCTAAACATAGGATTTATAGGCGGGGAAGAGTACTTACGATGTTGGTGGAACGCCAATCAGAGAGATTATTTAGGCTCAAAGAAAGCATGCATAAGTGCGAGAGGTTGAAGCTACAGGAAGGAATAATGCTTGACAGATTATTCAAACTCATTAAAATTTGTTAGATTTGAAGTCTTCGATGATGTAGAATGCTCCCCTATATTGTTGGTCAGTAGAGATTCTATTGATGAAAGATTTCAGAGAAGTTAGGGATGTTGCCACTGCCTGAAGTTAATATTCATGTATTTTAGCTTCGGCAAGAAGAAGAAGGCGGAGGGAATTTTACTAGAGAAATTATTTCTGCTCAAATCAAGGGCTATAAGCTCGGAGCTCATGTTGTTAGGAAATGCCTAGAATGAGAAGTTGTAGTCACTGCAAGCGAGCCAGATTTGGAGGGATCTCACCATAGAGACTATTGTTACTGAGACCAAGCCTTTTGAGGAAGGTGAGATTAGATGTACAAGTGAGAAGAGGACCTGTCAAGCCGATGGACCTGAGATCTAAAGTTGTGACTCTGTCAGGATACTTGCCATCGCATGTGACCCCTTCCCATGAGCAAAAAAGCTTATTGGTGTCATTCCTCCATGAGCTCAGGACTAAAGTTACGGAAGAAGTAGAGTCATTCGCTTCAAGAGTTGATGCTTAAAACAAACAAGTGCTTCATAATATATTGCATTGTTATTGGAAGCAATGGAGGAGAGTGGATATGAAAGATATGAGTATACAAGCAAGAGAAAGAGAGCTATGAGGAGCCTCACACTAATTAAAAAATCTTCTATGCACAACTTCATGAATCTACTTTTAGATTCTTATTATTTCAGTGAGCTCGATAGCGGACGCCTTTAGATCTTACAAGAAATTTATCTCCATCTCACACTTTATCTCTATTAAATTTTTTTTAATTCCAAGTCAAGCAAAGTAAAGTCTTCGATCTCTGAATTCACCTCTTTGGGAAGACAACTCTCCAATCATATTTAGCGCATGGCGTAGATGAAATATATTTCGAGGAGAATAATCAATCATATAATATCTTGCTAACACATTAACATTTGATCAATAATATGAACTAACAATTCATCTCAGTGACACGTAGTCGACAAGACCTTCAATATCTCATCACCTTGATATTGGTGATGACATCACTAGTTGTTATGATTTAATGGATCTTGGTTTTAACATGAATTCCAATACTAAAGATGAAGAATTTGACATGCATGTTGATGAGACAAATTATAATCTAATGATTGATGGACCTCAACTAATTTGTGAGCATGCTTTCATTAACATTGAAACAACTGATGCTATGATATCAAATAACATTTTCAGATGTAATCAGACAAGAATGAGAAAGAATTAATTCATGTGATCCTCTAAAAAAATTTTTAGATAGATTAATAATAGAGTAATTCCAACTAGTCTTGGCAATGCCATAATTTTTTCTTCTAAAGCTAATCTTTAAGTTGTGATTATTAGTTGGTCCATAACAAATAATATGGAATTCCTAAAAAAATACTTTGAATAAGAGGAGGCTAATAGCTAACTATGTGATGCATAATGACCTATTACGACTTTATTTATTGCTTCTACATGTTTCTAAAATTGAAAAAATTGTTGGCACTTCGCAATGTCTAATATGGGTAGCCTTCACTGCCCTCACCTTATTTTGAATACTAACCATCTTTTTTGTATTTCAAAATTCATCTGTCGATATATCATAATTATAATTAATTGTCATTTAGATATAAAGCCCAAAAAGATCATAGGATAGATGGAGTCTAGTTTAATATTAGAATATCATACAATAAATAAAGCATGGGATATTATATGTAAGGAAATCAAGTTTTATGTTGAATTAAAATAGTTGGCTAGCAATGATTTCACTGTATATTTTGAGTATTCAAGCCATGCATATATGTTTAGACATTTTATATGGACAAGACCTTTCATCTTAAAACATGTAGGGGAACACTTCTTTTAACAATCGTTATCAAAGTAATTAATATTTTATTCCTTTTAGCATTTACAATTATTAGGAATGAAAACAATGATTTATGATATACTTTTGGAGAGCATTCAATGAGTTGGTTACACCTATTCAATCTCGTAGTGACTTATATGCAATTTCTAATAGATATTTTGAACTTGTATGTATGTGAAAATTTTAAGAAATTCTTACTAGCCATGGCTGCTCCAAACGTATATGTGATAAAATCTATAGCGTAAGGAACAATAATGATGTTAATTAGGGGATACACATATTATCTCCTAAAAAGAATCTTATATTAATATAAGGTGGTGTATGTGAATGTATCTTAACGATTATATTTGATTTTTATCAATGTCATGCTTAATTTTATTTAAATAATTGATAATCAAAATATATTGGTTGTATTGTGCATTAATATTTTCTTTAAGTTGAATGGTGCATTAGCTGAAAAATGTTTCGAGCTAGTTGAAATGAATAGATTTAAGGATGTATTTAAAAATGAATACATTTTGAAAGGTTATTTGTTGACCTCCACATATATTTCATATGTCGAATCAAGCACAAACAACCAAATCGATAAATTATGGACATGTTGCTATGTAAATTGAAGCCGAAAGCCCTGATAATTAGCAAATCTGATCAAATTGACTTCTACTTGCAAAATGTACTTTTCCAACATGTCTAGAATGTTAAAATTATTCAAAATATATATTTTGCACTATTCGATGGATGATCAATGGAGAAGATGAGCTGTCAATATGTTTAAGCACACATTGGAGTCTAAATGCCTTGATGACGTCCAAATAGCCTCAGTTCATGAAATTTATCATGTCAATATCATCAAAATGTTAAAACCTATCAAAAGAGACTATTCGCAATCCATTTGGATGACTGTAAGCAAGTGATAAGCAAACAGATGCATTATCGCACTATTCGAGAAAAAATTATCTTGATTCTATGGAGAAAATTTTAAATGATGTCTTTTCACAAAACAAAATGCTCTCACAAATTTGAACATAGAAATGCCTTAGAAGGACAATAGTATTGCATAAGTCAGCGTACAAATATGAATGAAATAATTAACTGAGCAAGGGAGGTGGATGAACAAAATTTAAAATATACATATGATGAGGTTTATGAGAACAAATTTAAAATATATATCTAATATAGTAATGATAATCAAGCTAAATTAAAATTAAATTAGGTTAGATTAAGCACGTTGATATGGCCATTAGGATATATATATATATATATATATATATATATATATATATATAAAACCTAAAATCATTATTATATTATAATTAATCAAATTTATTGCACATATAAATTTCTATAATCTGATTATATATATACACAAATTTTGAGTATGTATAATATATATAGATATATATTTGGTTAGCATTAAAATATGTTAAAAAAATACAGTTTATTTTAATTGCTATAATTACATATATATGTATATATATTCAAAGAAATGTGATTTTGCTATTGGGAATAATTGTAATTAAATGCATTTTAATTAGTATTATGCACTTAATAAAATTTTCATCAAATTAAAGTTAAATTTTCCTACCTCGGATTCCAAATTCCGAAAAATCTGGATATCATACCATCCACCGACCTTGTTTGCGTTGAGCCTATCATCCCTTCCCGCCGTCCTATTGAGGAAACCAAATCCAAAAGAAAATAAAAAAAAAAACTAAATCCTAAATGACCTCCACTTTCCCAAGGCAGATGAAGGCGTTAACGGTCCATCTGATTCCCAATTTTGCAGCATCTAAGAAGCCCAAACAGGATTCAACATAACCAATAGAAATAAGGATTAGAAAGAACTAATAAGAGAAACTATCAAATCAGACTCAAAAAAGATAAAAAATTCATCAAAAATTGATGATAAGAGCTAGCTCTAAGCCATCGAATCAAATGTTGAAGAGTCTCTTAGCTTGACTACAGCCCATCCCCCAGAAACTGCTCACTACCACCCATAGGGGCTTGCTGAAGTGACAAAGTATCTGTTTTGTGAAGAACCTGCTAGGCAGGCAAAGTAGCTTGGTATCGATTGTAAGGAGATCCAACATGAGGGATACTACAAGAAAAGGCTCTAATAGGAACCAACTTTATGAAAACTCATCATTGTCAAAGTTCAAAAAAATCGAAGAAGGGTCAATGTATGGAAAATCAAAGAAAAATAGGAAAGGGAAAAAAAGTTATGGTATTGTAATTTACTCTAGGCTCCAAAGCTCCTCCAATTGTCCAACATAGTTTTAACATCTATTAGCCAAGAAGGCTTCATAGTTCATCGGTTTATCTTGTATGCAACTAGAGATTTAATCTTTGCTTCCATACCTAATATTGAGGTGTCGGCCAAGTGGTGGAATCACCAATTTTTTTCTCCCGAAATGACATACATAGTAATTACAATGATAAGATAACAAAGTATAGCAATAACTTTGTGTTCCAGATTGGCTAAAGCACATAAGATTTATGATAGAGAATACTGCATCAGAAAAAGTTCCAATTTGGCAAAACACTCAGAACCAGCTTCATAGAATTATTGCATTCAAAGAACAAATGAGTATGTGACTCAAAGAAAGCTTTGTAGAAAAAACTGTCTAATGTCTGGCCCAATCCTCTAGAGGGGAATTGATTAGAGGTTTTCAAGCCACCAAGATATGCCATCCAACCAAAAATTGCAAAATTGATAGCATAACCCTTAAACCATATCCAATCATACCAGTCCACACTTTGCAGTTGTTCAAAAATAACAGATTTAGTTTGCTTAGTGAGAGTTTAGTCTGACCATTCCATAGAATGGAATCATAATCTAAGCTTGGCCTAATATTCATTATGGAATTTTCTTCTTCAAAAGAGTAGCACATATTTTTAGCTCCCTTCAAAGTCCAAATTATTGAAGAAGGTACTTTTCCCAAAGGAATCCATACTTATTCCAACACTAATTAGCTAAAGGAGAGGAATAGTTTAAAACATTCCACATAATTTCGATTTTACTAATAAGATTTAAAGTGGATATTGACACCAGATGCATCCATAAGATATGAAGTCTTCTACCATAATAGAAAATTTTGGTTTTCCAACCCACAAGCCACGTGAATAGTTTGTCAAGCACTGGGTTCAAATGAACTGATTTAAGAGGCCCATCCAAAAGAGGCATTCCAAGATATTTGAATGAAAAATAATCTTATTTGACATTTAGATATCTACATAACTCCTCCTTGGAGCAAGCATCTTTAGAGAAACAAATGATAGATTTTTCATGGTTTGTTTCAAGTCCTATATAATTTGCATGGGTATCAAGAGCATTTTTGAGAGATAATGTAATGTTAGAATACCCAATTCCCATGACCAGAAGGTCATTCAAAAATAGTAAGTGGGAAATGTTGTGCAAAACCTAGAGTAAAGGGGTTTATAATTCATCAGGCTCACCTCCCTCTCCAAAAAATAAGAGCATGAATCCATGGCAATAGTGAAGAGAAAAGGAGTTAGAGGACAACCTTGTGTTAGCCCATTTGAGGGAAAAATCCTCTAACTTCTACATTAAGAATAATAGAGAAGTGCATATCCATTATACAAGCCTTGATCCAGCTAACAAATCATATAGAGAAGCCTTTAAGGGTTAATCAATGTAATAAAGAATGATGATTGATCATATCAAATGCTTTTCTTAAGTAAAATTTAGCAATGAACTTATCATCCTTAGAATGAGAAAAGAAGTCAAGGAATATTTCATGGAGAAGAGCCAGATTATCAAAAATATCCCTCTCCTTAATAAAAGCTAATTGAGCTAGATAGATAATACTGGGGAGAACCTTCTTGAGCTTGTTTGAGAGCAATTTGGAAATAACTTTATAAAATGTGTTGCATAGAAATATGTCTATAATCTATTAGAGTGTTGGAATGCTTGACTTTGGGAATCAATGTGATAAGGCTATGCTTAAACATGCTAGGGAGCCTTTTAGTTTTGAAAAAGTGGTGGGTGGTTGAGAGGAATTGTTCACCCGCCACATCTCAACTTGAAGTAAAAAATTTAGCATTAAAACCATCCGGGCCAAGAGATTTATTTTCATTAATATCCTAAAGGGCATTAATAATTTCTTGATTTGCAATTTCAGCATCAAGATTAGCTACCTGGAAAGGAGAAACAACACTACCCAAAGGGACATCATGGATATTGAGGCTAGAGGAATTTCTGTAGTAGAATTGGAAAGAGAAGTAGGTCTATATTTCATGAGAAATAGTAGAAGAATCATGGATTGTGCCCTGATCAGTGTGGGAACACCTGATGAAGTTTAAATTTCTTTCTTTTTTACTAAGCTATAGAAAAATTTAAAATCATCATTAGAATTTGTGAACTAATGAGCTTTAATTATATGTTTCACTACAAGCTCTCTCTTTTTACTAGGTCTTGATATTTGACATTAATATTCTTGATTTTCAAAATTAGTCCAGTATTATCTAGATGATTGTTGAGGGTTAGAAAAACATTTTCTTGTTCTTTTTTATAAGAAAAATCTAATGACTTAATGATGAAGCTTCCCAGGTCTATTTTTAAGTGTTTCTTTAGTGTATTGGAGTTTAAAAAAACAAAAAAAAAATAAAAAGTGGGTCTCCTTGAACAAAAGTATGTCAAGCTCTGTTGACTACTTCTTTGAAAGTCCAGAAAGTTGTCCAGTAGTTTCTAAACATAAATTTGACACAGGGATAAATATGATTGCAGATGTAAGTAAAAAGAAGAGAGTGATCTAAAGAAAAAGGAGATGTAACTTTGTAGAAAGACGAGGGCAATTTATCCAACCAATTGATATTGCAAAGCACTCTATCAATCTTTGTGAATATAGGATTTTTGATCTATTGATTAGAGCAATAATAATGGAGACATAAAGTAGGAAAGTCATGGAGTCTACAATCCTGAACACAGTCCCAAAAGTTGACCATTCGACTGATGGAGGGGAGAACCACAATTGAAGTCTTCTATGATGACCAAAGGGCCTTCTAGAGAAGAAGCGAGTTCACACAAAGAACTCCAGAGGGGAATTCACTCTTATGCCTCATTATGTCTATACACATAAGTCAAGTAAAAAGGGAAAGAGTTGTAACATTGAATGAAGCCTTGGACTAATTGGGAGGATTTTAAAATAGTTGAGGAGACATGGTTAGAGTTTCACTTGATCCAAATTCTGCAACCCGTACTGCAGTCAAAATTATTTGTGTCATTTTCAAGGTGAAAAAGCTTGACTTTTATTAGGAGAAGGGGGTCAACATAAGAGTTAAGGAAGAGTTTGATTTCTAAGAGACAGAAGATGTCAAGGCTATATTCCTTGATAATTCTTGAACAGTCTTTAATTTGTCCTTCAGCTAGAAATCCAAAAATATTCCAACATCCCAATACAAGAGAATTCATTGAAAATGTCGAGTAAGGAAAGGTGACTATGGATTAAAGTTCCATGCACATTTTAATGTCAAAATTTATAAGAATGAAATCAAATGGATACATGCCTTTGTTAAACCAGGAAAGTGAGGTACTAAAATAACCTCCTTGGGGCTAACTAAAGCCTCGAATTCCCAAGATGTCCAGACTATATACCCATCAACATTCATACTTATGTAAGTCAACACATGAATAAAGGAAAGAAAACTTCACTCCATATACTTAAGTCATAATCGCATACATCTCCTATGTATTTATAACTAACATCACAACATATGTTATTATCTATTAATATGCTTTTGAAAAATATATTTGGATTTAATAGTGATAATGGCCACACATGTATTAATTTAAATCAACACATGCAAGCTTAACATAAAAGAAATCTCATTTGATTTAATTAACCTTTGAAAAGATGAAAGCATGATTTCAAATGGCATACAACATTTAATATGATTGGAAAAGAATAAGTAAACATTAGCATATGTTATTATCTATTAATATGCTTTTGAAAAATATATTTGGATTTAATAGTGATAATAGCCACACATGTATTAATTTAAATCAACACATGCAAGCTTAACATAAAAGAAATCTCATTTGATTTAATTAACCTTTGAAAAGATGAAAGCATGATTTCAAATGGAATACAATATTTAATATGATTGGAAAAGAATAAGTAAACATAAGCATATGATTTCACTCAATCACATTAATTCCTAAGGACAATTACATCAAATAAAATCACTTAAAATAAACCAAATCTTTTAAATATCATTTCTTTTTTAATTCCATATTTTGATTTGACTTAAGGAATATGAGAGGAAATTTACTAATCCTATTCCCATCCCATGTTTGTGAATTAATTTGGTTTAATAAGATGTGATTAAGTTGATTTTATGGGTTAATTAAGTTATAATATGCATTTTAACCCTTACATATGTTAACTTAAAGTAATTAACTAAATAATTATGATCCAACATGACATGTATAAAAAATAAATTTGCAATGATCCTAAGAAATGAAAGGGCCTAATACAATTGGCTTATAATTAATAATTAATTGGGTTAAGGGACTTAATTAAGTACTTTTATGGTTTTCCCACCCATATGAGTTAACCATAATTTCCTTAAATATCTTTAGGTTATTAAAAACCTAAAGATCTACTTATGAATTAATTAATTAGGTTCTAATGTGATTTGAATTTTAATTAGATTAATAAAGTAATTAATTAACCAATTTATCCTTAATTAGCTTTTCTTGAAAAGTGAAATGAGCTCAAGGAAATGGATTTGGAAAGAGGTCCCAATCCCATCCCACAAGCCCCCTTATTGTTAGATAGTGATAAAAGAGCCCAATTAATTAATTAGTTTATTGTTCATGTGATTAATTAATGCTTAATTAAATTAAGAAAGTAATTAAGGCTTAATTGGCTAATCTCTCTAATTAATTAACTAATAAATCTCAAGAAAATTAGTAGAAGCATAGGTCATCCCCTTAAACAGTTTCAAAAAATTTAGGGTTAATTAACTAATTAATTAGGGAGTAATTAAGATAATTAATTTTCCAATTGAACCTTAATTAAGCCTTAATTATTATTCAAAATTAATTAAGGATATTTTTAATAAATTTCTCTCTGAAATACCTTTAAAATGAGTATTTATTTGTAATTTTTAGATTTGTCTAGGATTTGTTATGATTTTTATAAATTTTAGCCATTAAAATCAATTATTTAAGCCTAATTAAGCCTTAATCCCATCGGCGCCATGTGGCACACTAACGCAGTTCGCTTTTGATGTGGCACCGCGGGACTGGCTATTTAAGTTATAGCCATCAATGTTGAGTCAGATGGCAGTGGGATGTGCTTTCCCATGCATCGTCCAATCCACGATTAATCCCATGGTTAATAGGGGGAAAATCGATTTGATCTAATAGGATTTGATCACGACCGTCCATTCTGATCATGTTGTGGTGTTTATTTTTGGGTGTGTATGGGGAACACCATGAAGATCTTAGGGGATACTTATTGAAGTGATCAGGTACGATATTGAGATATAATGTACTATCTCAAAAGATAGAGACATCACCCTTCAATAGACCTAATCACTTCATAAGGACTCCTAAGGCATGATGAGTCTTCAAATATACTAGAGATTTTTTCCTTACTTTGCATGGATGAATAAAGTAGGGTTTATATTAAACCGGGATCTAAAGTTTTCAATGGAGGTAAGCATCCATAGTTAATTACATCCTAAGGAAGGTGAATTTCTTAGGAATACTCTCGATTAAAGTAGGCAATTGTTGTCTCTAAAGATTTCAAGGTTAAGACTATCAAAGGAGTGACCATATTTGAAAAATCAACTGAAAAAGATCAAGGAGAAGACCTATTTTTGGAAGCCAACAAGAATAAATAAGAAATGCTCATGATACTAAGAAGCCTAGTGAGCATTCTAATCTATCATATGGTTGGGCTTTATAATTTTGAAAGTGAGGAGAATTATTTCTTTTGAGTTGAAATTTTACTAGATTACTAGGGCTTATAGTCCACTAACATAAGGTTAGGGAAATGCCTAAGAGGTGAGGATTTATGCTTGTAGCCTGAAGAAAATAGCTACCTCAAATCCTCAGTCTAGGGGGCCCTAGTAGAGCAAAAGAATGACCAAAATCTAAATAAACATGGGCATAAAGTTTACCTCCATAAGAGAGAGAAAACCACATGACTGCTGGACTAATAATCGCCTAAAGTGGTAGCACGCTAACTTCTACGATTTCAAACCATGTGGTCTGTTCATATGAATTGCAAGATTAATTAGGCTATTATTTATTTAGAAAGAGACTAAAATACTTAAACCCACTCCCTAAGAGACTAGACCATGAGTGGTATGAATAATGACTTAATCTAATACAAAATCTTTTCAAGTTTTATTTATATTTGACACTTCATTTTGATAAGGGTTATAGGATTTTTGTATGCCAAAATGCATGTTGAAATGAGCTATGGGCCAAATCAAAAGGGAAAAGGGTGAAGCTCCATCAGTAGGAGTTGCTCTCACAGGTCAAGTGGCTCCCATGCATGTAAAGACAGAGGCCCTCATTTTGTAAAAGTGACTCAAGATGCATGCATGATGTGAGACATACAACATTCAACTAAAGGGTTGTTAAATCTTTTAATTATCTTTATTTAATGCCTAGGCTTTATGTGAGGTTATGAATTATTTAAAACTTTAGTTATGAGTTGTAGTTGGGTAAAAGATTTAATTTTTCCTAAGAGCCTAATAGTATCCAGGACACACATTAGAGCATTATTCATAAAGAAACTAGAAAAAGGCATTCCATTTCTATTGCATAATTTAAATATAACATTAATCAATTTTATAAATCTAACACAAAAGAATAAGAGGTCGGTGTGGTCGGGTACCACCGTACAACCTGAAAAGAGAAAATGGGTAGTTGAGCTCTACTCATATACAACCAAGAATATGAAAAAAATAATTACAATTTATAAAGGAATAAGTGATATGGGTTGGGGTGAGTCTTCAAATCTTCATTCTTCATGTCTCCTTCATTTCTTCCATCTTTTCTCCTTTGATTTGGTTGGCTTCAAGGTATCACATGGCACCCGAGGACTAAGTCTTCTGTCCAATTCTCATCATAAAATCCCCATAACATTAATCCTAATTCCTAATGCAAGATTCTATTAAAAATAGGGAAAGTAAATCTAACTACACCTACAAAATAAGTGTTAGCTAAACACACATACAACCCAAGCAGTTGTATGTATAATTTGGACTTAACACCCTTCACATGGGTAACCAAGCCCACCTGTCTTAACTTTGATTATGCTTAGGAGTTTAAGCAACCTGCAAAGAAAGCATTTATATTATTTTAAGCATCCCTTAAGCATAATCCCCTGTAGAAAACATGATTAGGCTAATCACGGCCTAACTTCCAGTCTACGAAACATACACCCTAACATCCAGTCTAAAATAATACATCATAAAATAAAACATACATCATACCATGCATCATTGTAACATAAAGCTAGGAGTTGTGACTTAGTCCTAATGTGTGTGTTAAGACTTATGAGGGATGTCCTAACTAAGCATTAGAGTTGTATTTTCTATGTGTGAAAGGATGCTTAATCATAAAAGGTTGATTTTGCTTTAAGTGGTTTAATTGATTTGGGAATTTTACTTAGTATTATCTTTTATTTCATTTGACTTACTCTTAGCAACTAAGTGTTATAAAAAGAAGAAAAAGAAAGGAATACTCTCTTTCATCCCTACCTTAAGTCATTTTCTAAAGCATGTTAATTTGATTTAGTTCTCCTTAGTGAATGGCTTATTAAATGATTTAATTAATTCTAAGTTTAGGTTCACCTTAAATGATCATATTCAATATGAAAGGAATCTTAAGATTAACTTGATTGAACTACTACCACATGACATTTATTTAATTATTCTCTTCCATCGCATATAACATGCATATGGTATTAATACTAAGTATACCTATACATACAACATATTTTTAGTACACTTTGTATTATGAATGTAAATTATTTAATCATACTAATTTAAAGCTCTATCCAAATGCTTATACAAAAATACATGGGGAAAGAGAGAGCTCCAAATCATCTGGTGTTGACCTCATTTTTGGGTAAGGTTAATTTAGCAATTAGGAGATCCTAATCTTAAATAAAAGTTTATTAATTCAATGATTAGGGCCTTATGTTTAGTGACCTAAGAAATTCACCTTGGGTTGGATCTAACTTATTTGGCTTAGGTAGAATCAACTCAAGCATCCAAATTCAAAATCAATTAATCAAATCAACAATGAATAATCATCAATCCAAGATGATTAAAAGTCAAATTACATTTAATTTCAAAAATACCCTTGAATTGATTTTGAAATTGGTTCAAGCTAAAATCAAAGCACTTGATTTGGATTCAAACTCTAACCCAAATCAAATGTACTCTAAATATAAACTTAAAATGGGCAGCACACATTAGTTTAGGGTTATGTGATGATGCCATAATCTCTCAGCCAAGAGTGGAAACCAAGGAAGGGAAGTCGGATTCCTCTCCGAATTCACTCCAAACATTCCTTAGAGCTAGAGAAGATGCTCAGCACCTCTCCTTAGCCAATTCGTCACCAACAAGGTGATGAATAGTGTAAAAACTGCACTCCTCTAATGGTGAAATCCAAAGGAGAGTATTTCACCCCAAATTGAAGACACACACACATTCTATGGCTCGAGGTGATCCAAATCATGCCCTCACTTGCCTTGTTTGGTAATGGGAAGCCGAAGAACAACCAAACTAAAATTTTCAAACTAAAGCTCGATCTAAGGAGCAATTTACAAGGAGAGAGCCAGATTTCATTAGCTCACGATCATCTCTCGAAGAATCGAAGCTATAAGAATCACTTACGATGCCAATCGAGCAACAAATCAAGGTATGCCATTAACACCCCCTTCATCTCTCTTAAGCTATTCGACTTTGATCATTTTCAAAGAAAATATGATCTCCAGTGAGATCAAGTCATATAAAATCATAGGATTTCCTTCAACAATTGTGTAGCACTTGAAATCATGTGATTTCATTGCCTAGATAATATTAGCAAAATAAGATGGATGGCTTATGGCTCCCGTTGAAAATGAAGGAGATGAGCTCTCCACCATATGATCCATGTATTTAGATCGGACGGTCCAGATCTAAGTGGATTGTATGATTAAACCCCTTGAATGAAAAATCGACCGACCGCCCATCCCATCCGTGATCATCCTCGTAACTTGGGTTAACGCGTGCCATCCACATTATTAATGCGGTTCCACATGGACAGACATGCCGCGTGGACCCCACCACTTAAATACCATTATTTAATAGTTTAAATAATTAAAAATTATAGAAAAATTCTAAAAATAATTGAAAATCAAAGAAAAATCAGAAAAATGCAAATGAGGGCTCTATGGAGTCATCTTGATGAGAGGAATCCATAGAAATTAAAATCTCTAAATTTTATATAGTATTTTCCCCTTAATTTGGGTTTAATTGAAAAATATTAAACCCTAATTGCACTTAAATTAATAATCCAATTAATTTGAAACTTTGGGGAAATGAAATTAAGCATAGAACACATCTTAGATGAATTTGTCAGGATTAAATTCTCTGAATTCAAAGAAAATTGAAATTTCATATGCTTAACCCTTACATTAGTTAAATTAATTAATCTTTAATGAAATAATTAGGGAATTATAATCTAACAAACTTAAATCACCCTAATGAACTTCTGTGAATATTAAAACATCACTTAAACTCAATTAAACCCAATAATGCTTAAATTGACCTAATTAAGCAATTAAATGAATTAAATAATTTAATTAAATAAGCTGAACTTAATTAAATCGTAGTAAATTAATCAGTTAACCCAAATTTATGAATAAACCCTCGTTGAAAAGATATTTTTAGTGAGGAATTTATGAAAAATAAAATTCTTAACTGAATCTCATTGAATTAGGTCTAATTTAGGTTTTAATGAAACAATTAAAACCCTAATTATTCTCTAATTACAAATTGAATCAAGGTGAAACTTTGAACATTAGAAATTGGCATGTATCCCCACTTGCCAAAAAATTTTGAATCCCAATTGATCTCTAGATTAGGTGTTATTAAATTTTTAAATCCTTGAGTCAATGTTAATCAAATATTAGGTTAAAGAAATTAACTAATCTATTAAATTAAATGGTAATTCAAATCAATTTGAACCAAACATCAGAAAACTATTAAGGAACTTCATTAAATTTCCTAAGTTAATTAAAGTGATCAAATTCAATTTAGGTTAATAAAATAAAACCAAAGGTTAATAAAACTATTAATTAACTTAAACCTTAACCCTTGAATCAATAAAATTTAATGAAACCACTCATCTCTAATAAATTTAAGAATGAATATAAAACTAAGGTCAATTAAATCAAATCAAATAATTAACCCAAGTACTTTAGGTTAAGCCTAATCCATTAATAAACTCAAGGTTATAACTGATATTAATGTACTTAAACCTTAAGCATACAAATCCATGATTTAAATAACTTAAGTTAAATTGAATGAAATAAAAATTTAATCTAAACTCTTTAAATTAACATAAGCCAAATCAAATGAAACCAACATAACTTAATTCAAAATGAAACAAATTAAATAAATTAAATCAAACAAAGTAATTCAAACAAATGAAATAATTCAAATCAAATTTAAAAAGAAAAGAAACATAAAACTAATCCAAATATAAACAACATCAAAAATATTTATTAAGATACTTAAGGATATTAGTTAGACCTTTTGAAAACTTCATTAGGAATTGGGATGTTGACTGGAAAGAGCTCCATCCAAAAATGGAATATTCCATTCTTCATTCTTGAAAACCTATACAACTTTAACCAAATAAAATGAACATAAAAATGAGAATTAAACCACTAAACCATTTGAATTGAAACCAACCAATGGTAAAAACTAAATCAAATCAAACTTCAAATTTAAACTTGAACTTAAAGGAGCTTAGCAAAGACTTACCACACAAGCCTAACTTCTACACACACTAGATTACTTAGGTCACAGACTCTAGATCTAGGTTAGACTGTTATGTGATTTTGTTTTAATATCCTGTGATATGTTGTGTTATGCTTCACTTGTTTGTGTGGCGTATTGCTTTAGACTGGATTCTTAAGTTTGTTTTCTTTTGCTTATTAGATTGGATGTTAGGGCGTTATTTCTAGATTTAACACTATTTTTTGCAGGTGATTGTGTTAAAGAGATCACTGTAATAAATAAAAATATAAAATTGATGTTTTCTTACAGGTGCTGAAAATCCCTTAACATAGTCCATAGGATAGGTGAGCTTGGCAAGCAACTAATGCTAAGCCCGTATGTTTGTGAAAATATAAACTGCTTTGTGTGTTGTGTGTATTTCCTGACATTTGTTTTGTAGGGCTTAGGATTTCTTTTGAATTTTAAAATATAAATTTAAGCTTAGAATTAGGTTAGGATCTATGGGGTCTAGGATTAGCAAGAGCTGACCCTACTAGGAGATGGTGTAGTGGTCCATTATGGAGCCCGATGTACATCCCTGAAGAAGGGGACTTTCCTGGAAAGAAGACCCATAGATCTAAACTTGTAGTTCTAGGTTGTAAAAGGCAACTCAGCCCATTTTTCTTTCTTCTGTACAGACTGTCGATCGGCCTTTTTTCTTATAATTTGATTTGGTTTTATTTATTTTGGATGCACAATAGAAATAACATGCTTTTTCTAGGTTTCTTTCTGTGATATATTTGTGTTGTGATGACTGCCTGGACATAGGCTCATAGGATAAACTAAATTTTCTACCCAATTAAATCAATTCAAACATAAAAATAAATACAACTCATAATCTTCATATGAAAGCTTAGGTATTAAAGCAAGATAAAATATGTAGCAACCCCTTAGCTGGATGTTTTAACACCATGTATAAATCATATTCTTTCACTCTTGATTAAGGAAGGGCTTCAATCTTTGCCAGAGAACCTGGGCTTGACCTTTGAGAGCCTATGATGGAAGAACACCTTCTTCTATTCTGATTTGGCCCATAAGCTTTTTCTAATTGCATGCATTAGGCATAAATTGCATACCTATGGCCTAAAATGAATTTTGAGTCAACAATTATAAAAATCTAAAAAATAAGCATTCGTTAGATGCATCTTCAGGCCCTACATAATCTTGGGGATTCTGGCGTCAGTCTAGGTTCATAGATTTCTTTCCTAAGAATACAACAGCCCAGCCATCTTGCATTCATATAACTTAGGGCCAGTTTGGGGCACCATTTCATCCGCAATGTGGTACCAACCGCACCATTCGTATGTTTTTTTCCACAATATTTGAGGAAGCTGCCGTGAAGCTCCAATGCAGATCAAAGAGAACGGCCCACTATAGGTGAAATAAGTTTATCTAAACTACCCCTCTGCCCGTGACAAGAACTGTTCTCCCTTTATGGTCGATGCATTACATCCCTACAGATCTCGGCTTGTTAATTTGATCTCCTCCTTCTCTTACTGGATCATGGAAGAGTCTAATGGTCTACTGGCTTCCATTTTTGACCTCTCTTTTGCCATCTTCATCGTTTGTGAAGGTATGCATCGTCTTCCATTTTTGACAGATCTGTGAAGGTAAGCATCATCTTATTTGATGCTTCAATAAGAGTTTTTCTATTTCAATTTCTGCATTGAGCATTTTGTGCTCTATGAGAGATGATAAGCTTAGCCACTCTACTATGTGCTTCTGCATAGTACCACACTTTTGAGTTTGGAGCTTTTAGTGAAAATTTTGATGTAGTCTGGAGAGAAAGAATTTCATTTAAATGGAACATCACAATGTTTTTCCATTATAATCATTATTATGGAATTGTGACTGTGCAATGAGTGTATGGAGCACTATGCTTGTATGCTTGATTGAATGTTAATCATAGGCATTATGATGGAAGTCCACATTAAGCCGCAAAAGATGGTAATTTTACATTATTTTCAAAGGAGGATATCCTTTGAGGGTCTTGTTAATCTTTACAAAAAAAAATGGTTTACCTTACCTTAGAAACTTTTAGCTTTTGTCTCCTATTCTATTTTGGATTCTCCTTTTCATGTGGAGATACTGGGACTATTTTTTCTTTTTTTTGATTTTTTTATCATGGACCTTGACTTTTAGGTTCATGGGTTCCTCCTTCAGCTGGAGGTCGGGTTTGTTTCAGATTGGTGATGCAAAGCTTTGTTTGCCTTCTAATTTTGGTGGCTATTTTCTCTTATATGTCTTCTGCTGTGTTGGCATTTGGTTGGCTCTGAGGGTATTCTCAGGGTTTAGTTCTAGTTGGATGGCTTGAGGGCCATTAGTTTTTTTTTAGGCAAGTTTAGTTTCTGATGTTTCAGATTTTGGGTCCCATTTTGGAGGCTTCTTTAGTGATTTTAATTTTCTTCTTTGTTGCTCGACTTTGTTTCTTTACCTTCCATTTACCTTTTTTGGCTCCATGTGCCTTTGGGGTCTAATTTTAATGAAGTGGGTGGTGGAGGTTTATCTTTGTGGTTTTTGGTGGCACCCTTGGGTTCTTTGGGTTGCCTGGCTTTAGCTAGTTGGGAGTTTTTTTATTGCGGTCCTAGCTGGTGGGATTTGATTGAATGGGTGTATCTGTTGTCCAGTCTTCCTTTTGGCCATGATAGTAGTCAATGCAATTGGGTTGGTTTTTTACTGTGGACTAATGGGCTGAATATTGGTGAGATGGCTATGATAACTGGGAATCATCCCTTTCATTGGTAGCATCACATGTGATTGTAACCCTCCTCCTAGATTTTGGCTACTTACATGTCCTGTTACCCCTTGATCTCTCTCTTTGCTTTTTATTCTGCTTTAAAGTTCTTAATTTACTAGATGCTTATCCCTTTTTTAAAGTTCCCAGCAGGTTCCTTGTAGGTTATGAGGTCATGTAGGTGGCTTAAGCATCTCTTAGAAGATTTGAATTTGAGAAGATGGTTTTCACTGCTCCCCAAGGATTTTGTGTTGCTTATTGATTGGTGCTTATCTCTTCTTTCTTTTTCTCTTGTATCCATTTCTTTTACTATTGTTGTAATAGTTTGGGGAATTTTCTCTTTAGGCTGATGTAGCTCTTTGAGTAGTCATTTTTGAGAATTTTCTCTTTTAAGGACTTTGTAACCCTTTTTATTGTGGCAATAAAATTCTCCCCTTTATTTAAAAAAAAGTTATTTTGGTCATTATGAACTTGATTCAAATAATAATTGAGTCAACTTTTTTTTACCGAATTTTAATTTTTAGTTGATTTGGTTGGTCATTTAAAACCCTTAACATGTATGAAGGAAAGGTGAAAGTATGTCATATGCTTTTCTCTTGAAGTGCAGTATAGTTAGAGAGACAAACCTTCATTCTCAACAATCAAATGTCATGGGAAAATTATTATATGAGATATCATGCTTTTCTCTACTTGCCAAGCCAATTTAAACACAAAGTTGTACCCTAACCCATTCCCAAATTTCCACTCATTGGTTTGAGCCTTAATTTGAGTTTGCTCTATTGCCCAAAATAAGCAACAATGATTTTACTAAAGATAGAATTTTCTGTTAGAACACCGATGCTTGCTGAGAACTCTTTTTTTTTCAAACTAGCAATAATAAAAGATGTCAATGCGACTTCTATTATATATATGAGAATTACTTATTTTTTATTTCTTCATTCTATTTAAAATTATTCAGCTCATATGCTCACAGGGACATTTTAGACATTTCTGCACAAACAAGCAGAAGACAACAGATTCTAATTTTTCCAAAAGAATCACGCCAAAGAATAAGATATTCTCCACCGCCTTATTCAATAGCTTCACAGATATAAAGGCAACTACCCCAAACGGACCCTTAGCCTCATGGTTTTAAACTATGCTTAGGTGGTGTTAGCTGACAGCCTTATCCAAGTAGGTTGTAAGTCCTGAAGATTCAGAGATAGTTTAGTTCTCTCAAGTGAAAAGAATGATCGATAATTTCCAAAATAGAACTAAGTTGAGCATCTAACATGTGTTAGAAGCACTTGTAGACTAGGTTTTGAAGCATCCTTTTAGGAATATGTCTACAACCCTAGGCATTTTTGTAGTATTGTGCTACTAGAATCTAAGCACTAGATTTCTAAGAAAATAATAACTAAAAATCTAAAAGTAAATCCCAAATTTGAAGCCCAATCATAGGATAGTTAAAATTTCTACTAGGTATCCCAAAATCAATAGACATTTCCTACTCTTTTCCATTTGACTCTTGAAAATAACTCTCCCCAATTTGGACCTCTCCCAATTGAATTTCCAAAAATTAATCCTTTGAAAGCTACCTTAGTAGTATTTATGAATAACCACTTATTTCTTTAATCGAGAGTATTCTTAAGATACCCTTCCTAAGATGTAATTAACTATGAGGTTTGCCTTTATAAAACCATGATCCGAGGATAAAAGAAACCTTATTTTACTTTTTCATATAGTTTAGGGGAAAATACTCTGGTACACGAAAGATCCATTAGCCCTTAGAGTCTTTTATTGAAATGATCAAATCCATTAAAGGAGAGCATGTTTATCTTTCGAGATAATATGTTTATTCCTTAATGCCGTATTTGGACATCTAAATAAAATATTCCTAAACTCTATGTAGTGTCATTTCTTTTCTCTATTCAAGAGAAAACACCAACATATGGCTAATTAATTCAATATCTTAGTTACTTATGAATGCATGGATTTTTGATAAAAGAAAGAGGGGTTTTAATTCCATAATTAAATACACACACACACACACACACACACACACACACACACACACATATATATATATATATATAAAAAGAGACATAAGCTAGTACATGTCATTTTTAACTAGGAAAGTGAGATAATCAAATGACCACCTTGGGGCTAACTAAAGCCTCATATTCCTGGGATGTCTAGACTAACACTTGCTTTTCTCAAATACATGTGAATGTATACATAAGTAAAGAAAGTAAAGCCATGCAAAGATTATACTCTTATTTGATTGAAACATTTATGCATATGGATTAAAGCTCTTATTGAAATACTAATGTCAAAATGCATGTAAATGAAATCAAATAAGTACTTTTCACTATTAACTAGGGAAGTGAGGTAATCAAATGACCTCCTTGGGGCTAACTAAAGCCTCATATTCCCGAGTTGTCTAGACTATATACCTATTAACATTCAAATGCTTATAAAGCTACGCATGAATTGAAGAAAAGAAAGCTTCACTTCATACACTTAAGGTATAATCATATATATTTCCTATGTTTTATAACCAGCATTCATAACATATGTAATCATTCATTTGTAAGCTTTGGAAAATACATTTGGATTTAATAGTGATAATAGCCACACATATATTAAATTAAACCAACACTTGCAAGCTTGACATAAAAGAAACCATTTGATTTAATTAATTTTGCAAAAGATGAATGCATGAATCAAGTGACATACAACTTTTAATGTAATTGGAGAGGAATAAATGAACATAAACATATGATTTCATTCTATCAAATTAATTCCTAAGTGCAATCATACCAAATAAAATTATTCAAAGCAAACAAAAGCTTTTTTATTGTAACTTTTAATTTCATGTTTAATTTGTTTTAAGGAATGTGAGAAGAATTTTGCTAATCCTAATCCCATTTCATGTTTATAGGTTAATTTGATTTAATGAGATATAATTAGATTAATTTTATGATTTAATTAGGTTAAAGTATGAATTAAATCAATTAATTAACCCTTACCTATGTTACCTTAAGGTAATTAACTAAATAATTATGAGCCAATGTGATATGCAAATGAATTGAAGAGTAAATTAGCCATGGTCTTATGAAATGAAAGAGCCTAATGCAATTAGCTCACAATTAATAGTTAATTAGGCTTTAAAAACTTACTTAATTACTATTATGATTCTCCCACACATATTGGGAAATCATAATTTCATTAAATCTCTTTATGCTATTAAACACCTAAATGTCTACCCATGAATCAATTAAGGGAAATCAGATATGATTACATTTTTAATTTAATTAATCAAGTCATTAATTAATTGATTAGTTTCTTTTTACATAATTTCCCAAAATTAATTAATTATCCTTTGAATGAAATGGACTTGAGGGGAAGAGGTTGGGAAAGAGGTCCCAACCTAATTCCATCCCTTCATTGAATTAAACAGGATTTGATGTGATTTGAGCTTTAATTTTATTAATTAAGTCATTAATTAGTTAATTAATCTCTAATTAATATCTTCTTGAAAAATAATGAAGGAAACTTAGGAAAAATATTAGGAGAGAGGCCCAATCCAATTTCCTAAGTCTTCCCACTGTTAAAAAGTGATTAAGGAACCCAATTAATTGGTTAATTACTATATACATGCTTAATTAACACTTAATTAAGTTAAGAAGGTAATTAGGGCTTAATAAATTAATTTCCCCAATTAATCCATGTTGTCCTCACTTTTAGAGTGAGTTTTCAACCTCCTTATCATAGATTTAGGACTCTTATAGACACTAAGAGTTTCTTAGTCTTAAGACACTTCTAGTGATTAGGCGAACACTTAATCTAAGCCTAGAGACTTAGAAGAGTTAGTCATAAAGGTAGGTTATACCTTAGAGATTTAGGAAGACTTGTCTATCCTTTAGCCTAAACCTAATCCATGTTTTCCTTCTCAAATCAAACCCCAATTTCAAATTCAAATTCAAAATCAAATTTCCAAAACTCACAATCAATCTTATGATAAAATTCCTAAAGTCCTTCATAAGCTTTATGATTCAATTCCATGGCCCTTACCTTAGCCAAATCCAATTCAGCCCAAATTCAATTGATATTCTCCAAGATCAATTCAATCCCTCAATCATTTATCAAATGCAAGTCCAAACTCAATTCCAAATGATTGAAATTCAAAATCAAATTCAAGCTCTAAAATCCTTCTTAAGCCATTTGATGCACTCTCATAAGCTTAGCCAAAATCCCATTCAAACCAAAACATACTCAATTTATTTATTTATAAATCAATTATTCCTTCATTTATATTCTCAAATATAAATGCAATATAAACTCAAATGACCAAAACTAAATCAAACAAAATCCAAATCCAACCAAGACCCTTCCTAAGCCATATGGACTTACCTCCATGAGCTTAACCAAATTATAATCCAAATCAATCCAAAATCAATTGATTTTATTATGAATTAATTATTCTATCATTTATATTCACAAATATAATGAAACCCACATTCCAATGATCAAAATCAAATTAGACTAAATCAATTTTCTTCTAAGCCCTTTTGACCTACATCCATGAGCTTAATCAAATCAAATCCTAAACTCAAGTGATTTTTCATGAGTTTTATACCTTCATTTATATTCACAAATATAAATGAAATATAAATTCAAATGACCAAAACCAGATCCAAAATCAAATCAAAACCCAATTTGGACCCTTTAAGCCAATTTTTTTGACTTGACCAAAATCCACCTAAACTAAGCTAAAATAAGTGGATTTTCTCTTGAATCAATCATTCCTTCAATAATCTATCCAAATATAAATGAAACTTAGAATCATCTAGCCAAATTGAAATCAACCCAAGTCAAGCCCAACTTAGCCCTTTTGACTTGGAAATTTCAAATGAACTAAAACTCATCATAGTCTAAATTGATTGTAGTTAGATTTATACTACAAATCTAAACTCATATATAAATCTAACTAAAACTTAATCAAGCCAAAACCAAATCAATTGACCCACTTAGGTCCACTTAATCCAAAGTGGCCTAAAGAACTCATATGAATCAAGTTCTAATCCAACCCAAATTAGATTGAATCAAGCCAATCCAAACCTCACACCATGATCATTGATCACCTTAGGATGATTAATTGCATTGAATTGGGTCAAATCAAGTCAACTTGGTCATTTGACTAGGTCAATCCTTAGCCCATATGAAACCCAAATTAGCTAAAGCTCACCATACACCAAATTGTTTAAAACCTTTGATTCACACCAACTCATAATCAATGATTGAACATGACTTGACCATTAATTGATCCAAACCAAACCCAATTGGTCATTTTACCCAAGTTGACTCAAATTTATCTAAAAGGGCAAAATGGGTCAAATCATGATCTAATCTAAATTGATTGAAACAAATGGCTCAAGTTCATTCCAAATTGATTATTAAACTTGACCAAATCCATAATTAAGTCCAATTTGAAAAATTGGTCAACCTAACCCAACCTAGCCCAAATTGACCTATAGGGTCAAATTGGCCAAAATCCAAATTAAATTCAAATTAATTCAAACCAAAGTGTACAACCTAACCCAACCTAGCCCAACCTAGCCCAAATTGACCTATAGGGTCAAATTGGCCAAAATCAAAATTAAATTCAAATTAATTCAAACCAAAGTGTACAACCATTTCCAATTAACCAATTGAACTTGAACCAAAACCCAACCTAAGCCAATTTGGTCAATTTGGTCAAATTAGTTCCATTTGACCTATATGAATCCAAATGAGCCAAAATCAAACCTAGGCCAAATTGATTGAAACAACTTGAGCTAAAACCCTTCAAATCATTATTTCAACGTAACCCAAGCCTTGGTTTGACCCAATTTGACCAATTTGTCAACCTAACTCAACATGACCCAAATTGACACATTTGACCAAATCAAATCCAAAACCCATGAAACCAACCCATGGGACCTTGCAACCTAACCTAACCCGACCCAAACCCATCCTAGGTCTGCCCAAAATTAGTTCAGACCCAACTGGAGCCAAACCCAAGGAAAATCAACTTTAGATATGCCTCCCTATGTGAGATTTTGCCAAAAATAGCAATGTCCACTCTCCTATCAAGCACCCAAATGAGGTGTCACCTAAGCTACCTAGCCCACCCTAAGTGGGCTAGGAATGCCTTGGACCAAAGGGAGGTGACTTAACTCACCTCCCTCACAAGCCGAGAATCCCATGGACAAAGGGAGTTGCAACCAGCCATGTCAAGCCTTGAGCCAACTCCTAAGCATTCCTCCACTCAAACCGAGCCACATTGACCTGATGGGGACAACCTTGAGGTCTACTCTAGCAAAAAATGAGAGGCAATCCTGTCCATCCACCTCATCCAATTGAGGGTATACCCCCTCAATTCTCATGACAATTGAGATGATTCGATTCATTTGAGCTCCCAAGGTGATTTTGAAACTCCCTAGCACATCAAAGAGCATTCCTAGGCCTTTGCCACTTTAGATTTTCTCCTTTGTGTAAAAAATAGCTCATTATCCAAACAACCTCATCTCAATCAAAACTCAATTGCTCTTACACACATCTTCCACGCATGTCATCGAAGCCACCCAAGTCATTTCCCAAGCTCCAAAGCCATCGAAAGATGGTCTTTGATCAAGACCGAAGCTCCAAAGCACCGTTCTTATCCAATCGAGCGATCCACTTGGAACTAATCCTATTGCAGAGCAACATGGCTTCATCTCAACTAGACGAAGCTTCCTCAAGCGTGCGAACCACTGGTCTTAGCTCCGGTTAGGTAAATCCATTGAAACTGAGCTTCAAGCAAAAATGGGCTGGCCTTTTGTAAAGGAAAGTTGCATGTGAGGCAATCCTAGTAGTTGGATCTTCATGGATCCCTCGCGCGAAGGTGTGGGGTTATTTTGGAGTGAATTCAAGCTCGGGTGAGCTCGGATCGAGTGACCCATGGTAGAAGGGCTCCATCATTCATCACTTAGAAGAGAGAGAGATCACTGCCCATCTCGATAATTGGAATGCTGATAAGATCACATTAAATTAGCCACTTGATCTTTCTTAAGCAGTGGGTTTGAGATCGGATGGCTCACGAGAAAGCGCATCTTGTTGCCATCTGAGTCAATCGCAAATGTGACTACTTAAATAGGCAATCTCACCATGTAGATGCTCCCAAAATGCCGTGTATATGGGATTAATGTTTAATTAGATTAATTGTTTTGAAGGTCAAACTTCAAATTCAAACCAATATAGAAAAATTTAAAAAAGATAAATAAAGTCTCATGTTGACCTCTTTCTTGGATGAGGTTAATTTGGCACTTAAGAGATCCTAATTACAAATAGGATTCTCCTAATTCAATGCTTAGGATATTATGCCTAGTGACCTAGAGAATTCACCTTCTGTTGGATCTAACCTATTTGTCTTAGGTAGGATCAACTCAAGCAACTAAATTCAAAATCAACTAATCAAATCAACAATCAATAATCATCAATCCATGATAATTAAAAGTCAAACCTAAAGTCAACTTAACCTAGAGTTGACTTAAGTGGGCCCACTTGGTCAAAAGTCAACCCACTAAAATTTGACTAAATTAAATCACCAAAAATATTCTAAAAATCAAATAAATATTTTTAATCATAATAACAAATAAATTTGAGTTCATTAAATCTTAAATTAATTAAATTAAATCCCCTAAATCTAAATAACTTAAATAAGCCACATTGAACTCAAACTTAAGAAAAATCAAAATAACTTTAAATTGATTGTCTTAAATCATTTGGAGATGATGATAGGACACAACCCAATTTCCCATTATGTAATTGTCAAATAAGTCATTTGACCCAAGAAATCAAGATTAAGCTATGTTTTACATAAAAAGAAATTAATGGGGAAAATAATTAAAATATTTTAGGAACCTTGATTAACTCCTAATAAGACCCATTAATTACTTCATGCTAAGATCCAAAGGGGAAGAAGCCAAATGCAAAGTCAAAGGGGAGAAGGCAAAATTCCTTTTTGCCTCATCACCTCCCCACCTCTTTCTCAAAGGACACATGTAATGCAAAGAGTAGTGAGATAACAAGATTCCAAACTATCTCCATACCTCTAGCCGACCAAGAACAAAAATAAATAAATAAATAAAGAGCATAAGAGGTTTCAGACATGAAGAAAAAAAGCATACACACTTCCTCGAGAAAAATTAAGCTCACATACACCCTCACACCTCCAAACCGAAACTAAATGAAAGCTCCCCTTCCCTTCAAGTGCTCTCAACCATTGGGACCATGGAAACTGAAAATTCAATCTAAAGCTCGGGCTAGAGATCAAACCACAAGGAATTAGCTCAATTCTTCTAGAGAAAGGCTTTCCTTGAAGAAACAAAGCTAGTGGAATTGATTTCAACATCTGAAACGCCCTAAATGAAAGTACGCCATTGATGACCCCCCTTTTTTAAAACTTTCAACTTTGGTCATTTCCCTATATAGATTGTTCTCCAGTGAGATCAATATGTATGGATTGAAAGAGGATCTTTCAACGATCATGTAGCATTTTAAATGATCCAATTTGGTTAACTATATCAAAATATATTAACTAAAAACCATGGATAGTCCACAGCTCCCACAGAGTTTGGGGGAGATGAAATACGGACCGCCGGTTTCTTTTAAAAGAAATGGACGGTCCGCATCTAGTCAAATTTGATTAAATTTTAAGAATCGCGAATGATTGGACCGTCCGACCGCAATCGACGACTCTATTGTCCCGCTGATCAACCAACGCGGACAAACGCTCGATCTGCCGAACCGCTGGATCACGGGAATCGCTCAATCTCGGACGGTCCAAAACTAATCCCGCTCAATTTAATGAAAGCGCATGGGACCCGGTACTTAAAAACTGTTAAAAATCATAAACAGTGGTTTAATTAATTAAATAAATTCATAAAACTTCAACAAATCATATAAAATCAAAGAAAAATCAGAAAAATACAAATAAAAGCTCTATGGATTCAAAAGAAATAAAAGTCTTGATGAGAGGAATCCATTGAAATTAAAATTCTCAATTTTTATTAAGTAATTTTCCCTTAATTTAGGTTTAATTGAAAAATATTAAACTATAATTACACTCAAATTAATAATCCAATTAATTTGAAACTTTGGGGAAATGAAATTAAGCTTAAAAAATACCTTAGGTAAATTTTGGGGATTTAATTTTATGAATTCAAATGAAATTGAAATTTTATGTGTATTAACCTTTAAATTAACTAAATTAATTACCCTTTAATAGAATAATTAGAAAAATTTAATCTAATAATATTAAATCAACATAATGAGCATCATAATATTAATTAAATCTAATCAAACCTACATGAACCTAATAAATGACTAATTAACTCAACTTAGTAATTAAAAGAATTAAATAATTCAATTAAATGACCTGAATTTAATTAAATCATAATAAATCAACCAGTTAACTAAAAATATGAATAAACCCTCATTGGAAAGGTATTTCTGTGAAGAATAAATGAAAAATAAAATCTTTTAATGAATCTTATAAATTAGGCTTAATTTAGGTTTTAATGAAATAATTAAAACCTTAATTACACCCTACTTATATCTCTAATCAAGTTGAAACTTTAGAAACATAAAATTGGCATGTAACCCCACTTGCCATAATAATCTTAAACCCAATTGATCTATAAATTTGGAATTCTTGATTTTCCAAATATCTAGGTCAATATGAACTAAATAATAATTAAGAATAATTATTAATTCATTGAATCAATAAATAAATTGAATTAATCTGAAATAAACATCACAAATACTTAGGGTAATTCATCAAAACTTCCTAAATCAAATAATTTAATCAAATAATAAAATTTTAAGAAAATCAATTGTTAATGAAAATCAAATACAATTAAACAACTTAAGTTTAATAAAATCATTCATCCTTAATGAATAATGAACTTAAAATCTAGATTAATCGAATCAGATCAAGTAATTAATTGAAGTACTTTAGGTTAAGAATAATCTATGAATAACCCTAAGATATTAATTCATATTAATAGACTTAAAACTTAAGCATATAAATTCATAAATTAATAACTTAAGCTAAATTGAATAAAATCAAACTCCTTAAAATAACATAAGCCAAATCAAATGAAATCCATATAACTTAATTTAAAATGAAATAAATAAAATAAAGCAATTCAAATAAATGAAACAACACAAAATAAATCTAAACATAAATGAAATCAAAAGGATTAATTAAAATACTTAAGTATTTTAGTTAGACTTTGGAAACTCATTAGATTTAGGATGTGAATAAAGTGAGTTTCACCTAAAATGAAATTCATTCTATTTCATTCTTGAAAACTTAAATATTACTTTAACCAAATAAAATGAACATAAAATGGGAATTAAATCATTAAGTCATTTGAATTGAATCCAACCAATTGTAAAAATTTAACCAATTCAAACTTCAAACTTGAAACTTAAACTTAAAGGCCTAGCAAAGACTTACCACACAAATCCCACTTCTACACACACTAGATTACTTAGGTCACTGACCCTAGATCTAGGTTAGATCATTCTATGATTTTCTTTTAAGTGATATGATATGATTTCACATGTTGGTGGTGTATTACTTTAGACTGGATACCTAAGTTTGTTTGTTCGTTAGACTAGATGTTAATGCGTTCTTTCTAAATTTAACATTATTTTTTTGCAGGGGATTGTGTTAAAGGGATCACTGTAATAAATAAATCATAAAATTATTGTTTGCTTACAGGTGCTAAAAATTTCTTATCATAGTCCATAGATGTGGGCTTGGCAAGAACTAATGCTAAGCCATATGTTTTGAAATATAAACCGCTTTGTGTGTGTATTTCTAACATCTGCTTTTGTGGCTTAGGATTTCTTTTAAATTTTAAATGTAAATTGAGCTTAGAATTAGGTTAGGATCTATGGGGTCTAGGATTAGAAGAATCACCCAACCAAGAGATGTGGTATGGAGCGATGGATGTCAAGAAGGAGACTTTCCGGAAAGAAGACCCATAGATCTAACTGGTCTAGGATTGTATAAGCGTAACTTGGCTTCCCAATTTTCTTTATCGGGTGTACAATGTTAACTACATTGTCCTTTTCTTATATAATTTAATCTATTTGATTTATTTTGAATAGAAACAACATGTTTTCTTAGGTTTTTCTGTTATGTTTGTGTGATGCTGGATGTAGGCTCATAGGATAAACTAAATTATATACCCAACTAAATCAATTGAAAAATAAAACAAATACAACTCATAATCTTCATACAAAATCCTAGGTATTAAAGCAAGATAAAATATGTAGCAACCCCTTAACTCGATGCTTTAATATCATGCATAAATCATATTGTTTCACTCTTAATTAATGAAGGACTTCCATCCTTGCCTAGGCTTGACCTTTGAGAGTCTATGATGGAAGTACCCCTTTTTCTATTTTGATTTGGCCCATAATCTTTTTCTAATTACATGCATTAGGCATATATTATATTCCTATGGCCTAAAATGAATATTGAGTCAAAAATTATAAAATCTGAAAAATATGCATTAGTTAGGTACATCTTCATACCCTACATAATCTTAGGGGTTAGGGAGTAAGTCTAGGTTCATTGATTTCTTTCCTAAAACTACAACAAACTAGCCATCTTGCATTCATATGACTTTGAATCATGGTTTTAAATGCGCTTAGGTGGTGTTAGCGCCTTCTCGGCTGTTGTAAAAAGAAGAGTCGTGGATAGGTTAGTTCCTTCAATCAAGAGAATGACCAATGATTCACAAGAATAGAACTAGGTCGAGCATCTGACATGTGTCAAAAGCACCGGTAGACTAGGTTCTGAAGCATCCCTTTAGAAATAAGTCTTCAACCCTAGGCATTTCTGCAGTCTTGTGCTACTAGAATATAAGCCCTAGATTTCTAAGAAATTGATAACTTGAATTCTAAAATTAAATCCAAAATTTGAAGCCCAATCATAGGATAGATGAAATGTCTACTGGGCATCCCAATATCAATAGACATTTCCTACTCTTTTCCATTTGACTCTTAAAAAAATAACTCTCTCCAATTTGGACCTCTCCCAATTGAATTTCCAAAAATCAATCCTTTGAAAGCTACCTTAGTAGTCTTTTGGAATAACCACTTATTTCTTTAATCGAGAGTATTATTAGGAAGAGACCCTTCCTAAGTTGTAATTAATTATAGAGGCTTTCCTTTATAGGGAACCATGATCCCATGATAAAATTGACCCTGTTCTACTTTTCCATGTAGTTCAGGGGAAAATACTCTAGTACATGTAAGACCCATTAGTTAGAGTCTTTTATTGAAATGATGAATCCATTATGAGAGCATGTTTATCTTTCGAGATAATATGTTTGTTCTTTAATGTTGTATTTGGTCATCTCAATAAAATATTTCTAAACTCTATTTGGTGTCATTTCTTTTTTCTATTTGGTGTCATTTCAATAAATTAAGTTCCTTGATGACTAAGGTCAATTTCCAAAAGAAAAGCAAATTTTTGCTAAATTAAAAGCTAAAAAATGATGGTTGTACATAAGAAGAAAATATTCTTCTTGGTTAGCTAACATCATTATATGACCCACATCTTGGGACTAGGGTAGAATCTTTACCTTGAAAATGGGTTCATATTACCCATATTTCATTTTAAAATCAAAAATATTTTCATGCATAAGATTATCCTTCTTAAGGATAACTTATCAGAAAATTGTCAAATTAAAATAATTCTAAAAAAAAGAATTGAAAGCGTATGATATGACATTCAGAATCCTTATAAGAATGTTCTGTTATAGAGTCATTTCATTTAGTCTCAACATTTTGGGATAATTTAGCAAAAAAGATCATGATCAAGATTTATTATAATCCCACTTGCAATTAGGTAGAGGGTTATATTGAAAATCTTGCCAAAGAAGAAAATAAAATATAAGAAACTTCAATATGGCTTGAGGAATAGTCCTGTTACTATATATAGAGTCTTGAAATTTACTTTTGAAGTAATTTTAAAGACCTTGTAGTAAAATGTAGAAGGATCAAAAATGCAAAAATAAGAAATTAATCAAAGACAATTATGAGATTTCATTTCCTATAATAATAAATCAACTAAAGAAATTCAATTTCAAACTTATCAGGAGAATCTTAATTTCTCTAATAAGTTAATCCTTTCAATTCCCTTATTCATTAGGGATAAGAATTTTGTGTCACTATGAGAATCCAAAAGATTTTCTTGATTCTCATTTACTTTAGAAAGCTTTAGAGGAATCTCTTGATCTTCATTGAATCCAAGAGAATGCTTTATAAGCTGTTGATTCATGTGAACAAAATAAAAATAACATACACAAAAAAATTTCATTTGAGAAGCATTGGTTGACTTTGGTTCTCTTCAAAGAACTACAAAATACATACAAGCTCAAAGAGGTAGAATTCTCAGGTTATTACCCTATGATGTCTTACCTTCAATAAATTAGACATCTAGCATGGTTCATTAGAACTTTGAGATATAAAAAGAAAATTGATGAATTTCTATGTTCATGGCATTATAAAGCATTGGGTCCAAAATATACCCAAGTCTTCCTTCAGAAATAAATTTCAACTTTTTGAAACCTCCTTCACTAAACTTCTTCATGTGTAAGGAGTATTAGTGAAATCAAGAACTCAAAGCAAACCTTTCATTACCCCTTCATCAAGTTAGACTAATCAAGTAAGGATTAAGTCCTTGAGACTATTGCTTATTAGTCAAAACTTTTGAGGATTAAGAATAAGTCACTTTGACTTTTCCTCATCCATGTCACCTTTATATAGCAAGCCCTTGTGGAACCTTTCCTATACATGACTTGAGATGGGAGCAAGCCCTTTGTGGCACCTTTCTTATGTCTTTCTAGGTTTGGAGTAAGCCTTTCTGCACCATTCCCATGAAAAACTACTTGTGTAGATTGGGAGCAAGCCCTTTGTGGCACCTTTCCCATACATGACTTGAGATGGGAGCAAGCCCTCTATGACACCTTTCTCATGTCTGTTTTGGGTTTGGAGAAAGCCCTTTGTGGCACCATTCCCATGAAAAACTACCTAGGTAGGTTAGGAGCAAGCCCTTTGTGGCACCTTTCCTATACATGACTTGAGATGGGAGCAAGCCCTCTTTGTCACCTTTCTCATGTCCTTTTTGGGTTTGGAGCAAGCCCTTCGTGGCACCATTCCCATGAAAAACTACCTTTATAGGTTGGGAGCAAGCCATTTGTGGTACCTTTTCTATACATATCTTGAGATGAGAGCAAGCCCTCTGTGGCACCTTTCTCATGTCTTTCTAGGTTTGGAGTAAGCCTTTGTGTACCCATTCCCATGAAAACTACCTTTATGGTTGATAAAGCCCTTTGTGGCACTCTTCTCAACATGATTTGAGATGGGAGCAAGCCCTCTGGCACCTTTCTCATGTCTTTGGGTTTGGAGTAAGCCTTGTGTACCATTCCCATGAAAACTCCTTCATAGGTTGAGAAGCCCTTTGTGGAACTTTCTTATACATGACTTGAGATGGGAGCAAAGCCCTCGGACACCTTTTCATGTCTTTCTTTTTGAGTAAGCCTTTGTAACCATTCCCATGAAAAACTACCTTATAGGTTGGGAGTGGGCACCTTTCCATACATGAGAGATAGCAAGTCTGTGGCACCTTTCTCATGTCTTCTGGGTTTGAGTAAGCCTTGTGACCATTCCCATGAAAACTACCTCATGGTTAGCAAGCCCTTTGTGGAACTCTTATACATGACTTGAGATGGAGCAAGCCCTCGGACACCTTTCATGTCTTTCTGGGTTTGAGTTTGTGCACCATTCCCATGAAAAACTACCTTTATAGGTTGGGAGTAAGCCTTTGTGGTACCTTCCCATACATGACAGATGAGCAAGCCTTGGCACCTTTCTCTATGTCTTTCTGGATTTGGAGTAAGCCTTTGTGCATCATTCCCATGAAAAACCACCTTTGTAGGTTTGGAGCAAGCCCTTCATGGCACCATTCCTACCTTCATGTACATGATTGGAACAAGCCATCAAAGCCCCTTTCATGCTACATAGGTGAGTTAGATTGGATTAAGTCTTTATGACCCCTTTCTAATAGCTAGAAATATATAAGTCCCCAGTTGCCCATCTTTCTAATCATCAGGAGTAAGTCCCCAGTCGGCATCCTACCTTCTTGTATATGATTGGAACAAGGCATCAAGGCCCCTTTTATGTTACACAGGCTAGTTAGATTGGATTATGCTTTTATCACCCCTTTCTAATAGGCAGAAAGATATAAATCCCTTAGTTAGCATTATTTCTAATCATATAGGATAAGTCCCCAGTTGGCATCCTATTCAAACTTCTAAGGAATGGAATCAAGCCATTGAAGGCCCCATTTCTTTGAACTATTTAAATAGGATCAAGTCCATGTGACCCCTATTTAGTAGTCAAAGTGTTGTGGAGTAGGATCAAGCATTTCAAGCCTCTTCTCCTCAGCATAGTTTTGAGGATTGGATCAAGTCTTTAAAGACCCCTCTCCTCTCTTCAGCTAACTAGGATGGATCACACCCTTAAATGACCCCATCTTACTAGATAATCACATGAATCACCACTATTCTCAAGAAAGAGTAAGTCCCTTAAAGGAATTTTCCTTGAGCATAATGATTGCATTAGAATTAGACCAATCTTTGGGCCTATTCGTAATAACATTCTTCTTCATCCTAGAACTTAATAAAAATAAAGTTTCTAAGAATGAATCACACTCCAAAGCAAATATAGGTATACATATACCTATCTTTCACAATCAAAATCAAAATAAAATTCAAATCAAAAACCAAAATCATGAATTGGAACCTCAAGCTTATACTTGTATGCTGATCAATCTGGTCAACACTAATATGTGCAGTGTATTCTAGTTAATCCACTACACATATTGGGGGTCCATTTGTTGACCTCATTTTTGGATGAGATTAATTTGGCACTTAAGAGATCCTAATCACAAATAGGATTCTCCTAATTCAATGTTTAGGACATTATGCCTAATGACCTAGAGAATTCACCTTCGGTTGAATCTAACCTATTTGTCTTAGGCAGGATCAACTCAAGCATCTAAATTCAAAATCAACTTATCGAATCAACAATCAATAATCATCAATCCATGATAATTAAAAGTCAATCCTAAAGTCAACTCTAATCAACCTAGAGTTGACTTAAGTGGGCCCACTTGGTCAAAAAGTCAACCCACTAAAATTTGACTAAATTAAATCACCAAAAATATTCTAAAAATCAAATAAATATTTTTAATCATAATAACAAATAAATTTGAGTTCATTTAATCTTTTATTAAGTAAATTAAATCGCATAAATCTAAATAACTTAAATAAACCACATTGAACTCAAACTTAAGAAAAATCAAAGTAACTTTAAATTGATTGTCTTAAATCATTTGGAGATGATAGACACAACCCAATTCATTGTGTAATGGGTCAAATAAATCATTTGACCCATGTGAAATCAAGATTGGGTGTGTTTTACATAAAAGATTAATGAAACAATTAAAATATTTTAGAACCTGATTAACTCTTAAGACCCTTAATTACTTCATGCTAAGATCCAAAAAGAAGAATTGAAGTCAAAGGGAAGAAGGCAAAATTCCTTTTGGCCTCATCACCTCCCCCCACCTCTTCCTCAAAGAACACATGTAATGCAAAGAGTAGTGAGATAACAAGATTCCAAGCTATCTCCATACCTCTAGCCGACCAAGAACAAAATAAATAAATAAATAAAGAGCATAAGAGGTTTTGGCCATGAAGAAAAGAAAGCATACACACTTCCTCAAGAAAAATTAAGCTCACATACATCCTCACACCTCCAAACTGAAACCAAATGGAAGCTCCATTTCCCTCCAAGTACTCTCAACCATTAAGACCATCAAAATCAAAAATTCAATCTAAAGCTTGGGCTAGAGATCAAACTACAAGGAATTAGCTCAATTCTTCTGGAGCAAGGCTTTTCCAAGAAACAAAGCTAGTGAAATTGATTTCAACATCTGAAATGCCCTAAATCAAGATATACCCAAGACTTTTTTTAAAGCTTCTAGCCTTGGTCGTTAAAGATTGTGTGAGATCAAGCCATGGATTGAAAGAGGATCTTTCAACATCATGTAGCATTTAAATCATCAAATTTGCTATATATCAAAAGATATTTACCAAAACCATGGACGCCCATCTCGAGAGTTTGGGAGACATCGACCCGCTTTCTTTAAAAGCAGATGGTCCAGATCTAAGGTGTTAATTTGATTAAATTCTTTAACAATCGCGGAATGATCCGACGTATCTGACGACGTAGATGTGGATCAACCCACGCGATACACGATCCTAGTAACCACGGATGACCAGGACCGTCATTTGATGAGGGTCCAAAACTAATCTAGAATGAAAGCATGGGACTCGATACTTAAAAATCATTAAAAGCTGTTAAACAACGGTTTAATTAATTAAATAAATTCAAAAAACTTTAAAAAATCTTATAAAATAAAAAGAAAAATCAGAAAAAATACAAATAAAAGCTCTATGGATTTTCCTTGATGAGAGGAATTCATTGAAATTAAAATTCCTAATTTTTATTGGGTAATTTTCCCTTAATTTGGATTTAATTGAAAAGCATTAAACCCTAATTACACTCAAATTAATAATCTAATTAATTTGAAATTTTGGGGAAAGGAAATTAAGATTAAAACATACCTTAAGTAAATTTTTGGGGATTTAATTCTCTGAATTCAAATGAAATTGAAATTTTATGTGTATTATCTTTAAATTAATTAAATTAATTATCCTTTAATAAAATAATTAGAAAACCTTAATCTAATAATCATAAATCAATATAATGAACATCAAAATATTAATTAAATCTAATCAAACCTATATGAACCTCATAAATCACTAATTAACTCAATTTAGTAATTAAAAGAATAAATAATTCAATTAAATGACCTGAACTTAATTAAATCATAATAAATCAACCAGTTAATTTAAAATTATGAATGAACCCTCATTGGAAAGGTATTTCTATGAAAAATAAAGGAAAAATAAAATTTTTTTAATGAAACTTAATAAATTAGGCTTAATGTAGGTTTTAATGAAAGAATTAAAACCTTAATTACACCCTACTTACATTTCTAATCAAATTGAAACTTTAGAAACATAAAATATGCATGTAACCCAACTTGCCATAATTATCTCAAACCAATTGGTCTATAAATTTGGAATTCTTGATTTTCCAAATCTCTAGGTCAATATGAACTAAATAATAATTAAGAATAATCATTAATTCATTGAATCAACAAATAAATTGAATTACTCTGAAATAAACATCATAAATACTTAGGGTAACTCATCAAAACTTCCTAAATCAAGTAATTTAATGAAATAATAAAATTTTAAGAAAATCAATTCTTAATGAAAGTCAAATACAATTAAACAACTTAAGTTTAATAAATTCATTCATCCTTAATGAATAATGAAATTAAAACCTAGATTAATCGAATCAGATCAAGTAATTAACCTAAGTACTTTAGGCTAAGAATAATCTATGAACAACCCTAATATATTAATTCATATTAATAGACTTTAAACTTAAGCTTACAAATTCATAATTTAATAACTTAAGCTAAATTGAATCAAATCAAACTCCTTAAAATAACATAAGCCAAATAATATGAAATCCATATAACTTAATTTAAATTGAAATAAATCAAACAAATTAAATCAAATAAAGCAATTCAATTAAATGAAACAACACAAATCAAATCTAAACATAAATGAAATCAAAAGGATTAATTAAAATACTTAAGGATTTTAGTTAGACTTTTGTAAACCTCATTAGGATTTAGGATGCGGAATAAAGTGAGTTTCACCTAAAGAAGAAATTCATTCTATTTCTCATTCTTGAAAACTTAAATATTTCTTTAACCAAATAAAATGAACAAAAAATGGGAATTAAATCATTAAGTCATTTGAATTGAAACCAACCAATTATAAAAATTAAACCAATTCAAACTTCAAACTTCAAACTTAAACTTAAAGGCCTAGAAAGACTTACCACACAAACCCCAATTTCTACACACACTAGATTACTAGTCACTTCTAGATCGTTAGATTGCGATTTTCTTTTAATCTCCGTGATATGTTATCTCGGCTTCACATCAGGTGGTGTATTGCTTTAGACTGGATGCCTAAGTTTGTTTGTTCGATAGACTGGAAGTTAGGGTGTTCTTTCTAGATTTAAAATTATTTTCTATAGGGGACTGTGTTAAAGGGATCGCTGTAATAAATAAATCATAAAATTTTTGTTTGCTTGCATGTGCTTAAATCTCTTAACATAGTCCATAAGATAGGTGGCCTTGGCAAGCAACTAATGCTAAGCCCGTATGTTTGTGAAATATAAACTATTTTGTGTGCTGTGTGCATTTCCTAACATCTATTTTGCACAGCTTGAGATTTCTTTTGAATTTTAAATGTAAACTTGAGCTTAGAATTAGGTTAGGATCTATGGGGTCTAGGATTTGGAAGAGTTGACCAACCAGGAGATGGTGCGATGGTCCCCTGTGGAGCCCGATGGATGTCCCTGAAGAAGGAGACTTTCTGGAAAGAAGACCATAGATCGAACTTGCGCCTAGGCCGTTGTATAAGGTGGAACTCACGCTCAATTTTTTCTTTCTTTCGGTGTCTAGACCAGCATTGGCCTTTTTCTTATATAATTTAATCTGGCTTGATTTATTTTGGGTGCACAATAGAAATAGCATGCTTTTCTTAGGTTTCTTTTCGTGTTATGTTTGTGCTGTGATGTATGCCTGGACTTAGGCTCATAGGATAAACTAAATTTTATACCCAACTAAATCAATTGAAACATAAAATAAATACAACTCATAATCTTCATACAAAAGCCTAAGAATTAAAGCAAAATAAAATATATAGCAACCCCTTAGCTTGAAGTTTTAATATCATGCATAAATCACATTATTTCACTCTTGATTAATGAAGCACTTCCATCCTTGCCTAGGCTTGACCTTTGAGAGTCTATGATGGAAGTAGCCCTTCTTCTATTCTAATTTGGCCCATAATCTTTTTCTAATTACATGCATTAGGCATAAATTATATTCCTATGGCCTAAAATGAATATTGAGTCAAAAATTATAAAATCTGAAAAAAAAATGCATTAGTTAAGTACATCTTCATACCCTACATAATATTAGGGTTACGGAGTAAGTCTAGGTTCATAAATTTCTTTCTTAAAACTGCAACAGCTTAGCCATCTTGCATTCATATGACTTTGCCTCATGGTTTTAAAATGTGCTTAGGTGGTGTTAGCTGACAGCCTTCTCCAAGCAGGTTGTAAGTCCAGAAGAGTCAGAGATAGGTTAGTTCCTTCAAGTTAAGAGAATGACCAATGATTCCTAAGAGTAGAATTAGGTCGAGCATTTGACATGTGTCAAAAGCACCGGTAGAGTAGGTTCTGAAGCATCCTTGTAGGAATAAGTCTTCAACCCTAAACATTTCTACAGTCTTGTGATGTTAGAATCTAATCCCTAGATTTCTAAAAAAATGATAGCTTGAATTCTAAAATTAAATCTTTAATTTGAAGCCCAATCATAGGATAGAAGAAATGTCTACTGGGCATCCCAATATCAATAGGCATTTCTTACTCTTTTCTATTTGACTCTTAAAAAAATAACTCTCTCCAATTTGGACCTCTCCCAATTGAATTTCCAAAAATCAATCCTTTGAAAGCTACCTTAGTAGTCTTTAGGAATAACCACTTATTTCTTTAATCAAGAGTATTCTTAGGAAGAGACCCTTCCTAAGATTTAATTAACTATAGAGGCTTGCCTTTAGAGGGAACCATGATCCCAGGATAAAATTGACCCTGTTCTACTTTTCCATGTAGTTCAGGGAAAAATACTTTGATACATGAAAGACCCATTAGCCTTAGGAGTCTTTTATTGAAATGATCAAATCCATTACATGAGAGCATGTTTATCTTTCGAAATAATATGTTTATTTTTTAATGTCGTATTTGGTCATCTTAATAAAATATTTCTAAACTCTATGTGGTGTCATTTCTTTTCTCTATTCCAAAGAGAAAAGAGAACCAACAGCTCATTATAAAATATTTCAAAGAGGAATCCATCAAAATTATCCTTAATTAGTTTTGAACATTAATTTTGGCTTAATTAAGGTTTAATTAAAATTTTAATTAGCTTAATTACTCTCTAATTTATTAGCCAATTATTTCCAAACTTTCTAAGGTTATTTAGAGGATGACTTCTACCTGCCTTACTTTTCTTGGAATTTATTGGTTGGTTAATTAGAGAAATTAATTGATTTAGCCTTAATTAGCCTCTTAACTTAATTAGTGATAATTAAGCACATGAACAATAATTGATCAACTAATTGGACTCCTTAATCACTGTTTAACAGTGGGGAGACTTGAAGAATTGGATTGGGGCCTCCGTTCTAATCTTTTCCTAGGTTTCTTTCACTTTTTTCAAGAAAATATTAATCAAAGTTAATTAACTAATTAATAGCTTAATTTGTAAAATTGGAACACAAATCACTTCAAGTCATGTTTAATTGAATGAGAGGACTTATGGGATTAGGTTAGGACCGCTTTCCCAACCCTCTCCCCTTAAGTCCATTTCATTCAACAGATGATTAATTAAATTTGGCAATTAAGTAAAGAGAAAGTGATTAATGGATTAATGACTTGATTACAAACTAAAATTATAATCATATATGATTTTCCTCATTTGATTCATGGTAAATCTTTATGTGTTCAATAGCCTAAAGGGATTTAAATGAAATTATGATTTACCCATATATGTGGGATAATCATAAAAGTAATTAAGCGAGTTACTTAAGCTTAATCAACTATTAATTATAAGTCAATTGCATTAAGCCCTTTCATTTCATAGGATTATTGTTAATTTACTTTTCAATTCATTTGCATATCAAATTGGCTCATAATTATTTGGTTAATTACCTTAAGGTAACATAAGTAAGAGTTAATTAATTGATTTAATTCATACCTTAACCTAATTGATCCATAAAATCAATCAAATTACCTCTCATTAAATCAAGTTAACTTACAAACATGGGACAGAATCGGGATTAGCTTTTTTTTCTCCATTTCCTTAAATCAAATTGGAATATGAAATTAAAAGTGACATTAAAAAGCCTTAGTTTATTTTAAGTAAATTTATTTGATATGATTGTCCTTAGAAATTAATTTGATTGAATGAAACATGTGTCCTATGTTTTATTATTCTTTTCCAATCATGTTAAATGTTGTATCTCACTTGATTAATGCATCCATCTTTCACAAAATTTAATTAAATTAAATGATTCCCTTTATCTCAAGCTTGCATGTGTTGATTAACCTATAAATATGTGTGGCTATTATCACTATTAAATCAAAGTTATTTTCAAAAGTTCATAAGTCAACTATAATATTTGGAGTGATAATAGTTATTGATATCTATAAGCTTACATGTGTCTATGGCTTAGAACATGTGATATGGAGTTCTTCTTTTTTAATATATATGGATTTACATAAAGTTTGAATGTTAACAAGTGTATAGTCCATTTGAAAAGGACACAACATTTGTTTGAATTTATTCCTATGTACTTCTATCTTAGAATTTAGATAGAACTTTAGCTCACATGTATAAATTATTCAATTGAAAGAAATACAACTTTTGCATGATTTTTCATTCTTGTAGTCATTTGTACATTCATGTGTATTCAAGAATAGTGAGTATATCTAGACTGGACATTCCGGGGATGCACGACTTTAAGTAGTTCCAAGGAGGCCTTTACCTCACTCCTTTGGTTAACATTGGTGAAGTATCAACTTAAAACTTTTATACACTTGTATGTGCATTTAACTAATGAATGAAAATCATTTTTTTTTTCAATTTTAGCTCACATATATAAATAATTCAATTGAAAGAAATACAACTTTTGCATGATTTTCCATTCTTGTAGTCATTTGTATATTCATGTGTATTCAAGAATAGTGGGTATATCTAGTCTGGATATTCAGGGAGGCACGGCTTTAAGTAGCCCCAAGGAGGTTTTTACCTCACACCCCTGGTTGACAATGGTGAAGTACTTACTTAAAACTTCTATACACTTAAATGTGCATTTAGCTAATGAGTGAAAATCTCATTTTCTACAAAATACACTTATGCATCTTTCATTTAAAGTATGCCAAAAGAAATATATTGCATGTATAGTTATACTTAGGATTCAATCATAAGCATATTACATGTGGTGGAAAGGAATAATGTAATGTATTTCATGTGTTAGTAGTTCAATCAAGTTAATCCTAAGTTGCCTTTCATATTGAATAAAATCATTTAAAGTGAATCTGAACTTAGGATTAATTAATTCATTTAATAAGCCCTTCACTAAAAAGAACTAAAAATAATTAATATGCTTTAGAAATGACTTAAGGTAGGGATGAAAGAGACTGATTCCCTCTTTTTCTTCTCTTTATAATACTTAGTTGTTAAGTGTAAGTAAAATAAAATATGAGAAAATACTAAGTAAAATTCCGAAACCAATTAAACCACTTAAAATGAAATCAACCTCTTATGATGAAACATTCTCTCATACTTAGAAAATCATAACAATGCTTAGTTAAGGCATACCACACAAGCCTTAATACACACACATTACAACTTAGTCACCACTTCTAGCTTTATGTTAGGATGGTGCATGGTATGATGTATGTTTGATTTTATGATGTATTATTTTAGACTGGATATTAATGTATATGTTTCTAGACTAGATGTTACCTTAGCCTAATCATGTTTTTTGTAGGTGGGGGGCGGGGGGTTATATTAAGTGGTCTGAAAATAAATAGAACCTCTCTTTTGTAGGTTGCTTAAGCCCCTAAACATAATCTAAGTTAGGATAGGTGGGCTTGGTTACCCATGTGCAGGGTGTTAAGTCCAAACTATACATATAATTGCTTGGGTTGTATGATATATTTAGCTAACACTTATTTTGTAGGTGTAGTTATATTTACTTTTCCTATTTTTAATATAATTTTGCATTAGAAATGAGGATTAGTGCTACAAAGGATTAGGATGAATAGTGGCCTAAAGGCTTTATCTTGGGGTACCCTATGATGCCTTTGAAGTTGAGCAAATCAAATCAAATGAAAAAATAAAGACATGGAGATATGAAGAATGAAGAAACGAAGACTCCCATTGTATTTATTCAATGTAATTGTAATTATTATTCCATATTTTGGGTTGTATAAGAGTAGAGCTCGACTGCCCATTTTCTTTTTTGGGTTGTACGACGATACTCAATCACACTAGCCTCTTATTCTTTTGTGCTAGATTTATAAAATTGATTGATATTATGTTTAAATTGTGCAAAAGAAATGACATATCTTTTTATAGTTTTTTTATGATTGATGTTTATTGTATGACCTAGATGCGATTATGCTTTAAGGATAAAAATAAATCTTTTACCCAACTATAACTCATAATTAAATTTCTAAATAACTCATAACCTCACATAAAGCCTAGGCATTAAATCAAGATAATTAAAAGATTTAACAACCCCTTAGCTGAATGTTGTATGTTTCACACCATATATATCATCTTAAATCACTCTTACAAAATGAGGGCCTCTATCCTTACACATATGGGAATCACTTGACCTATGAGAGCAACTCCTACCGATGAAGCTTCACCCTCTTCTCATTTGATTTAGCCCATAACTCATTTCAACATACATTTAGGCATACAAAAATCTTATGGACTTTGTCAAAATGAAGTGTCAAATACAAATAAAAATTGAAAAGATTTTCATTAGGTTAAGTAATTATTCATACTATTCATGCTCTAGTCTCTTAGAGAGTGGGTTTAAGGATATTAGTCTATTTCTAAATAATAATAAATCAATTATCTTGTAAAATCATATGACTTGCTTACATAGTTTTAAAGCATAGGAGGAGTTAGCTGGCTGCCACTCTATGCGGTTATAAGTCAAGTAGTTGAGAAGTTTACTTTCTCTTGTGGAGGTAAACCATATACCCACTTTCACTTAGATTCAGGTCATGCTTTGGCTCTTGCCAAAGCTCCCTAGATTTAGAATCTGAGGTAGCTATTTCCTTCGGGCTATAAGCATAAATTCTCACCTCTTAGGCATTTCCACAACCTTGTGTTGATGGATTATAAGCCCTAGCAATCTAATAAAATTCCAACTAAAATAAATAATTCTCTTCAATTTTAAACATATAAAGCCCAATCATAGGATGTATTAGAATTCTCACTAGGTTTCCTAGTATCATGAGCATTCCCTACTCATTCCTTTAGCTTCCAAAAAAAGTCTCTCCTTTCAATCTTTCCCACTTGATTTTCTAAATATAACCAATTTATTGATAGTCTTACCCTTGAAATCTTTAGAGACAATAATTGCCTACTTTAATTGAGAGTATTCCTAAGGAACTCACCTTCCTTAGGATGTAACTAACTATGGGGGCTTGCCCCCATAGGGAACTTTAGAACTCGATTTAATATAAACCCTACTTTATTCATCCATAAAAAGTAGGAGAAAAATCTCTGGTATATATGAAGACTCATCACGCTTTAGGAGTCCTTATTAGGTGATTAAGTCCATTGAAGAGTGATGCCTCTATCTTTTGGGATTGTACATCATACCTCAATTTCATAACTGATCACTTCAATAAGTACTCCCTCAGACCTACATGGTGTCCCCCATATATATCTAAAAATAAAACCCTAATCAATCAATAAATCCCAAGAAAAATATGGGAGGTAGAAGTCATCCCCCTGAATAATCTCAAAAAGTTTGAGGTTAATTAGTTAATTAATTTGGGAGTAATTAGGCTAATTAATTTTTTAATTAAACTTTAATTAAGGCTAAATTACTATTCAAAAATAATTAAAGATAATTTTAATGGATTCCTCTTTAAAATATCTTTAAAATGAACCTTTATTTGTATTTTTTTTTAATTTTTCTACAATTTGTGATAAAATTATGAATTTCAGCCTTAAAAATAATTAATTTACCTTACTTAAGCTTAATCCCATATCATGGCCTTCGACGCATTTTTCACATGGCATCATGAGATTGGCTATTTAAGTTGTCATATCCCATGGCTGACTTAGCTGGCGGCGGGACATGCTTTTGATCTCCACCAGCTGATCTAGGATCGGATGGTGTAGATCAAACCTATGTATCATAGTGGTTCTAATCAGATAGATCTAGCATGATCTAATCATGGCCATCCATTTTGATCATGTGGAACGGATGATGAGTGATCTATCAGCTCGTGAATGATGAGCGATGGAGCCCGTCCACCATGGATCATTCGATTCGATCTCACCCTAGCTCAAATTCACTCCAAATTAACTCCACACCTTCACATGAGGGATCCACAAAAATCCAAGGGCTAAGATCGGCTCACATGCAAATATTCTTCACAAAGCTCCAACATATTTTTCCTAAAGCTCAATTTTCATAGAAAATACCTCACCGAAGCTAAGACCGATGACTCACATGCTTGAGGTAGCTTTTTCTAGTAGAGACGAGGGCCTGTTGAACGATAATTGGATTGGTTCTATGTGGATTGCTCAGAAGGCCAAGATTGGTGCTTTGGGCACTCAGTTTTGATCTCAATATGTCCTCCAGTGGGCTTGGAGCTTGGGAGAAGCTTCAGTTGGCTTCGATGAGATGCATGGAAGGTGTGTGCAAGAGCAATTGAATTTTGTTTGAGAAATGGAGAAGTTGGAACCGAAGGATCAATGCCTTATTTTGGATTTACTTGAAGGAGAAATTCAAAGTGAGGAGACCTCAGAATCGCTCAAGAGCTTGCTAGGGAGTTTCATTTCTCTCTTGGGAGCTCAGACAATGTGAATTATGTGATTTCTGGTTTGAATTGAGGTGGTATACCCCTCAATTGCCTGAGGTGGATGGATGGAATCAATCCCCCATTTCCGGCCTGCTAGCCACGGCCAGAGCATCGGAGTTGTCCCCATCAAGTCCACGTGGCTCAGTTTGAGTAGAGGAGAGCTTAGGAACTGGCTCAAGGCTTGATGTGAGCTGATGGCTCATCATTTATCCATGGGGTATTTGGTTTGTGAGGGAGGTGAGTTAACTCACTTCCCTTTGGTCCATGGCAAGCCTAGCCCACGTAGGGTGGCTAGTGGGCTAGGTGATACCTTATTTGGGTGCTTGATGGCTGCCAAGGAAAAATAAGGAGTGGACTTTGCCAATTTTGGCAAAATCTCACATGGGAAGGCATATCCAAGGAAAATTTTCCTTGGGTTTGGGCTAATTTTGGGCTGACCTAGGATGGGTTCAAGTCGGGTTAGGTCAGGTTCCAAGGTCCCATGGGTTGGTTTCAAGAGTTTTGGCTTAATTTGGGTCATATGGGTCATGTTGGGTTAGGTTGACCAATTGGTCAAATTGAGTCAAACCAAGACTTGTGTTAGGTTCAAATGATGATTTATAGAACAATCAATTTGGTCTAGGTTTGATTTAAGCTTGTTTGGAATCAAATGGGTTAAATGGGTCAAGTTGATCAATTTGACCAAATTGGTCAAATTGGCTTGGGTTGATTGTTGGTTCAAGTTCAATTGGTTAATTTTGTAGGCTTTGGTTTTGTTCAATTTGGGTTTAATTTGAATTTAGGCCAAATTGACCCTTTAGGTTAATTTGAGCTAAGTTGGTCAATTGGGCTAGGTTGGATCCAATTGATCAAATTGGGCTCAATTATGACTTTGGTCAAGTTCAATAATCAATTTAGAATGAACTTGAGCCATTGGTTGCAATTAATTTGGATTTGATCATTATTTGACCCATTTTGGCCTTTTAGGCCAATTTGGGTCAACTTGGGTCAAATGGCAATTGGGTTTGATTTGGCTCAATTGATGATCATGTCATGTTCAATCATTGATTATGAGTTTGTGTGAATCAATAGTTTCAATCAATTTGGTGTATGTTGAGTTTTGGCTATTTTGAGTTTCATATGGGGCTAAAGGTTGACTTGGTCAATTGGTCAAGTTGACTTGGTTTGACCCAATTCAAGGCAATTGATCATCCTAGGGTGATCAATAATCATGGTGTGAGGTTTGGATGGGTTTGGTTCAATCCAATTTGGGTTGGATGGTTCAAATGGGTTCTTTAGGCCACTTTGGGTTAAGTGGACCTAAATGGGTTAATTGACTTGGTTTTGGTTTGATTGAGGTTTAGTTGGATTTATATATGTGTTTAGAATTGAAATATAAATTCAACTACAATCAATTTGGGCTATGATGAGTTTTGGTTCATTTGGAATTTTCAAGTCAAAAGGGCTAAGTTGAGCTTGACTTGGGTTGATTTTAATTTGGCTAAATGATCGTAGGTTTCATTTATATTTGGATAGATGATTGAAGGAATGATTGATTTAAGAGAAAATCTATTGATTTTGGCTTGATTTAGATAGTTTTGGCCAAGTTCAAAGAATTGGCTTAAAGGTTTTAAATCGGGTTTTGATTTGATTTTAGATTTGGATTGGGCCATTTAAATTTATACTTCATTTATATTTGGGAAGATAATTGAACATATGATTGACTTATGTGAAAATCACCTGAGTTTGTAGAGATTTGAAGGCAAATTTGGCAAAGCTCATGAAGGTAGGTCAAAGGACTTAGATGGAAATTTCATTCAATATGATTTGGTTTTGATCATTGGAATATGAGATTCATTTATATTTGTGAACATAATTAAATATATCATTGATTTATAAAAAAATCAATTGATTTATGAAAAAATCAATTGATTTTGGGTTGATTTGGGTTATAATTTGGCTAAGCTCATGGAGGTAGGTCCATATGGCTTAAGAGGGATCTTGGTTTGATTTGATTTAGTTTTGATTATTTGAATGTGGATTTCATTTATATTTAGAAAGATAATTGATGGAATAATTGATTTATAAAGAAATCGATTGAGTTTGAATTAATTTAAAGGGGTTTTTGGCTAAGCATATGAAAGTGGATTATATGGCTTATGAAGGATTTTGGAGCTCGAATTATATTTTGGACTTCAATCATTTGGAGTCAAATTTGGATTTGAATTTAAGAAATGATTAAGTGATTGAATTAATCTTTGAGAAAATTAATTGAATTGAATTGGACTTCGCTAAGAGTAAAGCCATGAAATTCAATCATATGGTTTAGGAAGGATTTTGGTTTGATTTGATTTTAGGATTGATTGTGAATTTTGGGAATTTGGTTTTGAATTTGAATTTGGGGTTTGATTTGAGAAGGAAAGCATGGGTTGGGTCTAGGCTATAGGATAGGCAAGTCTCCCTAAATCCCTAAGGCATAACCTACTCCAACTAACCCTTTTAAGTCTCTAGGCTTAGGTTAAGTATTCACCTAATCACTAGAAGCGTCTTAAGATTAAGGACCTCTTATTGTTTATAAGAGTCCTAGATATATGATGAGGGGATTGGGAACTCACTCCAAAAGTGAGGTCAACACATGCGAAACAGACGGTGCGTGATCCGTCTCCTCACGGGCGACGAAGGACGGGAGTCGTCCACCATTACCCATAAGATCTGAGCTCACCCGAGCTTGAATCGACTCCAAACGAGCCCCACACCTTTGTGCGAAGGATCTAAGAGGATCCAACAGCTAAGATCGACTAATATGCACATTCTCTTCATAAAATACCAACAAAAATTTTATAAATAAAAAAGATGAAATCATAAAATAGGTCTTAGCAAGCTAATGGGCTATGCCTTTTTTCTTGCTTTAGCTTGAGATCTTGTAAATGGACCTTGAGCTCTAATTTTTGGATCCTCATGATGTTCTACATCAATAAGTAAGCATCTAACTTTAGGAGTTAGATATGTAAATGCATAAAAATTGTGTGGTATGTATATAAATCTTTCATATGTATAAGATACTCAACTTCAAAGAACAATGATATAAAACAAAAGTAACAAAGCATAAATAATTGAGGAATTGAACCGAGTTGGGATTACAAAAGGAACCTCAAGTACATGCTAAGGAGAGAGAGCTAGAGAGAGAGAGAGAGAGAGAGAGAGAGAGGAAGGAGGTGAACGATATTACAATACGTGAAGGGACAAATTGTCTGAAGTGGACATCCATGTTCTTCGAATTGCCAAGGGTGATTGGCCATCTGGGGCGAAGGTAAGCGACAGATGTACCATCGATGTGTCAAGCAATCAAGCTTACAAACTACGATGGTCGGCTAGACAAAGTTTTCATAAATTTGGGAGTTTAAAAATTACAATATATAGAATTAAGTAGTTGTTTTACTCTAAAATATTTACTTGAACTATCTAATTAAAATATAAAGAAATCATATATTGATTAATATTATAATCAAACAGTTCAACAAAAAATTCAAATAGAATCATCAATCTTTTTATTTTTTCAATCCAATCATCAATTTTGACTAACTTTGACTAATTATAAGCATAATTGATTTTAAGTTTAAATAAAATCAGCTAGAGGATCAATCCAATTTTGAATCCATGGGTAACGATACTGAACTAAACATCCATTTTCCCCTAAAAATATATAGTTTAAAGGCCCAAAAAATATAACGGTATGCTAAGGTGAAGATAAATTCCCATAAGTAACACTTGACAGGTTTAATCAATATTTTCTTTAAAGATTTAATTAATGTTTTCATTATAAGTGTACACTATTTTATGCCTTCAAAAATCTCTACAATTATATATAAATTAATTAAAATTGATGGTTGAATTATTTGAGAAATAAAAAAAATAATATTGCAAAGATAAATTAATTTATGGAGAATTTACATACATACCACACAATTCTTATGTATTTACATATCTAATATCTAAACTTTATATATATATATATATATATATATATATATATATATATATATATATATATATATATATATATATATATATATATATATATATATATATATCATCTCAATCTTTAATATCACATCAAAAATATCATCATTACTCACTTCTAAAAAGTAAAATGAACTTTTTAAGTATTAAAAAGTATTTAATAGATAAATATCTAACTTTAAGTGTTATATATTTAAATACATAAGAATTGCCTCCCTGGTTTGTATGTAAATCTTCTTTTAATTTATTGACTATTTATTCAATAATTGATTTTTTTTTGTAAGGGTCTTCCACTGAAAGTATTTTAAGTGTTTTAAGACAAGAATGTAGGATTTCTAAAAATCTTAACATTTGGTAAGAGAAAACTAAATGCAACTTAAAATTTAAAAACATTTTTAATTCCCTCTTTAATATAATTTCAATGTTTTGAAATACATCCAAATTGGGTGTAGCCACTTAGTCATTTAAAGATCCAAATACGCACAAAAAAATAATAATAATAAATTCAGACATTTAGAATGTTCTCATCAAACAACCACATTTATTTGTTATTACATTTATTTTATACTGCATTTATTTTTTAGAAAAAAACTAAAATTGTCCTTCCTTTAACAAATCTTGAATATAAGATTTTTCAAAAAAATAAAGAATTTAATTTAAATCAAAGAAAACTTAAATATTTTTAAATGGTTTCGTATATATTTAAATATTTTAAAAATAAAATAAATACAAATGTATAGGTATTTATGATATTATTAAGAATTATTTGTCACATTAATATTTAATTAAATGTGAATTATAAAATAAATTCTAATTTCTATAATATTAAATTTTAGGCTAAGTGTACTAGTTTTTTTGTTAACAAAATTTTTAAAAAATAATGGAAGTGAACATGATCAAGATTAGAAGAAATATAATGAGCCAAAAAAAAAAATTTAGTGGGGGCATAATTTAATACTAGATATTAAATTATTTTACTTAAATTTTTTTGTATATTCACAAATAATAAAATTATAATTTCATAAATGTTATTTAAAAATTACATTACAATTAGTGCTATTTTCATAAAAAAAATTATATAGATATGTCACTCTTTTTTTATTTTTAAATATTATATATATTTCTTTTCAAATCACTAAAGAATCAATCTTAAAATACATTTTTTATGATTTTCATATTTAAAATTATTTTATTAAAACCACTTAAAATTGAGCTTAATTTTAAATTATTAATTATATTAATTAAATCACAAGTTAATCTAAGATACAACTCTAATCAAGATGTTTGTTCCAACTTTAATTAAATTTAAAATTTCAAAATTTAAAGGTAAGATAAAATATATTTTTATTTGATTGTCCTTAGAAACTCATAACGTAATATATTGAAAAAATAATAATCTTTTTATCTTAAAATGTTATTATTTCAATCAAAGTTTTGTCATTTAAAATTTATAATTTTGAATGATAAAATATGTTTAAAGATAAGTGCTTTCATTTTTAAATGAGCAATTTGGTAAATGTAATTAGAAGCAAATCATTATTATTTAATTCTTAAAAAATATGTATAAAAGTTTATTTAAGATGAAATTATCATCCATAAGGGATAATCTATTGTATTCTCAAATAGAGCTTACAATGAAATGTTTCCAAGGAAAGAAAATAGGTAATAGAGCTTGGCAAAGAAAGAATTGTGTGACCAACATATGTAAACAAAAGGTAAGAACCAAGTTCAAACAATGATTTGAATTCAAATTTAATCGAAACAAACTCATTAGCGACAAATTTCAATAAATAATCCACAAATATATATAAGAGAATAAATTCATTTAAAATGAACTTTTAGAGTTAATAATTTCTACTAGAATAAGTATCAAGAACTTTTTCAATTATGTAAATATTATGCTACATGTAAAGTAAATTTTATTTTTTAAATTGACAGTGCCCTCCCTCCTAGAGATGTAAATGAGTAGAATTAATCAAGCTCTAATGAATGTTGACTTGAGCTCAACTCAACCACTTAAAGACCAGCTCAGACTCAAGTTCAAACATATGTCGAGCTCATACAATCAGCTCGAGATCAACTCACCTAGAAGATAGCTAGAAAAATTTGTTGTTGGAAGAGTTTGCTCGCCCGAAAGATTACTCGGCCTGCATACTTTAGAAAATTTTTGTTGTTGGAAGAACTTGCTGCTCACAAGAAAAATTCTTCCATTTTAGATCTTGAAGAGTAAAAAAAGCTCCTATTAGTAAAAATAATTGCTAATGGAGTTAAAATGTGCAAGAAAAGATAAAAAATAAAAAATTAATTATAAAAATTGATTTAATTATAAAAGCCTGAAGAATTAAGAAAGATATAAAGTTGCCCATAAAAATTTAAAGAAAGTTATATGTAATGCAATGAATTTAGCATTTAGTGATTTACATAATAGATTGGATGCTAAAGAAAAAATATGCATGTATTAATAAGTCAAGCAAAAAGATAAAAGAAGTAAAAATTTAGTTTGAGTGATTTATATTAAGAAAAATAAATAAAAAATGCTTTTCTTAGAATATGATATTCAACATAGGTGAATATTTTGATAAAATTTTTAGTAATGGTTGTTAGAAAGTGTTCTTAGTAACCTAAATGACAATAAAATGTTTTGCTTTTAGTATTGTATTAGTAAACCTAAAGTTGAAGAGATTTTAAAAAATAAAGTGTGAAAAAGCATTAGGACAAGATATATTTTAATTGACGTTTGTAAATGCTTAGAAGATTGAAGAATTTCTTGGCTTACTAATCTTATTAATATTATTTTAAAGTTTAAAAGATATTAGATGAAGAGAAAGAGTTTGTTAGTTCGATTTGTAACAATAAAGTTGATGTATGAGAGTGTGCAAATTATAAAGAAATTAAGTTAATGTGACATACATTAAAATTATGGGAGAGAGTAATTGAGCACAAGTTACAACATGACAAAATTTTTTAAAATTCATTTAGTTTTATGCTGAGTAGATATACCATGAATGTTGTACATTTATTAAGAAGTTAAATGAAAAACTATAGATTGTAATTACAATCTGCATATGATATTTGTTGATTTTGAGAAAGCATATGACAAAGTTTCAAGAAAAGTGCTTTTGAGAGTTCTAGATTAAAAAGCAGTTAATATTGCTTATGTTCAAGTCATTAAGGATACATATATTGAATTTGTTACTGGTGTTTAAACATAAGGAGGATTAACAAAGTAATTTTATATTCCATTTGAGTTACATCAAGAATTAACTTTAAGCTCAGATATTTTTGTTTTAATTATGGATGTTCTTTCTAATCATTTATAGAATGACATGTTTTGTGTTTTCTTTTTTGCTAAAAATATTCTTCTTGTTGATAATATTAGAGGGAGAGAGTTCAAGAAAAACTTAAAATTTAGAGGTTATCCTTAAAGTTTAAAAGCTTTTACTCGAGTAAATCTAAAATAGAATACATAGAGTGTAATTTTAATTGTCAAAGATCTAGTGTTGGGGTTGTAACATTAGGTCTTGAATTTATTGATCAATGTGATGCAAAAATAGATGGGTGGACATTATTGGTTGAATTCAAGTTGGATGGTTCAAGAGGAGGAATGCATCGGGCAGAAAAATTTTATAAGATGGTGATAAGATGTGCAATGCTTTTATGTTGCAAAATGTTGACCAATAAAAGAGAAGTATAAAATTAAGTGTTGCAAAGATGATAATGCTCAAGTGGATGAGTGGCTTTACACTTAGAGCTACATACTATGGACATTATTATCTATCCACTCATTTTATTACCAGTTATCACCAATAAAAAGTCATACATGCCATCACTAATAAAGCTAGTGTATATCATAAACATTTATTTCTACTCCCAAATCAACATAAAGATTTATATTGGACTTCTTAGCCTATGATCTCCTCTTCTCAAAGAATATTGAATAAACATATCACAAAATAATATTTTGAATATAATCCCAACACTTAAGGCTCCTTTAACTACTACCATAGAAAACATTCTTTATAATTCATACTTATATCTATCTATCTATATATGTGTATATATATATAAACTCTTTCTTTCCCCCAATTATGTAGGAGCCTAGAATTTATTGTACTAGATCGTTTTAGTTGAACCAAGTCCATTTTTATTTTTTCACATAAAACTAATCTTTAAAAATATAATTGATGAGGTTTAGATAATTTTAATTTTATATAATTATTTATATCACAATTTTGTAAATGGATTAAACAACAATAAGATGGTGACAAAGATCCATGACTTAAAAATAATTTATTGATAAGTCTCATGAGGTATTTATATAACATCAATTTTTTATTTAGTTTTTCTTAGAATATATTATTTTTACACAAAAGTAGAATTGGTCCACCTTCGCACAAATCTCTCGGAACAAAATAAAAAATAAAAAATGAAAATAGATCAGTAAATCATTAGGACATTATAGTTGGCTTCATTCATATTTGGCAGGATACTGGATAGGGCTTATATTTTTATTGGAAATATTAAATAATTTAAAATTGAATTTATCTTAACTTGCCAATATGAATGACTTTTAAAACAATTTAGAAAATAAAATAACAACATAAGCAAGCAAGCGTGAGGGCTCGAGTGGTAAATATTTCGACTTTAATGACTGAAACCAGCTCGGTGCTACTTCTCGCGAGAGTTCTGCCGCCGCTTATAAAATGATAAATTATTACGTGCCGAGACAGGATGTAGCTCTGCGTCCGGACACTAATCAATTTGGACACGTGTCCAACATTAAAAATTTATTTTTTGACTTTACCACGTCGTAACGATGCATAATGCTACCGTTAACGGGACTAGGACCCGACCCTACCAGTCAAAACAACGGGACTGCACATGCTGGATGTCATGGATGCCATTTCAGATTTTGTGGGTAGGCTAAACGCCATCTGGATTTGCGGGAGAAATTTAAAAGCAGTATATAAATGGATTTAGGGCACTCAAACAAAGAATAAGCATAATTAGATTTGTTGGGGATGAACTGGAGAGAAGAGAAATGAAAATCAGTCATTTCAATTGAGAAAAAGACTGTGAAGATGGAGAATGAATGTCAAAGTGGTAGATTTCACATGGTAACCAATTTAGCCTATGATCTCATAAATATGAATGCATTAGTAAATTTTCACCACAGTTATATGTATATGTATATATATATAGTTATTTTGAAATACTTAGTGATGTTCTTTGAAATTCTTTTTAGAAATAAATATTTCCTACAATGTTGGATTCTTTCCAGTGAGGATTTAGGGTTGTATTTTTTTTTTCATTTTTCCATGCGTACACTCTAGAGTGTACACCTTATTTTTAAATTTTAAACTAGTGTGAGACTTCCAATTATGGATCTTAATGCTATTATAAGATGTTTTGAGTTCTTTCTAGGATGATTCAGGCTATTTTGGTGTAGTTTTCCAGAGTGTACACTCTATACACTCTGGAGTGTACACCTTATTTTTTAAATTTAAATATCTTTGTGACTTCTAATTATGAATCTAAATATTATTATAAGCTCTTTTGAGTTCTTTTTAGCAGGATTTGGGCTATTTTAGTGCAGTTTTCCAAAGCTATAGACTTTGAGTGTAAACCATATTTTTTAAATTTAAATAACTTTATGACCTCCAATTATGAATCTAAATGTTATTATAAGCTATTTTGAGTTATTTCTAGGAGAATTTGGGCTGTTTTGGTGCAGTTTTCCAGAGTGTACACTCTCTGGAGTGTACACCTTATTTTTTAAATTTGAACCATTTGGGGACTTCCTATTATGGATCCAAACCAAAGCCTACAGTCCTCTCTAATTGATTAATTGAACATGAACCAACATCTAACCCAAGCTAATTTGGCCAATTTTGTCAAATTGGTCAACTTGACCCATTTGACCCACTTGAATCCAAGTGATCCAAAACCAAACCTAAGCTAAATTAGCCCAAACCAATTAAACCAAAATACTTCAAATCATCATTTGAACTTAACTCAAGCCTTGGTTTGACCCAATTTGACTAATTGGTCAACCTAACCCAACCTAGCCCAATTTGACCCATAAGGGCCAAATTGAGCCAAACCCCTTGGAACTAAGCCATGACCTATTGAATCCTGACCCAACCCATCTCAAACCCACCTTAGGTTAGCTCCAAACCAACCCAACCTGAATTGGGCTCAACCCAAAGCAAATCCTCCTTGGATTCTCTTCCCCACATGGGATTTTGCCAAAATTGGCAAAGTCCACCCTCTCCTTTCCATGTGGCAACCTTAAATACCCTAAATGGGTGACTGCCACTAGCCTAGCCAAGTGGGCTGGGTGCCTTGACAAAGGGAGGTGAGCTAACTCACCTCCTGATCGATCCAATGAGGAAGGCTCTTGAGCCACCTCCCAAGACTTCCACCAACCCATTTTGAGCCATGTGAGGTGACACTAACCACTAGCATGTGTGTTTGGTGGCCAAAATCGAGGAGCTCCATCCGTCCTTCCATTTCAAGGAGGGGGAAGATATACCCCCCCCCCCCTCATTTCAATCCCATTCAAAGACACACATGCTCAGAGCCTCCCTAGAACCCGAAATGAAACCTCCCAAGCCTTCCTCAATCACTCCAAACCATCCCATCAACGGAATCTTACAAACTTAATTAGGGGACACAACTCTCCATCCCAACTCCCTCAAACCTCAACCAAACTTCAATTCCTCTTACACACCATTCCCAGTCCTCGTCGAGAAAGATTGAATCATTTCCCAAGCTCTTCGACCATCGAAAGCGCAAGTTCAATCAAAGCTAAGCTCCAAATCATCAGATAGTGGCCTCCTGAGCGATTGGCGAGGATTTGATCCAAGTTCTAACTAGTAGGGCTTCATCTCCTCTAGACAAAGCTTCCTCAATCGAGTTTTCTACTATTCATTAGCTTCGGCGAGGTAATTCCATTGAAACCAAGATTTTGCAAAAATAGGTTGGTCTTTTGTGAAAGGAATGTGAATGTCTTGAGATCTTAGCTGTTGAATCCCCTCTGATCAATTTTGTGAAGGTGTGGGATCATTTTGGAGTTGATCCGAGCTCGGGTGAGCTCAGATCAAGCAAGGGATGGTGGATGAACTTTGTCTCTCATCACTCGCAAGATGATAGATCACACATTGTCTATTCTGTGTGATCAGAACGGACGGTCGGATTAGACCTGCTAGATCGAATCGATTAAACTCTTAAAAATTATGGGTTTAATCCTAGCCATCTGGTCTTAGATTGGATAGCAGGGATTAAAATTGCGTCCACCACTGCCACTTGTGTGCTGAGTTAGATGCAGTTAAGTAACTAATCTGGCGGTGCCACATGGAAAGTGCATTGCTATGGTGTTTATTTTCAATTTATGTGTATGGGGGACACCACGTAGATCTGAGGGTGTACTTAGGGCTGTGGGACATAATCTCTTACATTGGGATAACACATTTGTGGAACCCCAAGCAATGCTCCACCTAAGGCATGTCATGGAACCATGGATGTATGAATATAAAGGCATCAATGTGGAAGGGGACAACATCAATGTGGTGAATTATATGAAGCAAAGTATGAAGGATGAGATTTGGAGAGGCAGACCCCCAGATAGCCCAGACATATGTTTTCTGAAGAACTTCCACTTATGAGCTCTGAAAATTTTCCACCGACCTCTTGATAAAGAGAGTATGATTTATGTTAGTGAAACTTGTAGGAGGCAGATGGAATCGTAGATAAGACACTACTCAGAGATTTCACCCTCATTTTGTGAAGACTTTAAATCTAGTTTCAGGTTTCCTATAGGCTCAAGCACTTATAGTTAATTACCCCTCCCAATACTGAGAGAGAACTTTCGATTAAGGCTAGTTGTTAGATCGCTAAATGCATAACATATAGTATTAACATGTAGAGTATAAAATTATGAATTTATGAAATTCATCATTTCAACTTAAAGCAGATGGTTGGGGAAACGATGACGCGCACGATCAAGATCCCATGGTTTTGTCATCTTGGTATCATGGTCTCTACTTGTTAGATGAGGATGTCGACTCAAACTAATTAATGTTCGGCTCATGGGTTGCATCGTCCAAGAAAATCTTGTAAACTTGGGATGGTGTTTGTCTAAGGAGACATACTTAAGTCCATCTTAGCTAACATGGGGCTTTTTTCTTATCAAGTATGCCCTATAATTCACAGCTCAAAGGGCAGAACCATTGGGGAGCATACGGGCTATAGTCGTGACCGTAATATGATGGTGTCATTTGGAGACAAATCACAATTAGAACTCACATAAATAATTGCATCATATGTAGAGCCTATTGGTCAAACCACATGAACAAATGATATGGGTCATGTCCTTACTAGCATGAGATTGATTGAGAGTGAACACAGAAATACACTTGACTTAACATTGGCTCCTTTGTGAGCTAAAGTTTTCTTAATTTGTCACCTTGAATAAATAATTATGGAAGATGAGTTGAGTGGAGTTTGCTTTAAGTTTTTATATTAAGAATTTCATTTTAACATTTATGGTTTAATAACTTATTAAATTTAACAACTGGATTGATACATGATTTAGATTAACTTACTGTAGAATTGCAATCACATTCTAATGGTAGTATCCCCTCTGGTTGAAATCTTCATTCAACACAATGATTATTGGGGTAAATAAGTCTACTTAACTATTTAATTTATTATTTCATATCTTGTTGACTATATTAATTTAGTAACAGAGGATCAGATCTAGATCTATATTGAATTTTGAATTAGAGAATATTTAATATAAATATCTTAGATATTTTTGATAATAGTGACCCCTCCTATTGATATCTTCAATCAACTCAGCCATCATGGGGAATATATATTGTCAACTCTACTTGCCTGTTAGTAGAGGATTAGGTCAATAGATAAAACTTGTGATTATATTTTTCATATCAAAATAGAGAGCTTAGGATTTAAAATAAAAAATTTCTCTCTCAAGACCTTTGATGGTCATATGCAAATGTAAAAATCAAATAAACCTTTAGTAATTGAACATTTAATTTACAATTAATCTTGTCAACTCTGATCCTAATAAGGAGGTAGATTAGATTGGTTAAGTGGGACTTATGATTTCAACATATAGATAAAGTAGCCCTATTGAATTTATTTTGCGCAATTTATGAAATTTGCACATTTTACTAGACATAATAGAATTTAAGTTTATTTAGACATGCACACTTCTCAAGGTAGTATATTCAAATTTATTTTATTTCATTATATGCATCCATGATACATCTTATTTTTTGCATGAATCTTGAGGTAGTGAATAAAAAATCATTTTGTAATGTGTATACATTTTATTTTCATTTGAGCATAGTTGACCACTCATGCACATTTTAGCTCAATCTACATGAAGCTTACATCGAGATGTGTGTAAACTTCATTTCAATAAGCTTCTTACATGTATTTTTAGGCATTTTACTTGAGTGTATTGGCTTTATAATGCATGTAAGACTCATCACCTTATAATATTTACATGCATCTTGATGTGATAGACTTGTATTTATAGTTGCTTTGGAGTAGTATCTTAAAAGCAACTTGAGATGTCCATTTAATATATTGGGCTTTAGGTTTGATAACCTATTCATGGTTTAAGGTTCTCTTAATCATCTCAATATAGATTGCCAAACAATCAGATATTCAATAAGAAGTTACATTCATGCTCATTAGAGGTTGCCAAATTTTGTCCTCTCTCTTAAGTGAGTTATCAAAATGTTATATAAGTTCACCTTCAAGCTCAACTTAAGTTTTGTTCTCTGCATAAAAGGATCCTTAGGTTTGATGCAAGTCTTTTTATGTCTTAAATGAGTTTCAATCCTTACTTATATCAAACCCAAATTCTCCTAATGACTTAGGGACACAATATAGTATAGTTCAAATATTTATCAAAACATGTCAATTATGCTTATTAGTGAGTTATTTAATTTTATTGTTTCTTGTAAGCATATATTCAAATGATGCTCTTGCATTAGAAGAATTCTCAAGGCAATATCAGTTCACATTTGTTTGACTTTTGTTCATGCTCTTAAATGAACAACTTTATCTATTCTTGCTCATAAGCAAGCTATCAGGTTTAATTTCTATTCATTTAAGAGTTATCAAATTCAATACAACTTTGCTTCGAGTCCAATTAAAGTCTCATTTATTTATAAATTAAAGAGCTCTCAATGTCACCACAAAATTCATTTAATTTTTCTTCTAATATGATTTTTGCAAGTTCATTGTTCATTTTATGAATGTGCATTTTTATTTAATATCAATTTTGACTTCAATTTAGATTTCAAGTATCTTTTTATTATCCCTTGTTGGTCCAAATTTTGACAAAATTTCGGTAGCACCTCTCTTAGTTGAGGAGAATTATACCAAAACCAGACCTACCCACCCATCTAAAAAGACACACATGAGTGGTGTTTTATAACACAGTGACCGTAAATCTTCCAACCTACCCACCTAAAAAGACGCGCATAGGCCTTAAATCACCTACTTGAAATCAAATACACTATATTTTCGTACATTCACATATTTATACAATACAAATGACATAATCACAAAATCAATGAGGATCGACGATGAAATTTGCAAAGCCTCTATTTTTTTTAGATTTTCTGCTCTCTTTTTTTATCTCATCTCTTTCTCTCTTTTTTTGTTTTATTTTCATAAATTAAAGAGAGAGGGGGAGTGTGAGTGTTGGATTTGGAGCAGAGGCAAGATGGGAAATTGTTGTACCGAGCGGTGTAGAGAAGAGGTTGATCTTACTATGCTGGAGAGAATAGGAAGGAAAAGAAGAGCTTAACTATTGTTTGGGATAGATGAAATGGGAGATAAAGGTAGATTGCTCGATTTTCTATTGTCGGGATCTCTTGTACCACTCGAGATGGACGGGAAGGGAGGAAGAACTGAGAGAGGCAGCTCGTTCGGCTCGCACGAATGAAATGAGAAAGGTCTTTAATCGCTCAGTTGGCTGGAAAGGAACAGAATGGACGGACCATTTGGATGATATTATTGACCTTCATCCATGCACCATAAGTCGAATTGAGCTCATAAAACAAAGTCGATTGACTTCGGATACAACAACGAGCAAATGGAGGCTGAAATATGCTGGACATTGCCAAAATCAGTTGAAATGACATTCAATCAATAAACGGACTTCACCATCATGTTCAAAACGTTAAAATTGATCAGAATATACATATTGCACAATTCTACGGTCAACCAATAAAAAAGAAAATCCATAGAAGCGCCGACACGTATAACAGAGTTGGGAGACTACGATAAAGCCCGAACAACCTCTCTTCATGAAATTAATAATATTGTTAGTTTTGAAACATCAAAATTTATCAAATGAGACTGTCTGTGATCGATTCGGACGAGTCTACAAGAAAGTTGAGTGGTCGGAAACAATAATGCTCATTTTTAAAACAAAATTAATGATTCGTCTTTGACTTGAACCAAGCGAAACGATTGTGAAATAAACGTCATTGAATTGAGCATCGAGTAACCTAAAATTTATATATATATATATATATATATATATATATATATATATATATATATATATATATATATATATATATATATATATATATATATATATATATATATATATATATATATATATATATATATATATATATATATATCATATAATGATGTTGCTACAAAAAGTGTAATTAGGGTTGATTTAATTATTTAAAATCCACAAAAAAGAGGCATTTATAAATACCCTCTTTATACCTAACCCTAACCCCATTTGAGCCATTGGATAGCCGCAACTCCCTTCCCTTCATTCAATTTCCTTTGGATCAAACAGCTGTCGAACGAGCCCTCATTTTGTTCATCTCTGCTCTCTGCTCGTGCGAGTTCCTCCTTACTCCTTGTTCAAACACGAGCAGCCAGGCTTTGTCTGTGATTCTCGGCTGAACTCCCCTTCCGAGCCCTCTCTCAGTTCATCCGTCTCTCCCTCCCGTTCATGCATGAGAAGTCAAATGAGTCCTCATTGAATGGCCAAACCAAACGAGTCTGTCTCTCATTTGTTTGTCTCACACAATTGAGCGAGACTCACCTTCTTTCCCCTCTTTTCATTCCATCCAAGGCTTGAACAGAAGGAGAACTCTTCCTCCTCCCATCCCCACGCAACCAACTGAAAGCCACCCTTTTCTCTCAATCGAATGGAACAAAGAACTCTTTTTCGGTCTCCAAACACAAAAGTTACGGCTCATCCCATCTCTTACAAGTAATCTCTGTGAAATCTGCTGCTTCTTGTTAACATAGCAATGGTCCTTCTCGTGCTTTTGGCTATGGTCGTTCCACATTTCAGTAGCTATCTTGCTCGTTCCCTTCAGCAAATCTACATGCCTTTCTTCTTTTTTTTCCTCTTCCCTATGGTTTTACTTCTTTGTTATGTGAGCACTTCCTACTCATAACCGATTTCAGCCAAGGTAGAGAAGGTATGTTTGAGCTTAAAGTGTATATTTGTTGATTATATTAGTTGAATCATATTCATATCTTGCTATCAAAGGAATATTTTCTTGTTGTGTTTAGAAGAAAGAAGAGGGAAATGAGGGTTTCAGATTTTTACATAGAAATTGGAGTTTGAACTAGCTGGCCACATTTAGGTAAAATCTTGTTTAATTTGCTGCTATTACTCGATCATTAAATAGCCATCTTGTTTGGGATTTACATGTTCTTGTTTTTACATGATTTAAAGTAATATTTTGTAGCTTATTTACATGAAAAGTTTTGTTTTATCCTCCCATTGCACTTTCTTGATTGGTAATACAACTTGGATTATGATGCGGTTTTAGACACTTAGATTATTGTTAAAAAATGTAAATTGTGAGAACTAAAATTATAAGTACCTCATATTATTTTAGTAAAAAATTTACTAGACCTAAGTACTCGTGCATGCTGCTTCAGCATGATGAGGAAACTAGGATGTCTCTTACGCAGGTATTGAAGGTCTATGCATGCTTTTCTAAGCATGGTGGGTTTGAAAGACTTCTTAAGCCACAGTGTAATAAGACACTAACTATGCACACTTTTTAAAGCATGGTAGGAAGGTTCTAGCACTCTCGATTCAACTCCCTACATAGGGAAGACACCGGGAGGCTGCCAATATTCAGACTAACATAAGATTTAATTAATTTAACATAAAATGTACTCAAAATAAAAAAATCGAATTGAAATTGTTGAACCTATGCATACTTTTTTAAGGGTGAGTTTAGAATACTCTCTGTTGCAAGACACACATTTTTTAAGTAAGATAAGAAGGATATAACACTCAAGCAACCCCTATCTGGATGACGGAGGCTACCAAAATTTCATTAGAAAGAAATTGATATTAATGAAAATTAAAGAATAATATTTGAAGCTTAAATGAGTAATAAGATCAATACTTGAACTAAGTATAATATATTATATTGAGACAAGATTGTTCTTCACAATAAAAAATTAGATGTCATCCAATGCAAGTAAAATACTTGAATGAATGAAATACATTGTGCCATGAAATATTCAAAAGAGTTGAAGTTGAATACTATAAGATGCCATCGATTCGCAATATATATGCGTTAATAAAGGCTTCAATTGAACTATTGCATGCATTATGAAGTGAGCCTATATTCAATTTTTTCATCTAAAAATGCATGCATATAATCAAAATTTTAATGAAATGAATAGTACATAAATCATGAGGCAATCTTATGCTCAGATTTATGATATCAAGATTCACTTAAATAACTCAATAGAATGAGATTTGCATACATTACGATGTATGATTAAAATGCCTCAAAAGTGCACACATGTTCTAAATAAGAATACACATAATGAATGTTAGGATGTCGTGGTTAATTCATGGTTCTAACTGGGTTTAAAAAAACTCTAATAATATTATATGAATTTCACTTAGTAAATATGAGAAGCTAATTCTCATATGATAGATTCGATTTCTATTATTAAATTAATAGAGTCGATAACATCTGGAATAGCAAAGTAATACATCTACCCTGATGATGGCTGTGTTGAATGGAGATTTCAACCGGAGGGGATACTACCATCAAAATATGTTTAAAATTTCAAATCAAATTAATAAAAATTAAATATCAATTCAAAATGAAACATCTAATGAATTATTAAACTCAAAATGCTTAAATAAAAATTATCAATATTTAAAAACCTAAAGCAAAATCTATTCACCTTCCGCAACTTTTTGAGGTGACAAATCAAGAAAGTTCTAAAGGAAATATGCCAAGTACACAATTATGTTTACTCAAACAATCTCTAAGGATGTGGTTCGTCTATGATCATATGATTTGATTGGGCTACATATGCAATTGACTAGCCTCGATAGGGCCAAATGGAATCATTATATTACGGACATGATTGTAGCCTGTATATTCTCCAATGGCTCTGTCCTTTGAGTTATGAACCATAGGGTTCACCTGATAGGTCAAAAAGCCCTCTGTTAGCTAAGGTGAACTTAAGCTTATCATCTTAGACAAACGTCATCCCAGGTCTACAAGGTTCCCTTGAACGACGTAACCCATGGCTGCTGATAATGATCCTTTGATCAAGTTAGGTCGACTACCTCCTCTGATTAAGAAGAATAGGGATCATGTTGGGATGAGCCATGGGATCTTAATCGATGCCATCATTCCCCAACCATCCACTTTAAGTTAAAGGATGCTGAGTTTCATAAATCTAAATTCTAAAACTCCACATGCTACTACTATATGCTACGCATTTTAGCTATCTAATGACTAGCCTTAATCGAAAGTTTTCTCTCAGTATTGGGAGGGGTAAGTAATTATAGGTGCTTATGGCTATAGGAAACCTGGAACCATATCTAAAGTCCTCACAAAATGAGGGTGAAATCTGGATATTGTGTCTTATCTACTATTCCATCCCCGAAAGTTTGATATAAATCATACTTTCTACATCAAGAATTTTTTAGAGCCCATAGATAGCTTTCACTCCCACTGCCGAGATGAGAGAGAGAGAGAGAGAGAGATGGAGGGTGAGTCCGCTCACTGCAGAGATGGACACAAAAGAGAGAACTGAGCTTCACCATTCGAAGATGAGGGAAGCTTGTGTTTGATCGAGAGGAGGAAATTGAAGAAGGAAGGGCTTGTAGTCAAAATGGGAATCGAGGATTGTGGGAGTGTTATATCGTCTTAGGGTTACATGTAAAAAGGTATTTATAAAGACTACTTTGTTTAGTTGTTTAATTAACCCTAATATGGAATTATATAATGGCATTATTATATGGGCTATATATATCAATTTTAGGTTATATATATTTATGATGACGATCCGCTTCATGATCGAAGGTCAAGAAGTCGAAGAATCAATCACGTCATGTATTCGACGCCGATATTTGAGTAGACTCATCTAAATTGAGCCCGTATAGTCTGGTTTAATAGGTTTTCAGGTTTCGAAGCTAATTACATGATCAATTTCACAACATAGCTTTCATCACGCCTTTTGACTTCATATTACGATCGATCCTTCTTGATCCTTTGACATTTGATTGCAAGATGTATAGTGATTTTTCGAACGTGATGACAAGTTCATGATTGGTGGTCATTTCGATTGATTGACGATGATGACATTTACTGACGGTGTTGTTGCATCCGAAGTCCGTTGAATTTGTCTTGTGAGCTCGACTCAACTGATGTAGCATGTACGGAGGTCAACACCACCATGTCATATTCTTGCATACGAGTAGAGACAACAAGAAGCTTGCAGATTTTTGTTCTAAAATAGCTATAGGTATATCCTTTTTATGATTAGATAGTGATGTTGATGCTATCCCTCCTAATTTTTTTATAATTTTGGAGGAAGATAGATCATACATTGTAGCTTAGCTTTATTTCTTTTTAACCTTTTCTTGTACTTATTTTATTATCAATCAAATCCACTTCAATATAAAGACAGACAAGAATGAGCTATAGATAAAATCATAAAAGTCAAAAAATAAAGTCAAAGCTATTTCAATTGGATGCTTGGCAAAACTTTTTAATCCATTGACAAGTTAAATTGATGTAGATGGTCCAAGAAGTTGAGCTAAGTAGATCGAACAAATTCAAATAAAGTTCTTAACATAGCAAAGAAGAATAATTTTATTTTAATCTCTTGTTCTATTTTAAGTAACTTCTACATATATAAAAAAAATGAAAAACTAAATACACGTATAAATATCTTGGATATATTAAACATGGTTGATCAATCCATAGCAACCAATCAAATAAAATGAATTCTACAATAAAACTCATAGCAAATTCACCAAGGCAAGCTAACAACTTCACCTAATATAATCTTGTGGAGGCTTGACACACAAAGTTCATGGTACTTTAAATTCTCTACTTTAAAAGCTTTAATAACTTTTCTCTCTAAATTATACTGAATCTTTTCTCCCTATTTATTGTTTTATATCTTGTGATTCTTGCGAGGACCACTTTGTTGCCATCCATAAACAATTTTAGGTTCAACATATTTGATATGTGTTTGATTTGCCCTTTGTTTTATACTCATCAATACTTAATGTAACATTTGTCTCCTTATCCCAATTGCCCTTTATTTTATACTCATCAATACTTAATGTTATATTTGTGTCTCCTTATCCCATAAATGAAGGCATCTTTTATCGAACCATGTGAATTTGATGTATGTTATTGTTTTTAGGGTTATATATCATATCTTGTGGTAATAATTTACTTCTTTTTTTTTTAATTCTAATGCAACATTGAACATACTTAATATCTACATAGTAGGAAAAAAAAAGAAACAAAGGTGGTAACTTGTGATTGATAGGAACAACAACAAAGTTTTTGTACGAATCCACATTGTAATCTCTAATCACTGCAAGAATTTTGAGTTATTGAATATTCTGCTTGAAGACATTGATAAGGTTTAATTGGTAATCATAGTTTTACACATATTTACTAAAATTTTAGGACTTAATCATGTTTACAAAAGTTTAACATTTGGGATCACTTTTATTTTTTATTTTTTATTTTTTATTTATGTTATTTTTGAAAGCATGTTTATTTAGAATATTTTTTATGTGATTTTATTTTTTATTTTCAAAAATAAATAATATTATTTTTAAAAATACTCAAAATATCTAAATTATATTATTTTGAATATTTTTAAAAATAACAAGTACAATCAAACAAGTTTATTTTAAGTAAATAAACTAAACTAAACTAATATACAAAATAAAAAAATAAAAAATAAAAATGATCCAAACAGCCCCTTAGTTTTTCGAAATAAAAAATTATTTCAAGATTCAAGATATAATTTTGATTATAAACAATAATAATATGATTGAATTTAACTTGAAATTAATGTTACATATACAAAATTATTTTATATTTATTTTAAAATAGTCTAACAATTATGAGGTTATTTATAATTAAAATTTACATTAAAAAATAATGATAATTTTTAAAGATTTTTAATATAATAGTTGATAAGGCATTGTATCTTGCTCACACAAAGCAAAAATATATCACTTGCACTCACATAAGATCAAAGACCTAGCTGTCATCTTAGCCCTACTTGCCATGTGAGGCACTGTTAGAGTGTACAAGGCTATGTCTTGATGACAGCTTACTTGTTGAGGATTAAAATAAAATTTATTGTTTTAATAAAGAAAACACATTTAATAATATATATATATATATATATATATATATATATATATATATATATATATATATATATATATATATATATATATATATATATACATACACAATAATTCTCATTTATATATAATATATAAAATTAGATATTTACTTATCTAACATTTTAAATTAAATAATGAGTGATGATGATATTTATAATATATATATTTAATTAAAATTTAAGTATTATATATGTAAATACATAAGAATTATGTGGTATGTATGTAAAACCCCAAAAAATTTAGGAAGATTTACATATATACCACACAATACTTATGTATTTACATATCTAACGCCTAGAGTTAGATATTTACTTATCTAACACTTTTCTATGCTTAAAAAGTGCATTTCACTTTTAAAAAGTGCTATATGATGGTGTTTTTGATGTGATATTGAAGATTTGAGTGTTATATATATATATATATATATGTAAAATTGAAGATTGGATGTTAGATATGTAAATATATAAGAATTGTGTGGTATGTATGTAATTCCCCAAAAAAATTAAGAGTAGCTCATAAATAACATAAATTTTAACAAACAAAAATTTTTAGAGGAAGAAAAATAGTGAGGGCTTTTTGTATGTCATGAATAGTTTTGTTTCTCATAATAAGAAAATTATGAAGATATCTCTTATGGTGAAAGTATGAGTCTTAATATGTTTAAATTGACATTGTGTAATGATGAGAGGTTGTCTCGATCACTCTCTTTATGGAAGAGACAATAAGCAGATCAGAAAGATTGATAATAATATTATTAAATTTTATTATATAATGAACAAATAATAAATAAATTATATATATATATATATATATATATATATATATATATATATACTTTCATGCACTGAAAATATTTCCAAGTTATTAAATAAATTTGATTTATTTACTTCCATCCAAAAAAATTTTAATAAACAAATCCAAAAATCAAAAACTAAAGTTTTCTTGAATTAAAATCAAAATACAAATTATAAAATTCAAAACCAAATTAAATTGCTTAGAAAATTTAGTCTGATTAAATTTAAAGGTTAAAATAGGATAATGTGCATCATTAGCTATAAAAAATTGGGATGCAATGAAGTTATTTTCATCCTGCAAAAATTGTTCCATTTTCTTCTTATAAGAACTTGATTTAGATATCACAAGAAAGTTAAATCAATTTTATTTTTATCAAATTTATTAGTTTCTAAAATATTCTTTAATAAAATTAATTGTACTTTCAACAGACAAGCCGGTAACTATAACATCATTTGATATTATAATATTGTGTTGTATAGTGCTTACATGACAATGCAACAAAATTAAATTACATAAAATCGATGCTTAAGTTATGAATGATCGGGACATATGAATCTGAGGTCCGAAGCTGTGACTCTGTCAGGATGCTTGCCGCCGCATGTGACCTAGATTAAACTTCAAAATTGACGGAAGAAGAAGAGCTGCTCTATTGCTGCTTCAAGAGTCGATGCTTGAAACAAGCAAGTGTTTCAAAATCTATTGTATTGTTATTGGCAGTAATGGAAGAGAGTGGATATGAAAGATCTGAGTATACAAGCAAGAGGAAGTGAGCTATGAGGAGCCTAACACTGATTAAAAAATCTTCCATGCACAAATTCATGAATCTATTTTTAGATTCTTGTTATTATTTCACAAGAACTTTGATACCTGTAAAACCTATATAACTTATAAAAAAATTTATCTCCATTTAAGAAAATTTTATCTCTTTTAAAATTTTAAATAGGAAATTTATCTCCATCTCGTACTCGTTCAGATTTATCTCTTCTAAATTTTTTTAATGTCAACAAAAGTGAAGTCTTCGATCTGTGAACTTTCTTCTTTTAAAGTCAAGCGGAATCGGTATAATAGAAAAGGCGTTGACGGAGACTTCAACATATGGCACAATTTTTTAATTTTTTTGTGTATTATTTTGAAATCTATTACTTTAAATTATTTTATTTCATTGTAGTTTGTGATATTTTTTATTTTATATTAGGTATTTGTGCTATCTAATATAAGTAGAGCATGGAGTAGTGCTTTTTTATTATATAATCATATCAATTAGTTTGAGTTTAATTTAAGTTGTATCACACAATTTAAAATGACTCGATAAATCATTTTTGACAGAATTAGTTAAATATTTTTAGTGATTTAGAAATTAGTTTTTGTAATAGTATATGTCTAAATTCTTTTTTTCAGTTGATATCTTTGATATATTTTGTGATTTCTCTATTAATTCATTTTAGTTTTTGAACATTAAAATTTTAGTGCTAACATTCATACCACATATATACCACATTAGAAGCAAATACATACCACACAACTCTTATGTATTTATATATCCATTATCTAAACATCATGTTTTACATATAACATCCCAATCTTCAATATCACATCAAAACTATTACAATCACTCACTTTTTAAAAGTGTAATGCACTTTTTTAAGCATAGGAAAGTGTTATAGAAGTAAATATCTAACTTTGAGTATTGGATATGTAAATCCATAAGAATTATGTGGTATGTTTGTATAAATTCTACAATTAATTGTATGAATCCGGCTTATGTTGGGCGAAAGCATCATCCCATTTAGGTTTTTTATAACAATAAATTTGGAAAGGCTTAAATGTAGAAATATTCAAGCTTAAAATTTTGACAATTCTATCTAAACAATATGCTGTATTTGTCATTGCCCTATTAGTGGTGGTGATATAGCAACCCTAACTTCAGATGATGAGATGTGTGAAACCATTTTATCAATGACTAGATGATAGCCACTAGTTATATATGTGAAACTAAAGCAATTATCATCTTAGCTTTATATCATGATCCACATAATCCCATAATTCAATGACAACATCTTTATTACAATTACACAATGAAACATGAGACCATATATTATCTCGATAACACATAAACATTTGATCAATAATATGAACTAACAATTCATCTCAGTGAGACTTAGTGGACTAGATTAGCATTATCTCATCACCCAGATATTGGTGAGGACATCACTAGTTGTTATGATTTAATGGATCTTGGTTTTAGCATGAATTCCAATACTTAAGATGAAGAACTTGACATGCTTGTTGATGAGACAAATTATAATCTCAAGAATGATGGACCTCAACTAATTTGCGAGCATGCTTTCAATAACATCAAAACAACTGATGTTTGTTGACCTTCATGCATGCTACATCAGTTGAGTCGAGCTCACAAGACAAATGACTTGCAATATCAAATCAAAGAAATACATTGGACAAAATTGCTCGATCTCATCAGCGAATGACTTTACCATTCTTAGCGTTGAAATTATCAAATATACATATTGCAATCGATGGCCGACGGATCAGATTGTCTACATATAACAGTGAGGCTGCGACAATGCGAAATAACCCAGTTGATTGTGTTTTATGAAACATCTAAACTATCAAACAAATGTCATGAGTGCGGTATCAAACGATTAGAAGTGACGCATTTTGAATTAAATGATTATTGAATTGAAGCAAATGATGATCATTAAATGGAATCAATGAAATTACTTACATCCAATTATTCTTCTTAAAATTTAATCAAAATTTGTAATTTTGAGATAAATACACTTGATTATCTAATTATGCCCAATCAATCTTCAAACTTGTAGCTCCATCCCTCATTCATTCATTAATAAAGTCCATGTTATACTCTCTCTCTAAATCAATTTAGGGATTTAATTTTTTTTTTAAATAAATAAAATAAATGACACTAAAAACCTCCCCAAGGCCTTATCTCAAACGGACACTTCACAATTTTTTTTGATTCGCAATTCCTCTTCTCGGCTCCAAACTCTCGCCGCTCCAGCCAACCAGCACATCGCAATTCCTCCCTCACACACACAACCAAACGAGCAGCTTCCTCCCTGCTGCACCGAATCCTCTCTCTTAGCATCCCTTTCACATGTGACAGAGGCAAATCTTGTCACCAAATTCTCCAGTCGTCGGTGACTTTAGCTGAGTCATCACACTACAGCTCCGTTCCGACCCCTCCGCTGAACCTTTTGCTCGCCTCCTTGCCCAGCTCATCGACGCCTCCTGTAGCTAACACTCTCTGGCCGATGATGCAATGGAGCTCCTCGTCTTGAAGACCCTGCTCTCTGCTATTACCTCTACATCCCTTCGCATCCACGGCGATTCCCTTCTCCTTATCACCCACACCATACACGATCTCTACCAACCTCTTCAATCCCAATATTAAGAAGAGGCGACTAAGCTAGTTTACACATGTGGAATCCCAGCTTAGAGAACTCCAAGAGGAACTCAAAAGAATAAGGGATCAGCTTGTTTCTTCTGAATTATGTAGAAAGAGAGCTCAACGGGAAGCTGAAGAGGCTAAGAAACAATTGATTATAATGTCTTCCAAGTTTGAGGATTCTTAGCGCCAACTTATAGAGCTATCAGCAGTCGAAGATGATCGAATACAAGAGCTTCAAAAAATTCCTCTAGAACGAGGTGAGGCATGGTAATCAGAGCTGGAAGCTCTCCTAAACTAGCAGTCAATTGATATGACAGCTTGGAGCTCTACCATAAAAGAGAGACAGAAACTGAAATCAGAGATGGAGATGTTTGTTAAGACTGCCATGGCCAAACATTGAAACTACAAAATTTGAACTGTAGGTTTTAAAAGAGGAAATCAAGATGAAGAATTCTACCATAGAGAAGCTAAAAATTCAAATTGCAGAGAGAGGGAGAGCTGAAGCCAAGGCAAAACAAAGTTTGAGACCCAACTTCAGCTAGAGAAGTCTAAAGGTCGAGTAATTGAACATGAAGAAATTGCAAGCTGATCAGCTAACAGATTTAACCAAAAGGAAGAACATGTGAATAACAATCAGTTACCACTTTCTATTAATGACTTGATGGACAAATTGAAAACTGTATCCAATGAAAGAGAATCTACTATAGAATCTGAACTGAAGGAAGTGAAGGCTAAAATTACCAACTTGAAATCAAAACTTGCAAATAAGGATGCAGATCTAAGAAGCAAATCACACATGACTAAAAAGTTGAATGATGAGATAAGGGCACAGGTGAACCAAGTAGAAGCTGAATTTTGTTCAAAGATTACACAGGCTGCCATTGATGTCTTGGAATTGAAGGTGAGGCTTGCAGATGCTGAGCTCCAAAAACTGTCAAAGGAGAGCAATTTGATCAAAATAGAGATGACAAAGAAAGCAATGGAAGCCATCAAAAGTTATGAGGCTGAAATGGAGGCTGGGTTGAGAAGAGTGAAGCTGCACTCAAACCAATGGAGGCTTGATCTTCCAAAATTTCATCACTTTGCTAATTCATTTCTCTCTTCACATGAGATAAAGATACAATAATAGATCTCTAAATTGTTAAGAATTAAGTACACATGCATCTTTCTTAATGTGGCAGGGAAACTTGTGACTTTCATGCAGGCGTATGAAGACCTATACCAAAGTGGCGGGTTAGAAGACACCGTGAGACACTAACAAATGCTTAGAGCGACATGAAGCCAATAGCACGATGCACCCAGGAATGATGCTGGGAGGCTGTTTCATTCTAATTACCGCATATATATACTTAATGTATTAAATTTTTTACACTTCATATATAAGTACTTATGCATCTTTCTTCACAGAAACTTGTATCTATTTTGTGTAGGTATTTGAAGACCCCTCTACGCTCAAAAGAGCATGACAGGTTTGAAGACTACGATCCGTGTGAAGAACGACGCTTAGAAGAGCTGGTGGGTGGCCAAGCCACGATGCGACCCCATGGCAGAGGCTATCGAAATTCAAATTGACATGGGAGTTAATGATGATTAATTAGATTTACATTGAACATAAATTAATTCAAACCAAACTTTAAATGGAAATCCAAAGCTAGAATTTAAGTGCTTTAAATTTAAAAATGAATGAAAATTTACTAAATTCAAAATTAGAAGCACTCACCAAAAGGCTTGAACTTAAAAGAATCTCCTCCCAAATCACGAACAAATTTTTCTCATGTTTAGAATTCTCAGAATGCTTAGAGAAACTAAATAAATTGGAGTTATAATAAACATGAAGGTCCATCAACTTGATGCCTCATATACAAGCAAAAGTAATATAAGTTAGTTTGTCAACAAATATGTATAAAGTCTTTCAATAGTCACTAAGTGTACTACGTGATAGATTGGATGAATCAAAAATGACCTCAATAATTGAATGTGATTCATGATGACTTTACAAGCTTGTCAACAAACATGAGCGAAGTCCTATTTAAGTTTGAGAATTCAATGAATTCAAAACTAAATGCAAAATAAATAAATATTATTTTAACTTATTGAACAAGAATTAGAACGTTATGCCACTTTCAAACTTTCTCATAGAAGGAATTAATTTAAGTTATAAACATGCTTCGTGAGGTGTTAATTTAAGTTTATTGAATTTAATTTGGACATTCTTAAAATTAATATAAATATCTGAATGAATTTAATTTCATATATAATGCATCATATGACAAACTTATGGTTGAATTCAAATGCATTGAAATTTATATCAATTCATTGGTATCAAAGTACATGTAAATACTTTAAAAAATAATAAATTCTTTGAAAACTCATGTAAGCACTTGGATTAAATAACTCTCATTGTCCCCGATACAATGCTGAATGCATGAATTTAGTGTCGAGAATCGCGGTTGATTCTGATTGTGCTACTGCAGGTTATCAAAATTTAATGATGTTGTTATAGCTTTCTCCTCTTGAGAAAATATCTGACAAGCTAATTCTATCATATAAGATGATTATCTCCTTTCTCCAATGATGGTAGTTGATTGAAGATATCAACCAAATGGGTTATCATTATCAAAATATTTAAGATATTTATATTCAATATTTTCAAATTCAAAATTCTCAAAATATAAATCTAGATCTGATTCTCTATTATTAATTTAATAGAGTAAGATCTAAAACAATAAACTAAATGAACAAGCATACTTATATACCCCAATGATGGCTATGTTGAATGAAGATTTCAATCGGAGGAGATACTTATATCAAAATGTGATTGTAATTTTAGATCAAATTATCTCAAATTAAATATCAATCCAAATGTAAAATCTAATATGTTATTAAGCTATAAATGTTCAAATGAAATCTTCAACCTAAAAATTTAAAGCTAAAATCCAACCCACTTTTCACAATTATTTATTGAAGGTGATAAATTAAGAAAAGTCTAGCTCACAAAGGAGCCAAAGTCAAATCAAGTATTTTACTATATTTACTCCCAATCAATCTCATGTTAGTAAGGACGTGGCCTATGTCATTTAACCATATGGTTTGACTAGTATGCTCCACATATGATACAGTTATGACCAGAGTCCTCTGATCAGGTGGTTGCTGCTAAATGACACCATTATATTATGATCATGACTGTAGCCAGTATGTTCCCCAATTACTTTTGAGATGTGAAACATAGGGTGCACTTGATAGGGAAAAAAGTCCTCTGTCAAATAAGGTGGACTTAAATTTATCTCCTTAGATAAACACTAGCCCATGTCTACAAAGTTTTCTTAGACGATGCAACCCATGGCTGCTAATAATGATCCTAAAAAATATGGGATGCATAATGACTCCACATATTATTTTAGAACTAACAAATAATATGGAATTCATAAAAAAATACTTTGAATAAGGGGAGGCTAATAACTGAGTATGGGATGCATAATGACTTATAGCGACTTTATTATTTGCTTCAACATGTTGCTAAAACTCAAAAAATTGTTGGCAGAATATCTAATATGGGTAGCCCTCACCCTATTTTGAATACTAACCATCATTATTGTATTTCAAAATTCATCAGTCAATAAATCATAATTATAATTAATTGGCATTTAGATATAAAGCCCGAAAAGATCATTGGATAGATGGAGTCAAGTTTAATATTAGAATATCATACAATAAATAAAGCATGGGATATTAAAATTTTATATTGAATTAAAATAGTTGACTAGTAATGATTTCACTATATGTTTTGAGCAATCAAGCCATGCATATATGTTTGGACATTTTGTAAGGATAAGACCTTTTAGCTTAGAACATTTATGGTTCAACAATCGATATCAAAGTGAGTAATAGTTTATTCCCTTTAGCATTTACAATTGTTAGGAATGAAAACAATGATTTATGGATATACTTTTGGAGAGCATTGAATGAGTTGGTTACAACTATTCAAACTCATAGTGACCTATGTGCAATTTTTTATGGATATTTTAAACTTTTATGCACGTGACAGTTTTAAGAAATTCTTATTAGCGATGGATGCTCCAAATGTAGATGTGTTATGTGAGGAAATGTATAATATAGGGAACAATGATGATGTTAATTAGGGGACACACATCTTATCTCCTAAAAAGAATCTTATATTAATATCATATAACAATGAAGATGTTATGTCATTCTAAAATTTGTTTAATCAAGCATATATATATATATATATATATATATATATATATATATATATATATATATATATATATATATATGTATATATATATATATATATATATATATATATATATATATATATATATATATATATATATATATATGATGTAATTATATAAATATAATATTGCTCGGTATTAATATTATATATATCAATCAACAGTGTTAATATCTTCTATAATATTGATAGCATAATATTTTTAATATTTTGGAATTTTGACGCAATATGTATGCATATCGTTTAACTCATTAAGGTCTATGTTCATGTTTTCTAAGTCAAGCAAAATTATTATTTACATAATTATTAAAATTATATTTCACCCTTAATCGACTTCATTGAAATTATGACTATCTATTTAATTCTTAACTATATATATCTAATAATTAATAAATGAATGACTCATAAATTTATGTTAAAAATAATAAATTTTTATCCATTCATTATGTTTTCTCAGAATATTTATATATATATTTTTTTATAAGTTTATAATATAATAATAATCTTTAAGTTTAAAATAAAACTACTTTTTTTTTCTTTCTAAGGGTTATATTTAATTTCAACTATTTTAGCTTTTGACTATTGTGATAAAAAATCATTATTTAATCAAATATTATTTTTTGTCATGGTCATAGCATTTGGAATTTAGAATTTATGAAATTTGAAATTTGGAATTTATGAAATTCATCATCACAGCTTAAAGGATGGTTGGGGAATGATGATGCAGATCAAGATCCCATGGTTCCTAATCTCTATCATGATCAGTCTACATAGTCGAGGAGGTAGTCGCCAACTTAAAGAATCCTTGTCGGCCGACCATACGCGCTCAAGGATTCATTGTAGACTTGGGGTGATATTTGCATAAGGAGACAAATTTAAGTTCACCTTAGCTAACATAGAGCTTTTGCCTTATCAAAAGGTAGAGTTATTAAAGCATCTGAAGAATGATTCGTAATATAATGGTGTTATTTGGCGGCAACCATCACTCTATAATAATTATCATATGTGGAGCCTCCATATGATGGAGCACATCCTTACTAGCATGAGATTGATTGAGAGTGAATATAGTAGAACACTTGATTTAACTTTGCTTTTATGAGCTATAAAGTTTTCTTAATTTATCACCTTCAACAAATAATTGTGGAAGGTGGGTTAGATTTTAATTTTAAATTTTTAGGTTAATGATTTCATTTGAACATCTATAGCTTAATAATATATTAAATTTTGTATTTAGATTGATATTTAGTTTGAGTTAATTTGATCTAAAATTGCAATCACATTTTGATAAAAGTATCCTCCGATTGAAATCTTTATTCAACACATCATCAGGGCATATAAGTATACTTTTTCATTTAGTTTATTGTTCTAGATCATGTAAACTCTATTAATTTAATAATAGAGGATCAAATCTAGATTTATACTTTAAGAATTTTGAATATTAGATTATTGAAGTTAAATATCTTAGACATTTTAAAAATGATGACCCCCTGGTTGATATCTTTGATGAACTCAGCCATCATTGGAGAATAAATTATTTGAGCATTCATACTATAATTTGATAATTTTATTTTGAGATTGAACCCCTCTGATTGAAATCTATAATCAGCGCAATCATTACTAGGGTGCTTAATCATTTATTTTATTATTTCAGATCTTGTCGACTCTATTAATTTAATAATAGAAGATCAGATCTAAATTAATATTTTAAAGATTTTGAATTTAAGAATATTGAATATAAATATCTTAGATATTTTTGATAATGATGACCCTCAGTGATATCTTTAATCAACTCAGCCATCATTGGGGAGCATATGAGTATGCTTGATTATTTAGTTTATTATTCTAGATTTTGTGGACTCTATTAATTTAATAATAAAATATCACATCTAGACTTATATTTTGAGATTATTAAATATAAATATTTTGGATATTTTTATAATGATGACTTATGTAGTTGATATCTTCAATCAACTCAACCATCATTGGGGAATAGACCTTATCAACTCTGCCTTTTTGTGTAGAGGATCGGGTCTTCGCCTTCAAAATTTAATGTCCTCCAAACCTTGTCAACTCTAGCTTGAGCATATAGGATCAAGTTTTGAGTTTTTCACTTAAAAGCTTGAACTTGAGAAGTCATGTCAATAGGTTTATCTTTTGTAATTATATGACAAGATTAGCTTCTCAGATTTTATCAAGTTGAAATTCTTATAATATTTTAATTAGATTTTTTAGGTTTTGTTAACCTCGATCCGATCCTAAGACAACTTGAAATCAACCCGCGCAGCATCCTCAGATACTAAATTCATGCAATCAACATAGTGTCAGGGCCCATGCAGGTGTATAAGTATGCTTGATTATTTAATTTATTATTCTAGATCATGTCAACTCTATTAATTTAATAATAAATGATTAGGTCTAGACTTTTTTTTAGAATTTTGAATTTAAGAATATTGAATATAAATATCAGAGATATTTTGATAATAATGACCCCTCCAGGTGATATCTTCAATCAACTTAGCTATCATTAGGGTATTAAGAGATAATCACTTTACTGTCATATGACAAAATTAGCTTTTTAGATATTTTACTAAGTTGAAATTATTATAAAATTATTATTAGATTTTTAGGTTTCATTAAATCGAACCTAGTCCTAAGACCCAACTGGGATTAACCCACGCAGCATCTTCAGACACTAAGTTTAAGCATTCAACGTAGTGTGAGGGCCCATGAGTGTATTAAGAATGCATGGACACTTTTGAGGCATTAAATTTAAATGTTAATCATACTTCATAATGTGTGCAAAGCTCATTCCATTGAATTATTTAAATGAATCTTAATATCATAAATCTGAGCATGAGATTGCCTCATGATTTGTGTACTATTCATTTCATTAAAATTTTAATTATTTGCATATATTTTGAAATGATAAGTTTGAATATAAGCTCACTTCATAATGCATGTAATAGTTTAATTGAAGCCTTAATTAACACCCTCTATTTGTGTGGTGTTTATTTTCAAATTCATGTGTATGGGGACACCACACAGATCTGATGGCATACTTATTAATGTAATCAGGTACGATATTAAAGAATAGTGCACTATCTCAAAAGATAGAAATCACTACCTTATAATGGACCTAATGACCTAATAAGGACTCCTAAGGCATGATGGGTCTTTGAGTATACCAGAAATTTTTCCCCTACTTTACACGAATGAATAAAGTAAGGTTTATATTAAACCAGGATTAAAGTTTCCTATGGGGGCCCCCATAGTTAATTACATCCTAAGAATGGTGAGTTTCTCAGGAATACTCTCAATTAAAGTAGACAATTATTGTCTCCAATGATTTTAAAGATAAGACTATCAATAATTGGATATGTTTGGAAAATCAATCGGGATAGATCAAAAGGAGAGACTTATTATCAAAGCCAAAGGAGATGAGTAAGAAATGCTCATGATACTAGAAACCTACTGAGCATTCCAATCTATTCTATGGTTGGGTTTTATTTGCTTGAAATTAAGAAGAATTATTTATTTAAGTTGACTTTTATTAGAAGATTAGACTTATAATCCCACAATACAAGATTGTGAAAATTCTTAAGAGATGAGGGTTTATGCTTATAGCCTGAGAGAAACAATAACCTCAGATCCTAAATCTAGAGAGCTCTAGCAAGGACCAAAGCAAATCCTAAATCTACAAAGATGGGTATATGGTTTACCTCCACAAGAGAGGGTAAACCACCACTTGACTTATAACTGCCTAGAATAGTAGTCAGTTAACTCCTCCTATGTTTTAAAATCATGTGGTTAAGTCATATGTTTTGCAAGATGGTTAGGTTGTTATTATTTAGAAAGACACTAAAGTCCTTAAACCACTCTCCCTAAGAGACTAGAGCATGAGTGGTATGAATAATGACATAGTCCAATGCAAATCTTTTTAATTTTTATTTGATTTTGGACTCTTCATTTTGACAAAGGCCATAGGATTTTTATATGTCTAAATGCATGATGAAATGAGTTATGGGCCAAATCAAGAGAGAAGAGGGTGAAGCTCCATCAGTAGGAGTTGCTCTCATTGGTTAAGCAGTTCCCATGCAAGAATGGAGGCCCTCATTTTACAAGAGTGTTAGAAGATGCATGTATGATATTAGACATACAAAATTATATACAAAATTTAGCTAAGAGGTTGCTAAATATTTTAGTTATCTTGATTTAATACCTAGGATTTAAGTGAGGTTATGAGTTATTTAGAAAATTTAATTATGAGTTATAATTGGGGTAGAAAGTTTATTTTTCTCTAAGAGCCTAATCAGATTCAAAGCACACATTAAATCACCATATATGAAGAATCTAGAAAAATACATGCCATTTTTATTACACAATTGTAAACAAAATTTCAATCAATTCATAAACCCAACGTGAAAGAATAACAGCCCGATGCAGTTGGGTACCACTGTACAACCCGAAAGAGAAATGGGTAGCCGAGTTCTACCCTTATAGAATCTGGTATATGAAAGAATAATTATAATTACAAATAAATAAATGCTATGGGGGACTTCTTATCTTCATATCTCCTTCATTTTCTCATTTGATTTGCTTGCTTTCAAGGCATCACGGGGCCTCCTAGGACAAAACCTTCTAGCCTCCGCTCATCCCAATCCCCATAACACTAATCATAATTTCTAATGCAAAATAACATTAAGAGTAGGAAAAGTAAGTCTAACTACACTTATAAAACAAATGTTAGCTAAATACATCAAATAACCCAAGCAATTAAATAAATAATTTAGACTTAGCACCCTGCACATGAGTAACAAAATTCATCTATCCTAACTTAGATTATGCTTAGGGGTTAAACAACTGCAAAAGAGAGCATTCATATTTATTTTAAGCACCCTTAAGCACAATCTCCACCAAAAAATATAATTAGGCTAATCACGGCCTAACATCTAGTCTACGAACCAAACATCATAACATCTACAACAATACATCATAAAATTGAACATACATAACTCCATGCACCACTGTGCTATTTAATTTTAAGGAGGATGTGGGACACCACGCAGATCTTAGGGGGTACTTATTGAAGTGATCAGGTACGATATTAAGGAATGATGTACCATCTCTAAAGATAAAAATTGCCACTCTATAATGGACCTAATCACCTAATAAGGACTCATAAGGCATGATGGGTCTTCGAATGTACCAGAGATCTTTCCCTTACTTTACATGGAAAAGTAAAATAGTGTCTATTTTAAGCCGGGTTCGTTAAGTTCCCTATGGAGGCAAGCCTCCATAGTTAATTACATCCTAAAGAATGGGAGTTTCTTAAGAATACACTCTATTAATGTAGACAATTAAGGTCTCCAAAGATTTCAAGGTTAAGACTATCAAAGGATTGGTTATTTAGAAAATCAAATGGGATAGATCAAGGAGAAGACTTATTTTTGGAATCCAAAGGGGAAAGTAGGAAAAGCTCATGATATTAGGAAGCCTAGTGAGCATTCTAATCTACCCTATAATTGAGCTTTATATTTTTGAAATTGAAGAGAGTTAATTATTTGAGTTGACATTTTATTAAATTTCCAGGACTTATAATTCCATAATATAAGATTGTGGAAATGCCTATGAGGTGAGAATTTATGCTTGTAGAAGGAAATAGCTACCTCAGATTCTATACTAAGGAGACTTGGTACAAAACAAAGGCACAACTAAGTTTAAGGCGAACATGGGTATATAGCTTACCTCCACAAGAGAGAATAAATCACCCGACTACTGGAGTTATTATCGCCTAGAGTGGCAGCCAACTAACTCCTCTTACACTTTAAATCAATGTAGGCAAGTCTTATGCTTTGCAAGATGGCTAGGTTGTTGTTCATTTAAAAAAGAAACTAAGTCCTTAGACTCACTCCCAAAAAGACTAGAGCATGCGTGGTTTGAATCCATGACTTAACTTAATGCAAATTTTATCAAATTTATTTGATTCTCTTGGACTTTTTGTTTTAACACAGGATATGGGATTTGTATGCCTAAATGCATGAGAATTTGATTATGGGCCAAATCAAGAGAGACCAAAGGCTCTCATAGGTTAAGCCTTGATTCCTTGGCAAGGATGGAAGCCCCCTCTTAACAAGAGTGGAAGAATATGACATGCATGAAATTATACATTCATCCATCGAGCTAAGGGGTTGCTAAAAATTTTATTATCTTGATTTAATTTCTAGGATTTTATATGAGGTTATGGTTTGTTTTAAAATTTTAGTTATGAGTTATTAATTGGGGAGAAAAATTAATTTTATCCTGAGAGCCTACCGCATCCAGGCCACATATTCAAATATCAACCACAGAGAAACTATGAAAAGCATGTCGTTCTAATGTGCAATCTAAACACAACATCAAATAATTTTATAGACTATCATAAAAGAATAAAAGGCCATTACGGTCGGGTTCCGCCGTACACCCCAAAAAGAGAAAAGATGGGTAATCGAGCTCTACCCTTATACAACCCGGATTACAAAAATAATATATATGCTATGAAGGGTCTTCTTTTCTTCATTTCTTTCTTCTCTTTCTTTTGATTTGATTTGCTCAGAGGATCTACCAGGACCTTGTCTTTGCTCATCCTAATCCCCATACACTAATCTAATTTCTAATATAAAATTACATCATTTAAAATAGGAAAAGTAAATCTAAATCTACAAAATAAATGTTAATAAACACACCATATAAATTATATGAATAATTTGGACTTAGCACCTCATGGGTAACCAAGCCCATGTCTAACTTGGGTTACACTTAGGGGCTAAGCAACATATTTAAAATTTATATATTTTTTATAATTAAGCACAATTAGAAAACATGATTAGGCTAATTTTAACATTTTGAAACATACATACATATCTAACATTACATCAAACAAAACACAACATCATACATACAACGCCCTAACTTAGCACTAGAAGTGGTGACTTAGTATTCTAATGTGTGTGTTTATGGAATGTGTGACAAGATTTTATTAGGCTTTTTCTTAATTTAACTATCAATTTATAATTTGAATTTGTTTAAATTTTACCATTGGGTGGTTTCAATTTAAATAATTTAATGATTTACTTTTCATTTTTATTTCAATTTTATTTGGTTAAAGTGATGTTTGAGTTTTTGAGAATGAAGAGTAGAATGAGCTCCACTTGTAGATGAAACTCACCCTATTCTACATCATAATTCCTAAAGAATATAACTAAAGTCCTTAAGTATCTTAATTAACCCATTTGAATTTGTGTAATTTATTTGATTTGATTCATTTGACTTGATTTAGAATTTAGAGTTTGAGTTTATTTAAGTATTTGATTGATTGATTTTGGATTAGATGTTTTAGTTCAATTGCATCTTGATAATTCAATATCCTTAATATCTAATAGAGTTTAAGTTTGTTCAAGTTCATGTGTTTTTGGTTGATTAATTTTAGATTAGAAATTTTGGATTAATTAAATCTTGATAATTCAATATCCTTTATATATAATGAAGTTTAAGTTCGTTTAAGTTCATGTGTTTTTTTTTGATTAATTTTAGATTAGATGTTGAGATTTAATTAAATCTAGATAATTCAATATCCTTTTAAATTAATATTTAACTCTTTTCTTTGATCATGGTTATGTGATTTAACTTTATGTTTATGTAATTCGATTGTGGTTCATTTATTTGTAGTTCGATCGGATCAGATTAATTGAGATTTTATTTTTATTTTAATTGAGTTTGATTCTTTGTAGTTAGGATTTTATTTTTAGTCACATCCATTTGTCATGTTGATCAAAGTTTGGTTTGTATTTTGATTTCATACATTGGGTAGTTGATTAGTTTATCTTATTTAAGTAAGTTGAATGAGATTTCATTTGATTACATACTAAATTGATGAGAATCTTTCTTAATTTAGTTTAATCTGATTTAATTTGATTTGATTAGCTTCATTGGTCTATGGGTTTGCTTAGGTTCAACGTGATTATGTAATTAATTTAAGAAGTGTATTTATGTTAATCATAAGGGTTTGTTTAATTTTTAATTTGGTTTCATATTTATTTATACTAATGATGTAATTAATGACTTAATGGTTTAGGTTTAATTTAGGTTTTGATTAATATTTAATTGCATTTTGATTGATTAAACTTAAGTTTAATGTGATTAATTTAATTAACTTAATTAGTTTATTTAAGAGGTATGATTAATTATTAAATTAAATAAAGATTTGTTTAATTTTTAATTTGATTGCATATTTATTTAGGTTGATGATATAATTAGTGAGTTAATAATTTAAGTTTAAATTAGGATTTAATAAATATTTAATTGAATTTATGTTTAATTAAGCTTAGGTTTAATATGATTAATTTAATTAACTTAATTAGTTTATTTATTTGGGTTAATGATGTCATTAATGAGTTAATGATTTAAGTTTAAATTAGGATTTGATTAGTATTTAATTGCATTTTATGTTTAATTAAGCTTAAGTTTAATATGATTAACTTAATTGACTTAATTAGTTTATTTAATAAGTGTGATTAAATTAATTGGTAGATTAATTAGGTTTTTGATTTGGAATAATTTTAATGTGATTAATTTAGTTTATTAAGGTGATGGATTAATTTATTAAGTTTGCATTAATTAGGTGTTTGATTAATTAAGTTTGATTAAGGGTTAATTAAAATTATTAGATTAATTAAGAGTTTGTTTAATTAGAGATTAGCGACTTAATGATTTAGGTTTAATTTAGGTTTTGATTAGTGTTTAATTTGCATCTTAATTATGTTTGATTAAGTTTAGGTTTAATATAATTAATTTGATTAACTTAATTAGTTTATTTGAGGAGTGTGATTATTAAATTTAATTAGGGGTTTGATTTAAGCTTAATTTTAGAGTTAGCTTTAATGTAACTTATTTAAATTAATTTGATTAATTAAGATGATGGATTAATATATTAAATTTGCATTAATTAGATGTTTGACTAATTAAGCTTGATTATTCATGATTAGGGTTTTACTTGATTTAATTCATTTATTATGTTTGTTTGATTTCGTTAACATGTTCAATTAATTATCTTATTCCAAATGGATGTGATTTAATCATATATTAATTAAGTTTGCTTTAATTTGATTTAGTTTAATTTGATTAATATCAAATGATTAAAGTTTCCTAAATTTGTTGGATTTTGGGTTTGATTTAAGATTTAATCATTTAATTGAATTTTATTAACTTAAATAAGTTTAATCATATTTAATTTAATTTCCTCTAAAGATGATATTTTTCTAATTTGAGGTTTGATTAATGTTTGCTTAAGTGTTATTTTATTTTTGATTTTTGATTTAGTATTTAAATTATTTTTAGATTATATTTTAATTAACTCTTTAATTGATTAAACTCTAATCTTAAGTGTTTATTTGGGGTTCATTAAGATTCAGAAGATCACAGTATTTTTTTTAAGTGTCTTAGATGTCAATTGAAGTGATTAAGCCATTTTGAAGATTTTTGTAAATTTCTGAATTTTTATTTAATTTATTTTATTAAAATAAACAATTTGAACTTTAAAATTTAATTTCTCTTAATCCAGAAGTCCTTTTTAGTTGAAATTTTTATGGTAGTGTGTTTTAAGCTTAGTTTTAATCCTGAAAATTTCAACTTAATTTAACTTATATGTTTGGTTTAATTAATAAAACTTAATTTTTACTAAATATTAAATTAAGCTCAAAATACTCAGTAAAATTTAAGTATTTTAGATTTGTTGGATTTCTCTCGGAAAGCTGAATCCAACGAGCCCTTGTTTGCAATTTTTGATTGAGTATTTTATTTTTTATGAATTTTTGAAGTTTCAGGTGTTTTACATTATTATTATTATTATTATTATTATTGTTATTATTATTATTATTATTATTATTATTATTATTATTATTATTATTATAAAAGGAAATCGTGTGGTTTGGGGAAGAGATAACCGCCGCTCGATAGTCGATCATAGGTGGATTATCCAAATCGGATCAGCGATCCAGGATCGCGTTGACGTGATCGATCGTCAAATCGAGCGCGATGGTCGGTTCACATGGCGATCAAGCTTGAATCATGATCGAGCCATCGATGCGAACCGTCGATCCAGTCGCATCACGGGATCAAGTCATCGGATCATCGATAAATCGATTCGAATCATGATCGGATGGATGTGAGCGGTGGTGAATAGTATTTTCGGGGTATTTTGAAAAAATGAGGTTTTCCAAAACTTGTCCAAATAGACCCATTTTCGCCGATTCGCGCAAAAAAAATTTTATTTTCTAATTGGGATGATTTAAAGTAAAAAATACTAGATTATCTAAAATTCCTAAAATCATGAAAAAATTAATACAAAATGTGCAAATCCTAAGGCAGCTACGATTTGATGAAATTTACCTCGTCGGGGTTGATTTTTGGTTGCGGTGAAGATCCGAATAAACTCCTAAGTATGTGAAGAAGCTTTGGAGTGATCTTTAGCCCTTGTCTCCCTTGAATGTGCATCTTCTGATGTCTGGTAGCCTCAGAAGAGCAATTATTTGAATTTTGAGCTCAAAATGGCTCAAAAGTGGGTTCCTTTTAGCTTTGGGGAGGTTTTGGGGGCTGAATGGTGGTGGGAGGAAGAGATCTCAAGCCTCATTTCCCCATCCTTTTATAATGGCCCGAAAATTCAATATTTTTTAAATTTTTTGGCTCCAAATTGATTGTCATCTTGTTGGGATGGTTGGGGTGGATGATAGATTAATTGAGGACTTTAGATTTTTGCTCCAATGTCCTCTCTTGCTGCCATATGATCATATTTATTCAATTGCAATATTGGGGACATATGATGGGGGGTTAAATGCATGTGATGGGGGAATTAAATGAGGTTGGGTGGAATCTTATGTAGGGGAGGATTCATGAGGGGTTTAAATGAGTTGAGTTTGTTTTGGGCTGATCCCAAATGGGTTTTGGTCGAGTTTGATCAACCCCCAATGGGTTTTGGCTTGGTTTCAAGGGATTTGGCCCAATTTGGGTCATATGGGTCATTTTGGGTCAAATTGACCCATTTGATAATTAGCCAAATTAGCTTGTTGTTATGGGTTGATTCATGTTCAATTGGCTAATTGAAGATGAATGTGGTTTGGTTTGAATTAATTTGGATTTAATTTGGATTTAGGCAAAATTGACCCTTTAGAGCAATTTGGGCTAGGTCAAGTTGACCAATTGGGCTCTATTGATTAAATTAAATTTAATTATGGCTTTGGTCAAGTTCAATAATCAATTTGGAATGAACTTGAGCCATTGGTTGTAATCAATTTGGGTTAATTCATGATTTGACCCGATTTGGTCTTTTAGGCCAATTTAGGTCAATTTAGATCAAATAGCCAATTGGGCTTGGTTAGGCTCAATTGATTGCAATTGATCATCCTAGGGTTATCAATCATGGTGAAGATTTTGGTGAGCTTAGTTCAATCCAATTTGGGTTGGATTAGAAGTTAGCTCAAATGGGTCCCTTTAGGTCACTTTGGGTCAAGTGGACCTAAGTGGGTCAATTAGTTTGGTTTTGGTTTGATTCAAGTTTAGTTGAACTTATATATGAGCCATAGGATTAGAATATAAATTCAACGGTAATCAATTTGGAGTCTAAGGGATTTTGGCTCATTTGAAAATTTCAAGTCAAAAGGACTAAGTTGGATTTGACTTGGGTTGATTTTGATTTGATGATTATATGTTTTATTTATATTTGGGTAGATAATTAATTGAATGATTGATTCAAGAGAAAATTCATTGGTTTTGACTTGATTTGGATAGAATTTGGCTAAGTCCAAAGAATTGGCTTAAAGGGTTTATATTGAGTTTGGATTTGATTTTTGATATAGTTTTGGTTATTTGAATTTAGATTTCATTTATATTTGTGAATATAAATGAAGGAATAATTGATTAATAAAGAGATCAATTGAGTTTGATTTGAATTAAGGGGAGTTCTAGCTAAGCTTATGAATGTGGTTCTTGTGGCTTAGGAAGGGGTTTTAGGATTTGAATTTGATTTTGGGTTTAAATCATTTGGTGTCAAATTTTGAAATTAGATTTGGAATTTGAATTTGATTTGAGAATTGAGTCTAAGTTAGAAAGTGTATCTAGATTGGGTTTAAGCTATGTGATAGGTAATTTTCTTAAACCCTAAGGCATAACCTAATCTTATGATTAACACTTCTAAGTCTCTAGGCTTAGGTTAAGTGTTCACCTAATCACTAGATGTGTCTTATGACTAAGAAAATCTTAGTGTCTAAAGATTCCTAAGTCTAGGGATGTTGAGAGCTCACTCCAAAAGTGAGGTCAAGGACCCCAATAGGGTGAGTGCACCACAGGGATTATAATGCATCAAAAGATCAACAACATCGAGAAGATTGAAAAAATAAGTGATCTATACCTAGACCTAAAAGGTAGATAGAATCACAATTTTAGTGCAATGCAGCTCTCTTTATACTAAGGGCATAAGAGAGCAAGAAGGAATCCACTCGGGATTGAGTACATGAACCATCCTCTAGGGAAACAGGTTCAAGTTATCCATTGGGGATATGGACCGATTTGATTAAGTATGATTTGTTTGTGTGTATCCACTGGGGGATATGAATTTAATTAGATTTCTTTTAATTTGTGAATGACTCATTAGGGAGGTTGGTTTAATTTGTTATGCTCCATTGGAGAGAAGGGTTATAGATTGGGCATATTTAGTGAGCACTGATAATTTATGAAGATCTAAGCTCCACTAGCGCTAATTTGATTTGGGTCTTACTGGGAGCAATTTGGTTATTTGATGTTAATTTGATTAATTGATTTGATTTGAATTTATTTTATTATGGACCTATCGATGCGATGGATCTCGAGAAGGGCTATGCCAGCCTTGGCCTATCTCAGATTTACAAATCCAAAGGGGTAGTCTACCAGCCAAAATGTAAGACTATCCGGCCTAAGGGTTGCCTTTCGGTGTGCAATGACTGTACTAGAAAGAAAGTGTAATATACTTATATCTTTCAAAGCAAAGACGACCGCCGGGGTAACTCGTTGGTGGCACAATAAGTTGAACTCAACTTAAGGGTGATTACGGAGTGAGTACCGACCCAGGGATTTATCTCAACTCAAGTAGTCAGGCAATTCCTATAGGGAGTTTTGCTAACACTGCCTAAAGATAGGATGCTTGGGAAAGGGGGCACTGGGGGCTTGAATTCCTAATCCACAAGAGAATATTTTATTTATTTATTTTGTTTATTTTAACATGGACCCTGTTTGTTTGTTAGGGATCAAACTGAGAAGGAGAATCTATTGGTTTGCGAGGGACCCTGTTGGTTTGAATTCCTAATCCACAAGTGACCTATCTCAGATTTACTGAACTAAGGGAGAATCTGCACATCCGTTGAACGAATTCTCCAACCACAGAGGCGACTACTAGGAAAGAGGGACTGTCCAATCCAAAAGTAACCCGAGTAGTGTCTAAATGGAGTCTCGAAGGACGTGATCCAAATAGAATGCTCATAGGGGAAGGGGCCGCTAAGGGGCTTCGATCCAACACCCTAGAGAAAATGCATGGCTAGTCATATATCACATAGGTATTTTGGCCAACTCATGGAGAAAGTGCAACTTACCGCCAAGAGTGGTATACCCACCGGTGAGTCGTCGATAGGTATCAACCAACCCACGGTCCTTTGCAACAATCGCCTAGAAAGAAGCCATGTAGGCTTACATCTCTCTAAAGCAGAACCGATTACTGGGATAGTCTGACCACGCCATCCACCTAGACTATGAGTGAATGCTACTGGGGACTTATATCATCTCAAACATAGTCAAGAGGAAAGGAGCCTCTGGGGGCTTACCTTAAATCTCAAATATATTTGAACTAGTTAGATTATGATGATTAGTTCAAGAAGAAAGTACGGGGACTCACATCTTCTTAAACAGGATCAACCATGAGGTACCTTACTGGCTAGGCAATGAAGACTATGAAAGTAACAATGCATTTGACGATTTGCAATGATCAAATTAGGAAGAAAGCACGGGGACTCACATCCTCCAATAGATGACCACTGGGGTGATCGGTTGCTTTGGGCAACAAATCGAACTCGACCTAGAGCAGCTAATGAGTGAGTGCCATAAGGGGCTTGCTCTCACATTAAAATAGTCTGAAAGAAAGATATGTGTGTTTGTATTTGATATGAAGGAATAGGATGCTACTGGGGGACTCTTACACTTAAACCTCAAGGAAACTCGACCTAGTCAGAGTATGGTGGCTAGTTCAAGAAGAAAGCATTGGACTCACATCTTCTCCAATAAAGCCAACACAAAATAGTTCACTGGCAGGGTAGTGAAGACTACCTAACTGATAAGGCGCTCATCGGTTTGCAATGATCAAATTAGGAAGAAAGCATGGGGACTCACATCCTCCAATAGATGACCACTGGGGTGATCGGTTGCTTTAGGCAACAAATCAAACCCGACCTAGTGCAGCTAATGAGTGAGTTCCACAAGGGGCTTACTCTAACATCAAAATAGCCTGAAAGAAAGATATGTGCATTTATGTTTGATATGGAGGAATAGGATGCCAATAGGGGACTCTTACACCTAAACCTTAGGGAAACTCGACCTAGTCAGAGTATGGTGGCTAGTTCAAGAAGAAAGCACTGGGATTCACATCTTCTCAAACAAAGCCAACACAAGGTAGTTCAATGGCAGGGCAGTGAAGACTACCTAACCGATAAGGCTCATTTGTAATGATCAAATTAGGAAAAAAGTTTGGGGACTTACATCTTCCAACAAATGACCACTGGAGTGATCGGTTGCTTTGGGCAACAAATCGATCCCGACCTAGAGCAGCTAATGAGTGAGTGCCACAGGGGGCTCGCTCTCACATCAAAATAGCCTGAGATAAAAAATATATATTTATTTGTATTATAAAAGAGGGAATAAGATGCCACTTGGGTTCTCTTATACCTACCCTAAATATATCGTGGTGGATTCACAAGCAAAAGATATTTCTAACACAAAAGAAATGAAATTTGAGATGAAAAAAAATTTTATTGATAATTATTTTCAAACAAGATTTATGGATAGTATTTCTTTAAGTAGAGCCCATTGATTGGAAGCATCAGCCTCTCCTTTACAATTTATGAGTTGGTAAGACCCTCCTTGGTAGGCCTTCTATGGCATAAGGGCCTTCCCAAGTGGGTTCAAACTTGCCTCCTATCTTTCGACAGGCAACAATTGGCCTCCTTATAACTAAAATAAGCTCTCCTACTTGAAAAGCTCTAGGACGAACCAACTTGTTATGAGCCTGAATCATCTTGGCTTTATATAACTCAAGGTTCTGGTATGCCTGTAGGCATCTCTCCTCCAAACCTTCAAGCTCTTCCAACCACAACTTGGTGTTCTGTTCTATTGTGATTTTGCTACCCACGGCTATCCTTAGTGATGGGAGTTGGACTCTAATAGTAGAACGAGACCCATACACTAAGAAAAATGGGGTAGATTGAGTTGGAGTTCTATATGTAGTATGGTAGGCCCAAAAGGCTTCAACTAACTGTTCATGCCATCATCATTTATTGTCATCTAGTGTCTTCTTCAGTATTTGAATGAGGATTTTATTGAAGGCTTCTGCTAACCCATTTGCCCTTAGGTAGTAGATGGTAGAATATCTCTAATCAATATTGTGTCTCTGAGCAAAACTGTTAATTTTAGTGCTCTTGAATGCAATACCATTATAGAATATAATTCATCGAGGTACCCCGAACTTATATATGATATGGTTCCTAAAAAATTGGAGCACATGTTGAGCTGTGACCTCTTTGAGTGGGATTGCCTCTACTCACTTGGAAAAGTAGTCAGTATCAACTAGAATGAATCGATGACCTTTGGAAGAAGGAGGATCGATCAGACCCACAATGTCCATACCCCAACACTCAAATGGCCATGAGGCCAATGTGGGATGTAAAATGTTGGGAGGTTGATGTAGGACATATGGTACCGACATTGATGGCATCTCCTAGCTACATCCATGCACTGATCATCAAGGCCCAAGAGTATCCTAGTCTCTTGATCTTGGCTTTCATCTTCTGGACGGATTGATGTGCCATAATAAAGTGTACCTCGCGATCCTAGCGTGTTTATCCAAACAACGTAACCACATATGATCGAAGGACTTAGTAAGTGCTTACTACAGAGTATAGGAAAGGGCTCTGCTTCACCACTGTGGTGATTTCTCTTGAGGTAGTTTGCCTATATTTAAATAATCTATGAATGGTTGCCTCAGTCCTCTTCTTTGTGTAGTAATGGCAACCTCCCCTTCAAGAGAGAATCTCTCAATGAGTTCACATCAATAAGGGATAAGACTTGTCTATTTTGGACCCTTATTGGAATGGACTCATCTTACGGACATGCCAACTCTTTGGCAAGCTTGGCTAATGCATCTACATTCTCTCCTCGAGAATCTTGTAGATGGTAACCTCATTTGGGCCGCTTGTGTATACTTATGGTAATGATGGAGCTTAGGCTTTAGTTGTAAGTCCCAGTGATTTGGTTGATGACTAACTAGAATCTCCAAGATGTTGATACTACAGGCATGGTGTGTATGGCTAACTCAGACAAACCTCTTATATGACTTTGTTATTGGTGCATGGGTTGAATAAATGATATGAGAATCTCATCACATCGCTATCTGGAGTTAGGAGAACTATTCCTACCCCTGCCTTCCCTGAGATAGTAAATTATGGTTCTTCTCCTCTTTGAGATGAAGCTGCATCATCAAAGAACATCTCCCAGTGGTGAGCATTAGTACCCCCTAAGTTCATGATTTGTTCATCAGGAAGATCATCATTAAGCGGAGAATCAATAGGGAGTGGATGTGCTGCTAAGAAATCTGCAAGTGCTTGTCCTTTTACGACAGGAGGTAATGTTATCAACTAAGACAAAATCATGGACCAACATGCAATCATCGGATAAGGTGTCATGAGATATTGGTATTGACTGAGATCAAGTTCACCTTATGAAAGCATGTGTAGCTTTTGGGATGCAAAGATTAAAAACTAATGCTTTTCAATGGATGGTTTGCCTCAAGATTAGATGATGGATGTTAATAGAGTTCTCTTTCCTTCATCATTGGTTTGAGCCAACAAAGCTCAAGGAGTTGTCTGTCTAGCGTATATAATATGGCTTGCAGGATAAGGGGTCATGATACTTGATGTCTTGAAAGCATCTTCATCATCCCATTTGAACTTGGCATCCTTTTGAGAGAATGGTTGGCATCTTCATAAGTTAAAATGAAGCATCTTAGATATTAACCTGGAATGACTATGTTGTGTTAGGCTTTTTTTGGGTGGCATATCACTTTGATCTTTTATGGATTGATTTCAATTGTCGGACAACAAACCCAAGAAATTTTCACTACTCGAATGCACACTTCAAGGGGTTCATTTTGAGGTTGTATCTTATTTGAAAACTACTCTCAAGTCAAAGAGATGGTCTTCCTTTTCTTTACTTTTGAGAAGATCATCATTAGCATTCAACTTGATGAATGAGTTCATCGAAGATTGAGTCATGGTAATATGTTGGCATTTTAAGGCCAAAGGCATGATATATATATTTTGATTGGGGTTGAAAGTTGTGTTTCTTTCATCCTCAGGGCCATCTTAATTTGGTTGTAGCGGATGACCCATCCATAAAGGAGAATCTTGCATGAGATGAAGGTGATGTCCACCATTAATTCGGTATAAGTGGGAATTCATCCTTAGGACATGCCTTATTTAGATCCCTAAAATCAGCCATATTTGGCCATTCTTTTTCTTAATTGGGATGACAGCCAAGGTAGGATATTTTTCTTCCTAATAAAGCTAACATCTCGGTTTCTTGATTTTGAAGTGACCTATTGTTCAATGTTTAATGTGTGCATAGGAGCTTTTTGATAGGGTTAGCATTAGGTTCTATTGCTAGTTTGCTTGCTATGTCGAGATATAGGCAGAGCATCTCTTCATAACTCCATGCAATCCTTAAACTCAATCAATAGCTTCACTAAATCATTGGTTTCTTTTTTTTCAATAGAAGCGATATATGTTGGTGTGGATCTTCTTTTTGTTCTAGGTTGATTTCTTTGAGCTCTGATAGTTGATTGATCTCCTCTTTGAATTGGTGCATCCTTGACTTCAAAGTCATTTGGATCATCACGAAGTTTAAGCACCTCCTCATATGAGTTAGCATGATTTGAAAAGAACCTATCAAATTAAATGATTGGTGATGACTAGCGTAGTAATCATCTGGACCTTGTATTGAATCCTAGTCTTGATTGTGAATTTGTTGTCCCATAACCTTTCAAAGTAATCGACTATGTTTAGACCAAGCATGTGGAATTAATCCTTTCTTTGCTAAATTAAGAACACAAGGTGAATACCAATCAAAAGGTAATTCTATTAAATCTTTATATGAATCATCCTCAGTTTAGCTTCTTGACTTGAGGATGATGCTCCAAGAAAGAACTTCACCTTTACATTTGTGGAAGACTTGGGGCTTCTTTCTACCAAACCCTCAACTTTTTGTGAGAAAGTGGGGTTAGAGCTAAAGTTCCCAATTGATGCTTCTGTTTCACATATAGACTTCGGATACACTTATGCTTTGCTTAGGAGCGGTCTTCATCTTTCAGCTGTAACTTCACTTGCATGGGGATCTGCAGGAACATTGCTAATCATATATGACTCATCCTTCTAGATTCTAAGTCTATAGATAGTAGGTGTAGTCTGAGTAGGACATAACTCTTTGGATGGCCAATAAGGAGGTCTTCTGTCTCTAGGCATGTCTCTGGATCTACCTCTTCCTTTAGTAGTCATCTATGTTGGAGTAGAGCTGGGTAGAATCTAATGTCAGGCTCTACTTTCTCCTCCAAGTCTATTTCTCTCTCCCTTTTATTTTCTTTCTCATTTCCTTCTTTCTTCTCTTTATGTTTTTCTTTTTCTTTTTCTTTTTCTTTTTCTTTTTTCCTTTTCTTTTTCTTTTATTTTTGAACTTTCACCAAGTTCACGAGAATAGACTTGTTGATTTTGAGGGAGATAGTAGGCATCTCTCATACCTCATGAGCTGTGAATGGCTTAAGATCTCCTTTGATCAGTATTCAATCCCATCATGAACTTCATGCCATGAGAGGATGGAACCACATTGTTATTCTCATGTATCCTCTCCCAAAAGCATTGAAAGATGTATCGAGTCTATAATATGAAACTTGGTGGTAGTCTTCCAATCATCTACTTTCAAATAGAAGAGCCTCTCTCGCCTTGTTCATTGAATCCTCTCAACATCCTCTCTCTTTTGAAAGTTTGGAGATGTCAATCCTCAAAGTAGAGGGTTTTTAGACTCATAATATTCATGATGCACCTTCACAAGAACTCACGGATATCTTTTATCTTCCATCGTAATGTAAAGAGGCGGTTGTGCTTGGTGTCCCTAGAAGCAAGTCTTCATCATGAATGTAACTCCTAGAGTGTCCTCTATTTGAGCTGAGCCTCCTCTTGATTAATGGGCTAAGCATATCCGGATCAAGAAGAGCCTTGATTAGATTCCCTCTCTCTTTAGATAAGATGAGGTGTCATATATATACTTACTTTTACTTTCTAAGATGTGCTAGACATTGTAGTCAACCTTGGCTTGATCCTCCACAAGCATATCCATGGGTGGAGCATCTTGTGGAGGGTTATATCTTCTCTTTAGAACCAATGATTTGCTTACCCTTATCACGAGGTGCCACTAGGAGGTAGAACTTTGCTAGAAGGTTAACCTTGTGACCTCTTGGAATGATGAATTTGTAGGAAGTTCTACCTTCTCATGGGTGTACCTACACTTCTCCTATGGGATCATCAGTCGATGACTCCAAATCAATCTCAATGGGTGAAACTGATTATGGAAAATCCATTTCTAAATCAAAGAGGAATGATGAGAACTAGAGTCATTATTATTTTGTAGACTTGAGAGTTTTGAGAGGAATAAAATCTAGAGTATCAGTGGACAAGATGTAAGTGAAAGCTTTCTTCATTGATTTCTTCTTAGATGGAGGTAATGATAGAAATCTAATAAAGTAAGTAGGAAAGGGGGGTGCCCTTGTCTGCGTCTGATCTTCTTGGGAGGAGCTAGTGGGGGAAGAAGTAGTAGCTGCATGGTGGATGGAGTTTGGGCTTGGACGGTGGTTGCTTGCTATATCAAAGGTAGGCTTGCTTCTTCTTTGACACCTTCTTCAAGTTATCTTTTACAAACTTGACTTCCTTGGTGTTGGAGGTTTGAGTTACTTTTGGGTTTAGAGGTTCTTGATAGAACTTTTTTAGAGGAGGGATATCCCAACCTCCATTTCTTGATTATCTTTTTGAGAACCATCAAATTTGGATTGTTATGTTGATTTTGATTTTGATCTTTGAAGAACCTCATCACAAATTTAGGTTGAATGGGGTTTGAGAAGATTTATGAGGAGGAGAAGCTTTTGATTTTGATTTGACCATACTCACCCAATTTAGGTTGGGTTGGTGGGTTTTAATTTGAGGCTTGGAGAAATATTTTGTGTTTGTGCATCTTGTTTGAAAATATTGATAGTTTGAATGACCTCTACTTAGCAAATTTAGATTTCTAAGAAGGTTGTGATTGTGTTTGAAATATTTTTTTGTGAAGATTGTGTGATATTTTGATTTGAAAATGGGGCTTCTTACTTAACAAATTTGGTATGTTAAGTATGCCACATGTGTTTGATTTATGTTTGATGATGAGACTTTTCATTTAACAAATTTGGTATGTTAAGTGAAAGTTAAATGTGAGATAAATTTTTCTCTTTGAAGATGGGGGTTTCACTTAACAAATTTGGTATGTTAATTGAAAGCCCCAAATGTGTTTGAGATATATATATATTTTTCTTTTAGAATGAGACTCTCACTTAACAAATTTGGTATGTTAAGTGAAGGCTCAAGTGTGGTTTGACATGAAAAATCAGATCCTTATTTAACAAATTTAGTATGTTAAAATAGGGATCAAATGTTCGTTGAAAAGAGTCACTTAACAAATTTGGTATGTTAAGTGAAAGTCAAATGTGTTTATGATTTTGAAAATGAAACTTTCAACAAATTTGGTATGTTAGCGAAAGTCAAATGCTTATGATTTTTTGAAAATGAAACTCTCACTTAACAAATTTGGTATGTTAAGTGAAAGTCAAATGTGTTTGTGATTTTGAAAATGAAACTCTCACTTAACAAATTTGGTATGTTAAGTGAAAGTCAAATGTGTTTATGATTTTTGAAATGAAACTCTCACTTAACAAATTTGGTATGTTAAGTGAAAGTCAAATGTGTTTATGATTTTGAAAATGAAACTCTCACTTAACAAATTTGGTATGTTAAGTGAAAGTCAAATGTGTTTATGATTTTGAAAATGAAACTCTCACTTAACAAATTTGGTATGTTAAGTGAAAGTCAAATGTGTTTTATGATTTTTTTGAAAATGAAACTCTCACTTAACAAATTTGGTATGTTAAGTGAAAGTCAAATGTGTTTATGATTTTGAAAATGAAACTCTCACTTATTTGGTATGTTAAGTGAAAATTCAATGTGTTTATGATTTTATGAAACTCTCATAACAAATTTGGTATGTTAAGAAAGTCAAATGTGTTTATGATTTTTGAAAATGAACTTATTTAACAACTTAGGTATGTTAAATGGAGTTCACTTTGTTATTATGATTTTCAAAAGGGGTTCTCATTTGACTTGGACATGTCAAATGAGCTCCCAATGTGTTTTGAAGTTCAAGACTTTGGCAAGAGTTTTATCAGGAAAAATGCAAATTCAATTTGCTCTACCTTCTCCAAGGGAAGGGGAACTCCCATTTGACAAATTTGGTTATGTCAAGTGGGGGGTTCAAATATGTCTTGACTTCTCTTTTGTGTGTGTATGGTTTATTGCTTTTCAAAAAGAGGAGAAACTTCAACTCTAGCACATGTGAAGTATGCTAAGTGGAGTTTCAATTTTTATATCATGATTTTATTCAAAAATAGAATCTCCATCCAACAAATTTGAGTGTGTGGGATGGGGATAGCCATTTCAAAGAAAATGTGCTTTTGAAAAGACATTAAAATGGTTGATTTTGATTTTGAAAGAACCTTTTATATAACAATCATAGGATTTGTTAAGGTTTGGTTATATGTGTTTGTGAAAATTTCTTACAAACTTTTGTATATCTTTTATTATGTGGATTTTGAAAAGTGCTTTTGGAAAGACATGATATTATTTTGTAGAAGAGTTTTATTCTCTTATTGTTCATGGGATGAACCTTGCCACCATCGAATGGTGAAGAGATTCTTAAGGTCATCTCTATGTTTGATTAATTTTAATTTCAGGATTTTAAGACTACATGAGGGAGGTCTTAAAACTAAAGGATGTTGGCGGGCTTTGCTTAAGGATGAAATAAGCTAGTGCCAATGAAAAGAATGATAGTCTGGCCTATATAAAATATAAGTCCACTATCGATTGGAGACAATAATTGTCTACTAAAGATGGAGAGGAAAAATCCCCAAGTTTTGAAAAAATCTATGGTGTTTATTTTTGGGATGTGGGACAAATCTTAGGGGTATTCTTAAGTGATCATCTTATGAATGATGTATCTAATGGATAATCACTTTGGACTCTCTGATGGGTTGAATATAGATCTTTCCCTACTTTACATGAAAAGTAAAATAAGGGTTTATTTTAAGTTGGGTTATTAAGTTCCTGGAGGGTACATCCCAGGAATGGGAATTCCTTAAGAATACTCGATTAAAGTAGATAAAGGTCTCCAAGAGGTTAAAACTATCAAAGGGCTATTTTAGAAAATCAAATGGGATAGATCAAGGAGAAGACTTATTTTTGGAATCAAAGGGAGAAAGTAGGAAATGCTCATGATACTAGGAAGCTAGTGAGCATTCCAATCTATAATTGGGCTTTATATTTTTTGAAATTTGAAGAAGTTAATTATTTGAGTTGACATTTTATTAGATTGCAGGGCTTATAATAATTCCATAATAAGATTGTGGAAATGCTAGAGGTGGATTTATGCTTTTATAGCCCAAAGAAATACCTCAGATTCTAAACTAAGGGCCTTGGTACAAAATAAAGAGCGACCTAAATCTAAGGCAAAATGGGTATATGGTTTACTTACAAGAGAGAATAAACCACATGCTTGGACTTATTACCACGTGTGGTATAACTCTTCCTTTAAATCCATGTAGGCAAATCTTATGCTTTGCAAGATGGCTGAGCTATTCATTTAGAAAAAAAAAGTCCTTAAACTCACTCCCTAGAGACTATGAGTGGTATGAATCCATGACTTAATCTAATGCAAATTTTATCAAATTTATTTGATTCTTTTGGACTTTTATTTTGACACAACAGATGGGATTTTGTATGCCTAAATGCATGAGAATTTGATTATGGGCCAAATCAAGAGAAAGGGTGTTCTTCCAAAGGCTCATAGGTTAAGCCTTGATTCTCTCAGAGATGGAAGCCCCTCTTAACAGAGTGGAAATAATATGACATGCATGATATTATACATTCATCCATCCTAAGGGGTTGCTAAAATTTTATTATCTTGATTTAATTCCTAGGCTTTTATGTGAGGTTATGAGTTATTTTAAAATTTTAGTTATGAGTTGTTAATTGGGTAGAAAAATTAATTTTATCTAAGAGCTCATCACACATTCAAACATCAATCATAAAGAAACTATGAAAAGCATGATATTCTATACAATCTAAACATCAAAAAAATTTTATAGACTATAAAAGAATAAAAGGCCATTGGTTTGGGTTCATACCCAAAGAGAAAAAAAAGATGGGTAGAAGCTCTTATACAACCATTACAAAATAATATATATGCTATGAGTCTTCTTTTCTTCATTTCTTCTTCTCTTTCTTTTGATTTGATTTGCTCCAAAGGCATCACACCCAGGGACTAAGCCTTACGGCCTTTGCTCATCTAATCCCCATAGCACTAATCTAATTAAATTACATCAAAATAGGAAGTAAATCTACACCGCAAAATGTTAGCTAAACACACCATACAAGCAGTATTATATGAATAATTTGGACTTAGCACCCACACATGGATAACCCACCTCTAACATGGGTTATGAGGGCTAACAACCTGCACAAAGTATTTATATTATATTATATTAAGCACCCCAGACATTAATTTAATACTAACATCGGTCTGAAACATACACCTAAAATCATCTACATATTATCACTAAAACACACATCATACATACAACTAACTTAGCACTAAAGTGGTGACTTAGTATTCTAATGTGTTTAAGGCTTGTAAGACTTTACTAGGCTTCTTTAGTTTAAGTTTCAATTTGGAGTTTGAATTTGTTTAAATTTTACCTTTGGGTTTAATTTAAATGATTTAATGATTTATTTTTTTTATTTCACTTTTATTTGGTTAAAGTGATGTTTAGGTTTTCAAGAATGAAGAGTAGAATGAGTTCCACTTGTTGTGGAACTCACTTCTACATCTAAATCTAAAGAATATAACTAAAGTCCTTAAGTATCTTAATTAGCCCATTTGAATTTGTGTAATTTGATTTGATTTATTTGACTTGATTTAGAATTTAGAATTTGAGTTTGTTTAAGTATTTGATTGATTGATTTTGGATTAGATGTTTTTTTTTAATTGCATCTTGATAATTCAATATCCTTAATATGAAGTTTAAGTTTGTTTAAGTTCATGTGTTTTGGTTGATTAATTTTAGATTAGATGTTTTGATTTAATTAAATCTTGATAATTCAATATCATTTATATATAAATGTTTAAGTTTGTTTAAGTTCATGTGTTTTTTTTTTGGTTGATTAATTTTAGATTAGATGTTTTGATTTAATTAAATCTTGATAATTCAATATCCTTTTAAATTAATATTTAACTCTTTTCTTTGATTATGGTTATGTGATTTAACTTTATGTTTATTTAATTCGATTGTGGTTCATTTATTTGTAGTTTGATGGGATTAATTGATTTATTTTTTTATTTTAATTGGGTTTGATTCTTTGTAATTAGGATTTTATTTTTTGATCACATCCATTTGTCATGTTCATCAAAGTTTGGTTTGTATTTTTGATTTCATACATTTGGTAGTTGATATCTTATTTAAATAGTTGAATGAGATTTGATTTGATTACATATAAATTGAGAATCTTTCAATTTAATTTTTAATCGATTTAATTTGATTTGATTAGCTTTATTGTCATGGGTTTGCTTAGTTCAATGTGATTATGTAGTTTAATTAAGAAATGTATTTATGTTAATCATAAGTATTTTTAATTTTAATTTAGTTTCATATTTAGACTAATGATGTAAATGACTTAATTAGGTTTAATAGGTTTAAAGTATTTAATTGCATTTTGATTGATTAAACTTAAGTTTAATGATTAATTTAATTAACTAATTATTTAAGAGGTATGATTAATTAAAATTAAATAAAGATTTTAATTTTTAATTTGATTTCACATTTATTTAGGTTAATGATATAATTATGAGTTAATGATTTTAAGTTTAAATTAGATTTAAATATTTAATTGAATTTATTTTAATTAAGTTTAATATGATTTAATTAAACCAAATAATATAAAATTAATACAATGAGCAATGATAAGTTTAAATTAGATTTGATTATTATTTAATTGCATTTTATTAATTGCTTAAGTTTAATATGATTAACTTAATTGAAATTAGTTTATTTTAAGTGATTAAATTAATTAATTAAATTTTTTGATTTGGATTAATTAATTTTATTAATTTAGATTTGATGGATTAATTTATTAAGTTTGCAAATTAGTGTTGATTAATTAAGTTTGATTAAAAAAATTAATTAATTAATAATTTTGAAATTTAATTTATGATTTTTTAATTTATATTTTATTTAATTATTGTTATCAATTATGTTTTATTAAGTTTAGTTTAATATAATTAATTGATTAACTTAATTAATTTATTTGAGGGTGTATTATTAAATTTAATTATATTTGGGTTTTAATTTTAGTTAACTTTAATGTAACTTATTTAAATTAATTTGATTAATTAAGATGCTTTATTAATATATTAAATATTAATTATTTAATTAATTAAGTTTGATTATTCATGATTAGGATTTTACTTATTTTAATCATTTTGTTTTTGATTTCATTAACATGTTCAAGTTATTGGTTGAAATATTTAATGTTAATTAATTCATTCCAAATGGATGTGATTTTCATATTAATTAAGTCTTTTAATTTGATTTAGTTTATTTCAAAATGAAAAGTTTCTAAATTTGTTGGATTTTGATTTGATTTAATCTTTTAATTGAATTTTATAAAAATGTTAATCATATTTAATTTAATTTCCCTAAAGATGATATTTTCTGATTTGAATGATTAAAGTGCTGCTATTTTTCGCTTTGATTTAATATTTAAATTTTTTAGATTATATTTTAATTAACTTTAATTGATTAAACCTAATCTGGTATTTATTTGAGGTTCATTAAGATGATCACATTTATTTTTTAAGAGTCCTATGTAAATTGAAGTGATTTAATCCATTTTGAATTTTTTAAAATTTTAATTTTATTTAATTTATTTTATTAAAATGAATAATTTGAACTTCAAATTTAATTTCTCAATCCAAGTCATTTTTCAATTTAAATTTTATGTGCTTTAAATTTAATTTTAATTGAAAATTTAAACTAAATCCATTTTATATTTTGGGAATAAATTAAGAAAATGATTTTACTTCAAACATTAAATTAAGTTCAAAAATTTAGTTTGATGGATTGTTGCTCAAGATAAAACCAAATCATTTTTGTTTTGCAAATTTTGACTGAAAGATTCATTTTTTGAAATCAAAACGATCAAAAGTCATATCGCATGGATCGCATGATCCATGAGATCGCATCTTTTATCTAACTGCGGATTGACGGCGTGAGCCAATGAATGTAGATTTTGAAAAATGAGGTTTCTAAGCCAAAACTTGTCCAAATGGACATTTTGCATTCCCACCAAAAATTTATTTCCTAATTGGATGATTTAAAGTAAAATGATTATATTCTAAAATGAGAAAATTAATACAAATATGCAAATCCTAAGGCACGTTTGAAAATTTACCTCTGTGGATGATTTTCAGAAGATCCTGAAGATCAAAATGTGAGGAAATTGAGTGATCTTTAGCCTTTTTTGGAACGTTTCTTTCTACCACCGCTAAGAGCAAGTTATTTTGAGCTTCAAAGAAGTGGGGAGCTTCCTTTATCTGAATGAAGAGATCTCAAGCCTCATCTCCCCTTTTATACCAAAAATTCAAATATTTTTTGAATTTTTGGCTCCAAATTGATTGCCATCTTGTGTGGTGGGATGATGATTGATTGGACTTAAATTTTGCCCAAAGTCCTCTCTTGTCTATGATTTATATCAAAATATCAAATGATGGGGGTTAAGTGCATGTGATGGGAAAAATTAATGTTATTGGGAATCCATGAGGGGATTTAAATTTTGGGCTTGATCCCAAATGGGTAAGTTTGATCAGCCAATGGGTTTTGCTTGGTTGTGGATTTGGCCCAATTGGGTCATATTTAACAAATCAATTTGACCAAAATTGGCCAAATTAGTTTGGGGTTATTCACATTTGACAATTAATTTAATGTGGTCTTGGTTTGAATTAATTTGGATTTAATTTTTGATTTAGCAAATTATCCAAAGAATTTAATGCTCAAGTTTAACAATTGGGTCATTGGATCAAATTAAGTTTAATTGGACCAAGTCACCAAATTGGAATAATTGAGACATTGGTGTAAATCAATTGGTTCAAGATTATGATGGTCTTTTGAATTGGCCAATTAGGCCAAATGTGGTTTAGTGGCTTTCAAGTGATCAAAATCATGGTGGAAGATTTTGTGAGTTTAGTTCAATCCAATTTAAAGATTAGACACTTAAATGGGTCCCTTTAGGTTGTCAACCAATAATAAATTGGGTTTGGTTTTGGTTTAATCAAGCTAAATAAAGCCTTGATTAAATATAAATCACTTAATCAATTGGATCTAGATTTTGATCATTTAAATGAAAGGTTGGCCTAATTTGGGTGACTTAGTCATTGATGATTATAAAATATTTATATTCGATGACCTAATGAATGATTTCAATTTATTAAAGTTTTATTTTAAGGCTTAAGTCAAACATTTTTAAAGTTTACGTATTGAGTTTTTTCATGTTTTGCATTTAATTGTTATCAGAATTTTCTGAGCACTTAAATTAATTAGTTGATGAATTATTTAAGCTTGAATGATTCTTATTAGAAGGTTTAGATTAATTGATTTAGGTTTTACACCATTTGTTCAATGAGTTGAGGCTCATTCAATAATGCTGATTGATTCATGGCTACTGGATTGGCTATTTAGAATATAAATATGAAATATGGGCAACACTTAAATGCAGTCGATAAATTTTTTTTTGAAAAATAGAATCTCATCTATTAAACATAAATGTATGAAATCAAGGCCATTGTTTGACCAGAGAACTAAGTAGGAACCCTCGCTACAAAGCCATGTTGTAGGTGTCCAAACTAGTTATACTAGTTATTCTTAAATATATATAGATGTATAAACATAAGAATAAAATCATGCAAAAGTTGGATTTTATTTAATAATTGATGGGAATGAATTAAAGCTCTATCCAAATTCTAATATCAAAATGCATAAGAATGAAATCAAACGGCACGCCATTGTTAAAGACTAGTGGGAGAGGTGAAGACCTCCTTGGGGCTACTTAAATCCTTACATCCCCAGAATGTCCACACTAATATACCCACTAACATTCATACTTATGCAAATTAACATATAAATGAAAGAAGAAAATTCACTTCATACACAAAGCTTATATTCACATGCGCCTCCTATGTATATATAACTAATGTCACAACATGTATTATTATTCATTAAGAAGCTTTTGAAAATACATTTGAGATTTAATAGTAATAATAGCCACACATATTTTTAATTAATTCAACACATACAAATTTGACATAAAGGAAAACATTTATTTTAACTGATTTTTTGAAGAAATAAATGCATGACTACAAATGGTTGTGGTAGAATTAAATATTCCTACCTTCAGCTTTCCCCTTTTCTTTTAAAGAAGAGGATAAATAAAAATAGAAATATTTATGCTTTTGTGAGATGCCACATAGATCCGCAGATATACTTATTAGGGTGATCGTGTATGACATTGAGGATAGGTGTACTTTCTCGAAAGATAGAAGTCACTACCTTACAATGGACCTGATCACCAAAATAAGGACTCCTAAGGACGTTGAGTCTTCAAAGTGTACCAGAGATTCTTCCCCTACTTTACATGGAAAAGTATTTTAAACTAGGTTCATTAAGTTCCCTACATGGGCAAGCCCCCATAGTTAATTACAACCTAAGGAATGGGGATACCTTAGGAATACTCTCGATTAAGGTAAATGATCGTTCTCTCCAAAAATTTCAATAGGTATGACTATCAATCTATTGGTTTATTTTTAGAAAGTCAAATGGGATCGATCAAGAGGAAGAGTTCTTATCGAAGCCAAATGAAAATAAGTAAGAGATGCTTAGAATACTAGGAAGCCTAGTAAGCACCTTAAACTACTTATGGTTGGGCTTTATATTTTTGAAATTGAATTAGTTTGTTTGAGTGGAATTTTATTAGAATGTTAGGGCTTATAATTTCATAATACAATATTATGAAAATGCCTAAGAGGTGAGGATTTATGCTTGTAGCCTGAAAAAGGGAGAAGCAACCTCAGAACCTAAATCTAGGGAGCTTTGGCGAGGGCCAAAAGCACAACCTAAATCTTTCAAGACATGTTTAGGAAAGATGAAAGATAACCCAAGAGGCATCTTATCCTTCTTTCACAACATGAAAATAAATTAAACACAATTCACTAGCCCTACTACAGTAGGTGTAAGAGAACCCAAGCAACATCCTGTCCTCCTTTAACACAAACACATCTATTGTCTCCATTATTTTGATGGGAGCAAGCCCCTACACACTCACTCACCTGCTAGGACTGATGTGTTACCTAGCTAATGCATCACCCAAGTGGTATTTTGTTCAGGAAGATGTGAGTCCTCATGCCTTCTTCCCTGACTTGGTCAAAATTGACGCCTTGTTGGCATTATCCGTACTGGTGGTCTCAGAACTACATAAATCGAAGCCACTGATCCGCAAAAAATTAAAGAAACTTTGACTTAGAACTTCAACTTCAAAAGAAATCCAATCCATCTTTTAAACGGATTCTGCTTATGCCAGTTCAAATTCATCTTTCCCCGTTACCCATTAGTACGGAACAAGACTTGAGCAATGATCGATCAATGAAAAAAAAGGTCTCCACAGGTATAGAATCGAAGTTGACCATCCATGCTGGGTCGCACCTGTGACCAGAAAAGACCAATTGCTAAGGGTGAAGACCAATTAACACCGGAAAGAAAGCCAAAAGCTCAAGACAAGAGTCCTTTCAAGTCAGGAATGCCCTCTTGCAAAGTGCAAAGGGAATCAGTGATCACAAGAGTATGGAACGCGGAATGTAGGGACAATAAGAAAGAAAATCTGTAAGCGAGAATTCTCGGCATTAGTGTTGAGACGTAAAATGCTTATCTCAGGATCAAAGTGGTAGTCAATCTATTCTATGACCGCTATTCGATGATTGTTCAAAGTTTGTTTGAAATTAGCCTATCTTTGATAGCTTCAGAACCTAAAGAACTGGCTGACTGGATCCGCCTTTAGACTAATCTTGGGTTCATCAATGAAACCTTCGTAAGAACAAGAGTTTTCTCTGTAGTGATCGGGTGGAGAAGAAAAGTCTAAAGTCTCATGCTATGACTTCCTCAAGGAAGACAAAGAACCAAGCATTCCCCTTCAACCGCCAATGGTGTGAATGAAGTAAAGACTGAACTTGAATTGGGGGGGTAGTTAAGTGTCAGAATAAACCGCTATAGATCTCCTAATCTTTGTAGTTCAGCATCTGGGATTAGTTCAAAAGGGTATCGAGTGATTATAGCAAGCTCACCTCCTTTTTTCTTGGGCTAAAGCTAGCTCATCCTAATCTAGTGGGAATTCATGTCGGCTCACGGCTCAAATGAGTCAAAGCCTTTCATCTTTCCTTTGTTGTTGGATGTCTCTAGCTTTAGTGACTTTCTCCTCTAAAGTGTCAAGTTCCGCCCTCTAACTTCATTCTCTCATAGCACCTTTTACAAAACCTTATTCCCCTAGCACCTTCTTTAGATCTTCTAACTCTTTGAATGCCTATCCCCGCTCCAACCAAGAGGACTCTCCCATGTAAGAATGTAAGAGATTTTGATAGAGTGTACTACTTAAGGTCAAGTAGCTCGATATTTCACTTGAAAGGATTCTCTTCTATTTAGATCTTTCAAATAGTGATGTAATTCATTTTGAATCAAAAAAGAGAGTCAAGTTCACGAAGCACTGGATGAGAAAGAAGAGAGAGCTACATACCCTTGTTTGGAACTAGCTTAGTATAGGCATCCCCACTTCCACCTAAATAGCTTGAACCATAGATGCTAGTCTAGACTCATAATGTTCACTAATGCACCTGGATCAACTAATACCCTAGAGAGTATGAATTTCCCCATATCCACTGTGATGTAGAGGAGACGGTTGTGATCTATTTCCCCCAAAAGGTCTTCATTGATGAATATAACTCCATGGTCTTCTCTTGAATAACATGCCTCTTTTCTAATAATGGTCAGCTGAGCTAAGCATATTTTTGGACCTAGAAGGGCCTTGATCAATGACTCCCTCATCTCATTGGATAAGACAAGGGCATCATATATGCTTAGTCTAGCTCACGACTTTCTCAAGTGAGCGAAGACATTTGTAGTCAACTTTGGGTTGGTCCTTCATAAGCATATTCATAGGTGGAGCATCCTGTGGAGGGGCTACTTGATTACTAGAACTAATGACTTGCTTACCTTTATCCTGAGGTGCTAGCCTAGAAGGTAGAACTTTTTCATTATGGAGGTTGACTTCAGTGACTTCATGAGATGGTTTAGTGAAAAGTTCTAGTTGCTCATAAGGTTCACCTACAACTTTTCTATAGGATCATCAGAGTCAGATGACTCCAAATCAATTTCAATGGGTGAACCTCAATGATTCAGGAATGGAAAATCCATTTCTAAATTTGAAGAGGAATGAACGGAACTAGATTTATTATTAATAATTATGCTTGGAGAGTTTTCTATAGGAATGAAATCAGGCAGATCATTAGAAGTGACACAAATGTAAGTGAAATCTGCTCGCTTCATTGATTTCTTAGATTTGGATGGAGGTACAAAGTAAAAATCAAGTAAAGTATGGGGAGTGAGGGATTTGTCACTCCTCGATAATACAAATGTAGAAGAAGAGTTGGAGGAGGAACTAACAACATTGGTAAGAGCTAGAAGGGTTGGACAACTATACTATCCCGCAAGTGGAGGTCACACTGCTACTATTGGGCTTCTACCTCTCTCGAGTTGTCCTTAGCAACTTGCAAACCTTCCTTGGAGTTGGAGGTTTGAGCTACCTTAGGCACCTGCATGGGTAGTTTCTTGATCTTAGAAATGATTTTCTTGGAGGTTTGGGATAAAGAAATATCTGAAATTTCCTTTATCTTAAGAGGATCGCATGTATCCCCAAGGATTACTATAACAGAACTAGAAAATTATTCTAATAGATACACCTTGGGGATGACAATGGCACCCAGCTTGTAGCTATGCTCAAGTCAATCCTTAAAGGTAATGCAATCTTCTAAAACATGGCCTAACATGTCATGGTAGGGGCAATAGTTTGGATCATGACTCTTGCCCACTTCCTCTAGCCTCTTAGGCTTTGGTAGCTAGAAATTAGGCTTCTTTAAGAGATTCTTAAAGATCTTCCTAACTACTTCCCTCTTAAATGAATAAAGCTTATTCTTTCTATCAGCAAGAGTAGGTAAGTAATAGCTACCTAGAGGTGGGTAGGGATACTTATTTTGATGATACTGATGAGGAGGCAATGGTGGTGGCCACTGTGGAAACTGAGGTAGCTGGTATAATGGTCGAGGTGGCGAGGAGTCAGCTTGAGGGTTTATGATGAACCCTAGCGCTCTTATCAACATGACTAACCTTGGCTTCTTCTCAAATGCTCTCTGAGATTTGGGCTTAGCTGACTGGTCCTAGAGAGGCAACTATTTGGCTTCCTCTTGTAGATTAGCCACCTTACTAATTAATTTCTCAAAGGTTTTGATTATAAAACCCTTATGCATGAAAGCAACCAGGCATGGATGTTCTTCAGAAGAATCTCTATGGTGTGTTATTCAGACAGCTGTGATTCACATTTCAAACTCAGGTTTCGTGACTTGAGAATATAATTAATAAAGGACTCGTTGGGGGCTTGTGTCGCTACAATAATAACGCCTATAGTAACCCTTTGATGAGCTCCAACAAACCTCTTGATGAAGAGGTGCTCCAACTCAGCAAATATCTTTACCGAACTGTTAGGCAATTTGGCATACCAATTATACGCAACACCCACTAAACTACTAATAAACAATCAGAAAAGAAGGGCATCACCTCCACCGACATTACAGCAACCGGCCCTGAAATGTGCAATATGTTGGTGAGGGGTCCCACTACCATCAAAGATTTTGAGAGAAGGAGGCACAAAACACTTAGGATATTAGACTGCATCAAACTCTTTCAGATAGGGTCTACCCTTTGGAATATATGAGCCACCTCGAACTTGCACCAGTGCTTCCCTCAGGTGTTGTTCCAACATTTGTTTGATATCTTCTCATGCATGGAGAAATTATTCACTACCTTCCTATACAAGCTACCACTATCTTCCTCTATGGGAATGCATCTTAAGATGATCCGAGGTATGTTAACTCGCTACTACTGCTAAGGAAATCAAAGTTTTACAATGTTGAAACTACCGCCATCAACTCCTCAATTTTCTCCCCATCTTCTCGATGTGATCATCTCTCTATTTAAGCTAGAGGAATAGGTGTTGAGTTGAATAGACAGTGTCATCCTCTTCAATCATAATACCTTCCTAACTATACTGATCTCTATGGAGGGAGCACCTATTATCGACCATGTGAACCTTAGCCGAGTCCTCCAAGAAATCATCCTCATTGGGGTCAAAACTGACCTTACACTCATCCTGATCGGAGCAATCACTCTGAAAGATATGTCCCTTATCTATAAAGTACTGTGCTAGAATGTCATCTAAGGAACAGTTTAACTGGTCGGTATGAACACTCATGACCGATAGTAGGTGATGCTCACCAGAAATGCATCGACACTGCCACACTAGAGTGCTATCTCGAGGACTATGCTCGTTAGAAGATACATGCTCATGACTAACTATCGATGGAGTGCTATCTCTGGGGGGATCTACTAGCATAGGGACTGTAGAACTATCTCTCTTCCCCTCTAGTACTGCTAATATTGTCAACTGCAATGGAGGTGGAGGAAAGATTATGGTGCTCTTGGGGTCGTTATTCCTTCTTTACCACGGTTGAAGTAGAAGGTCGAGAAGGAGAGCTCAACCTCACCTTAATTGGTGGAGTAAAAGGAATAGGACCCTGATGCCATAATTAAATCACCAACGGGGCTTTCTTCTACTCTGATGTTATCTTATGTGCCTTAGCGGACATAGGGGATGTTGGAACATGCACTGGTGAAGGCGGACAAAGAGCAATGCAGTGTGGTGGAGACATCGCTACCGCCGCCAGAGCTCTCCCTTGCAATGACTGCCTCGTGGAGTACTATGTTGTTGGTGACTTATAGGACTTAGAAATCCACAAGAGAAGAGGATGTCGACTGTCGGGCATACCTCCTCCTCTCTCTCCTATCTACCTACACTGCCACTCGAGCCTCCACGTATCTAGCTATATGTATTTAATCCCTAACGCTCCTAGGGATCAAAGACCTCAAGTTGAACAATGCACTAGACTCTAAACATCTGTGAGCTCTACTTATTTGGTGAATAACTGAATGTAATCTAGCGTAGGGCCTCCTCCTCTCCCTAACGGTTCTCATAATATGGTGGTGGAGGTGATGCCCAATCCTCCTCCATCCTTGAGAGGGATGGAATCTACTACCACTAAGTAAATGGGAGACCTCTCAGGGTAAACTCTCCTCTACAATATGGGATGCTACCTATGCCTCTATAGCAGCTCGCTTGTGATGTCGCTTAACCTTATGGCTCTTGGTGCTATGTAGAGTTGAGCTGACTGAGCCAACCCATCTCAAAGGTAAGGGAGACTATCTCAAAGGCCAATATAGCCTTCCCCTTTGAGGGGACCAATGAGGAGGTGTCAGCCCTCACCAGGGAAACAAGATGAACAACTAATGGAATGGATAGGGGAACTACTGACACTGCTGGTGCTACCACTAGAACTGATCATGCTAAAGTTAATGCTCTCGTTGTGGGGACCTTTACTGCGTTCCTCTTTAGTGGAGGGAACTCAAAATCAGAAGGCATGTCAAAGCAAACAAGTGGTGTCTATCCCGCCACCTCCTCTTTATTGAATATCCCCTCACAAGTAACTCGCACTCAATGCAACAAATCAATGACCCATGCAAGGTGGTTCTTCTCCCTTTGGAAAGAAAGCCAAGCCATCCTAATACATCTCCCAACAGTGAATGCTACTATCTCCTAAGTTAATGATTTATTCATCAAATAGGTCATCACTAAGTGGGGAATTAGCAGGAAGTAGGTGTGCTACTAAAAAATATGCTAGAGCTTGTCCTGTCACCGTATGGAGGGGTACAAATGTGATGTCAAAATATGACAAAATCATGGACCAATGTGCCAACATTCTGGATAGTGTCGGCTATGTCATGAGATATTGTAATGGATTGATATTACAGATCAGATTCACCTTATGAGAAGACATGTATTGTCGTAGCTTTTTAGGATGCAAAAATTAAAGATAGGCAGTGCTTTTCAATGAGTGCGTAATTTGCCTCAGTAGGGCTAATCGAGATAGTAGAGCGCATCATTCTCTTGTCATTGGTTTCAAAATCAACAAGGAGTCATCTATTAAAGAGATATAGTATGGTATTTGCCCAGATAAAGGTGTTAGAATGGCAAAGATCATCAAGTTTGTTTGATGTCTTAAAAGCATCGATACTCATCCCACTTGAACTTGGCATCCTTTTTGACAAGTGCTGAAAATGATTGGCATCTTCTTGACGTTGAAAATGAAGGCCTTAGATACCCAACCACCTTGAAATGATCTAAGTTGAGTTAGACTTTAGTGGCATTCTAATATCTTTGATCTTCGATCAATTTCTATTCTCAAGGTGGACAACAACAAACCTAAGGAATTTCCTTGAAGCTACTCAATGCACACTGGGATTCATTTTGAGCTTAGATTATCTTAACCATTTGAAAACTACTCTCAGGTCAAAGAGATGGTCTTTTTTTTTTTAACTTTTGACTACAAGATCATCAATGTAGCATTCTACTTGATGATGAATGAGTTCATCGAAGATCCGAGTCATGGCCCATTGGTATGTCACTGCACTTTAGGGTCAAAAGGACCTAAAGATTCTTATCGGGTTCAAAACAGGTGTTCTTTCATCCTGGCCATCTTTATTTGGTTATATCTATATGAGCCATCCATGAAAGAGAAAACTATATGACATGAGGCAATGTCCACCATCAATTTTAGTATTCGTAGTGAAAATTCATCTTTTGGACATGCCTTATTAGATCCCTAAAATTGATGCATATGTGAATTTAGCCATTCTTTTCTTAAGATGACAGACTAACCAGGTGGATATTTTCTTCCCGAAGCCAAAGATCGATCGCTTCTTGACTTCAAAAATGACTTGTTGTTCAATGTCAAATCGCATGCGTCTAGGAGTTTGCGTGATAGTGTTAGCACTAGGTTCTATTGCTAGTTTATGGACTACTATGTTAAGAGATAAATCAAATATCTCTTTGTAACTCTATGCGAAGTAGTCTTTAAACTCAGACAATAACCTAACTAAGTCATCAGTTTCAGTATTATTCATCAAAGAATTGATGTATGTCAGACGTGGATTGTCTTCAGTTCCAAAGTTGATTTCTTTAAGCTCATCGATGGTTGATCTGATCTCATCCTCAAACTTTGGCAGTGCATCTCTGACTTCAAGATCATGTGGATCATCTAAAGTTTTTAAACACACCTTCTCATATGAGTTAGCAAGATTTGAAAATAACCTATCAGATTCTAAAAGATTTTTGGTGACTAGGTAATGATTGTCATCATCGATTGGACCCACTATATTGAATCCTAGTCTTGGGCTTGATTGAGGATGTATGCTTTGGTTATCGCACAACCTTTCAAAATAGTTTGACATGTGTTTAGACCAAGTATTTGGGATTAATCCCTTCTTTGCTAAATTAAGAACACAAGGTGAATACCAATCAAAAGGTAATTATATTAAATTTTTATATGAATCATCCTCAAGTTCTACATCAGCTACCTAAGTTGAGGATGATGCTCCCAAAAAAGAACATCTGAACTCTCTCATATGTGAATGACTTAGGGGCTTCCTTAACTACCAAACCCTCAACTTTCTGGGAAGAGAGTGGGGTTAGAGCTAAGGTTCCCAACTGGCTCTTAACTATTTCAAATGCAGACTTGGATACATTTATGCTTTGTTTTGGAGCCCCATCTTCATCACTATCATGCTCCAATGTCACCTCAAAAGGGATCCATTGCTGAGAAGAGTTGGTTTGTGTGCTAACCACATAAGACTCATCCTCTAAACTATATTCTAAGTCTATGTAGATGACAATTGTACTCCTAGTGGCTGGAACATACCTCCTATTGGATGGCCAATACAAAGGTTTTCCACTTCGGGGGCTACCTCTGAACTGTCCTCTACCTCTACCTAGTGGAGGTCAGGTCATCCTATCCATATGTTCGAATGGAGTAATGATTTGTGGGTGGAATCTAATGTCAAGCTTTATATCTTCCCCTAAGTCTATATATCGCTCTATTTTTTTCTTTTCTATTTCTTTTTTTCTTTTTCTTTTTCTTTTTCTTTTTCTTTTCTTTCTTTTTACCCCTCTTGGGGATCTTGAATAAACTCATGAGAATGGACTTGTTAGTTTTGGGTAAAAAATAGGCTACATCCTCATATATCCCGACCTCATGAACTGTGAAGGGCTTGAGATCTCCTTTGAAGCAGTACTCAAATCCACCTCTCATGAATTTCATGCACTGATGTAGAGAGGATGGAACTATATTATTCTCATGTATCCACGGTCCCCCAAGCAAAGCATTAAAAGATGTACTCGAGTCTATGATATGAAACTTAGTTCCAGTCTTCCAATCATCTATCTCTAATTGAAACCCTATGAAACCTATGGCCCTCTCACATTGTTCATTAAATTTTCTCAATACCATCATCTCTTTTTGGAGTTTGGAGATGCCAATCCTCAAGTAGGAAATGGTTCTTAATCTCATAATGTTGACTAATGCACCTTGGTCAACAAGAACTCTTGATATCTTGTATCTACCAACGTCCACAATAATGTAAAGAAAAGAAAGTCTTCATCATTAAATGTAACCCCTAAGATGTTCTTTGATCTATATGCCTCCTCTTTAGTAGTAGTCAGCTAAGCTAAGTATATCTCTAGATCAAGCAGAGCCTTGACTAGAGATTCTTTCATCTCTTTGGATAAGACAAGGGCATCATATATGCTCAACTTAGCTGGCAACTTTCCAAGATGTGCTAGGATATTATAATAAACTCTGACTTGGTCCTCCACAAGAATATGCATAGGTGGAGCATCCTGTAGAAGGGTTATTTGCTCACTGGAACCAATGACTTATTTACCTTATATCAAGGTGCTATCCTAGGAGGTAAAACTTTGCGACTATGTTGACTTCAGTGACTTCTTGGAATGATGAACTTGTGAAAGTTCTACCTTCTCATCAGGCATACCTACAGCTTCTCCTATGGGATCCTTGGAGTCAGTTGACTCCAAGTCAATCTCAAGAGGTGAACCCAATTGATTTAGAAAGGGAAAGTCTGATTTTGAATCAGAAGAGAGTGGATCGAAATGACTAGAGCTATCATTATTATTTTCTAGACATGGAGAGTTTTTGAGAGGAATAAAATATAAAGTATCAGAAGTGGACAAGATGTAAGTGAAAGTTTCCTTCATTGATTTCTTTTAGGTGGACGTACATGATAGAAATCTAATAAAGTAAGCGGGGTAAGGGATTTAATGCCCTTGATCACATGCTTCTACGTAGAGGAGCTAGTGGAGAAAGAAGTAGTAGCGCAATTATGGATGGAGGTTGACCTGGTGGTTGCCACTTCCCCAAGTAAGGTGGACTTGTTGGTGTCACCTTCTTCAAGTTGTCTTTAGCAACTTGCAAACCTTCCTTGATGTTGGAGGTTTGAGCTACTTCAGACACATATAGGGAGAATTTCTTGATTTAGAAACTACTTTTTTTTAGGTTGTGGATAAGGCAATATCCCAACCTTCTTTTATCTTAAGAAGATCACAAGTTTCCCCAAGAATTACTCTAATAGAACTAGAATGTTGTTCTAATAAGTATTCTTTAGGGATAACTATGGCGCCTGATTGGTAGCTATGCTCAAGACAGTCCTTAAATGTAATATAATCCTCTAAGACATGACTAATCATGTGGTGGTAGGGGCAATAGATCATCACTCTGCCCACTTCCTTCCCTCCTGGCTCAATTGAAAGTCGCTTTAAGAGATTCTTAAAGATTTTCTAACCACCTCCCTCTTGAATGAATATGGCTTATTCAATTTATCAATAAGAGTAGGTGGGTAATAGCTACCTAGCGAGGTAAGAATACCGCTATTGGGTACATGATGTGGGAATGGCCATGGCAACCGGTGGCAATGATGAGTGGTAGAGAGGAGGTGAAAAGGAGGCTATTGAGCTCGTGGTCTTGTACTAGACTCGCTCCTCTATCCAATCGACACAACTATCCTTGAGTTCTTCAAACACCTTCTACGATCAGAGATGATTGGTTGGGAAAGGGTAACTATTTGTCCTCTTCTTATAGGCTAGCTTTGTTAATTAGTTTCAAATGTTTGATGGTAAAGCCCTTAAGCATGAAGGCGAAGTGCCATGAATATTCTTGAGAAGAATCTCAATGGCATACTATTTGATAGGCTCAGATTTCATGCACAGCGCCTGAGAATATAATAAAAAATGGACTCATTGAGAGGTTGAGTCGCTACAATAAGATTACCTACAATTACTCTTTGATGAGCTCCAGCAAACCTCTTGATGAAGAGGTGCTCCAACTCAAAGAAAACCGAGTATACCAATCAAATACAATCCCTACTACTGATAAAAGTCGAACAATAATGCGTTACTACCACCGTCATTGCAACAACTAGTTCTAAAATGTGTAATATGTTGATGCAAGTTCCCATTGCCATCAAATATTTTGAAGGAAGGTAGCACAAAACCCTTGGGTATCAAACTACATCAAATTCCTTTCGGTATGGTCTACCCTTTAAAATAGATGAGCTCCCCAGCTTGCGATCGCTTCCTTCACTACTCTACCATACTTGATATCCTTTTCATGCATGGAGGTGCATCTATAACCTTCCTATGCAAACTACCAATGTCATCCTCGGGTGTATAGGATGCTGGGTATGTTACCATGGATGATATCATGGGAGACGGATGTAAAATTAGGGTTGAGTTTTGCAATGCTACAACTACTGCCATCAACTCCTCAATCTTCTTCCTCATCTGGTCAATGTGATCATCTCTCTATCTAAGCTGGTGAAGGAGGTACTGAGTCGAGTGAGAAGTGCCACCCTCCTTGAACACAACACCTTCCTGGGTGTGATCCTTGTAAGGATGCTTGAGTCTCAACCATGTGGACCTCAACTGTATCATCCAACATGTCATTTTCATCGGGATTGAAGCTGACCCTACCTTCATCTTGATCGGAGCAGTCATTCTTGAATATCTATCTCTTCTTGGCAAAGTAATAAGCTAATATGTCATCTAATGACCACTATTATGCTGGATGGTCGGGAAATACCCATCGAGCTAGTAGACTATGCTCCCTCTATGCAATGGAAACTTCCTACTATCAATACTTCCTCACCAAGAGGATCAAATTTCATGGGGACTGTGTATATGTTTGTCCCTCTCTCTATCTTTGTATGCTGAGGTAGTGGTGGTACAACGACGATGCTCTTGGGTCGCCACTCTGCCACCACTTGAGGTAGGATCGAGTGGGGAGGTCAATCTCACCTCGAATGGATGGAATGGATGGAGCGGATCACGAGGATCTCTTCATGGGGCTTCTAAATAGTGGGTGATGATGCTATGAGTGATGGTGGATGATGAGGAGAGCGTGATGGAAACACTAACTACCTCAATGGGATATCTCTACTGCAAGTTATGTCGAAAAATAATCTATCTCGAATGATTGGAGTAAATGATTGGGAAAATCCATTAGAGCAAGGCTCATACTACCTGCATACCTCCATCACTCTCCTCCTCGAAAGTAGAGAGCCTCCTCTCTCTCTCTCTCTCTCTCTCTCTCTCTCTATGGATACCCTAACACTCTTAGGGATCATCGATTGTAAATCAAATAAGGTACCACACTCTGAGCATCCATATGCTCTACCGACCTGTCGTAGAATAGTCCTAAGTCTGGTGTAGGGCCTCCTATGCTCCCTAACCAGTGTCTCATGGTATGCTGGTGGTGGAGGATAAGCAGCAATCCTCAAGTAATCTTCCTCTCAGAAGGGGGAGAGGAACCTACCACAAGTGGAGAGGTCTCATGGGAGAACCCTCCTCATCTACATGTGAAGCTGTCAAGCTCTCGCTGCATGCTCTCGCTTAATCTTTTGATTTTTATTGTGGTGTTGAGTACTAGTGAGCAGGGCAGAGTGAGAACTAGTACCTACCTCGAAAGTGGAGGAGAGTATCAGAGGCTAAGATAGCCTTCCCCTTTGGGGTGACCAACGAAGAGGTAGCAGCTCTCATTGGAGCTATGATAGGGGCAACTAGATGGGAAGGTGTTAAAACTATCACATAACAGGGCATGAGAACTACTATGTTCTCTCTCTTGGAGGAAACTGAGATGGGATATCAGGTGGATGAGTGGCATCATCCCACCTCACCTCATTCTAACGGTGGTGAGGACCCCTCACAAGAGGACCCCTCAAAGCCACAACCGAAATGGATTAAGTGTGCTGCATTAGTCATGGTAAGATTGGCCTGATCCAAGGCCATATCTATACCAGAGGGGAAAGTAAAGATGAACTTGCTGGGAGCCATGATCACTATATTGATTGAAAGCTAGACTGACTAACTGTACTGAAGTCACTGCATTTGTTGAAATAAGATTGAGTCAAACTCTTGCATTGATGTTTGTCTTCAATCGTAAATTTATATACTTAATTTGGAATTTGGACCCACACTTAACAAATTTAGGTATGCTAAGTGGGGTTCAATTGAATTTTGGTGAGATTTTTGATATTTGGAGGGGAGACTTTGCCATATGATTTTGATTTAAAACCCATACTCAACCAATTTAAGTAAGTTGAGTGGGGTTCAAATATTTGTAGAGACTTTTGAAGATGTTTGCATTATGTTTCTTATTTGAGAATTTTGATTTGGAAAATTTTACTTGCAAATTTAGGTATGCTAAGAAGAGGTTTTGATTATGTATCTTAAAAATTCTATGAAGATATCCTTGCTTGTGATGATTGGTCATGTGTGTGATATATGTTGATTTGAAAATGGAGCTTCTTACTTAACAAATTTGGTATGTTAAGTAGAAGCCAAATGTGTTTGATATATGTTTGAATGAGACTCTCACATAACAAATTTGGTATGTTAAGTGAGAATCAAATGTGAAATGATTTGAAAATGAGATTCTCACTTAATAAATTTGGTATGTTAAGAGGGAGTCTAATATGCTTATGATTTATGAAAATGAGATTTTCACTTAACAAATTTGGTATGTTAAGTGGAAATCAAATATGAAATGATTTGAAAATGGTATTCTCACTCAACAAATTTGGTATGTTAAAAATAGGATTCTCACTTAACAAATTTGGTATGGAAAAAATGTGATCTTACTTAACAAATTTGGTATGTTAAGTAGAGTCAAACATGATATGATTTGAAAATGAGATTCTCCCATAACAATTTTGGTGTGTTAAGTGTGAATCAAATGTGATTATGATTTAAAAATGATATTTTCTCTTAACAAATTTGGTGTGTTAAGTTGGAATCAAATGAGATATGATTTTGTATCTCAAAAATGGGACTCTCCCTCAACAAATTTGGCATGTTAAGTAAGAGTCAAACAAGATATGATTTAAAAATGAGATTCTCACTTAACAAATTTGGTATGTTAAGTGGGAATCAAGTGTGATATGTTTTGTATTTTTTTGAAAATGAGACTCTCACTTAACAAATTTGGTATGTTAAGTGGGAGTCAAATGTGATATATTTTGAAAATGAGATTCTCACTTTAACAAATTTGGTATGTTAAGTGAGAATCAAATGTGATCATGGTTTCAAGATTTTTTAAAAGAGAAATTCTATTTGACAAATGCAAGTATGTTAAATAGATTTCAACTTGATTTGAAAGAAAGAGGAACTCCCATTTGACAAATTTGAGTATGTCAAATGGGGGTTCAAAATGTCTATTAATTTCATGTGTGTGATTTTTTGCTTTTGAAAAGAGGGAAACTTCAACTCTAGCATAAGTGAGATAAGTTAAGTTAAGTTTTAATTTTATGTTATGATTTTATTTGAAAGTAGAATCTCTATTCAACAAATTTGAGTATGTTGAATGGAAATAACTATTTTAAAAAGTGCTTTTTTGAAATTAAATTCTATGCAAAAAAAAAAAATCTTTTATTATGTGAATTTTGAAGAAGTGCTTTTAGAAAGTGACATTTTGCAAAAGAGTTTATTTTCTTAAATATAAGATAAACCTTGCCTCACCAAGCTAGTGGTGAGGAGGTTCTAAGTTTTTATCATCTCCTTTCATTAGTTAATTTTACCTTTCACCTATTGGGGGACCTAATAGGGGTTTCAAGCCCTACAAGGAGTGAGGTCAAAACCTAAAAGAAGCTAAAGAATGAAATAGGCTAAGTGCCAATGGAAGGAAAGATAGTCTTGGACTCATATGAAATACAAGTCCACTATCGATGCTTGGAGATAATAATTGTCTACTAGAGATGGAGAGAGGAACCATCCCTAGCAGAGTCGCCAAAAAAATCTGTGGTGTTTGTTTTTGATTATGTGTATGGGGGACACCACGCATATTTGAGGGTATACTAGGTGAGGGTATGACATCAATGAATAGTGCACTATCTAAAGATAGAAATCACTACCCTACAATGGACCTAATCACATTAATAAGGACTCTAAGGCATGGTGGGTCTTGAATATACTAGAGATTTTTCCACTACTTTACATGGATGAATAAAGGGGTTTATTTAAACGGGTTCTAAAGTTTCTATGGGGCAAGCCCCATAGTTATATCCTAAGGAAGGTGAGTTCCTTAGGAATACTCTCAATTAAAGTAGGCAATCATTGTCTCCAAAGATTCCAAAGATTTCAAAGATGGGACAATCAATAAATTAGCTCCATTTGAAAAATCAATCCGGATAGATCAAAAAGGAAAGACTTATTATCAAAGCCAAAGGAAGATGATTAGAGAATTCTTATGATACTAGGAATCCTAATAAGCATTCCAATCTATCCTATGGTTGGGCTTTATATATTTGAAGTTGAGAAGAATTATGTATTTGAGTTAAAATTTTATTAGAAAATAGGACTTATAAATCCATAATACAAGGTTATGGAAATGCTTAAGAGGTAAGGATTTATGCTTGTAGCCTAGGGGAAACAACAACCTCACATCGTAAATCTAGGAGCTTTAGTGAAAAAGCATCCTAAATCTAAGAGAAGATGAATAAGGTTTACCTCCACAAGAGAGGGTAAACCACCCGACAACTAGACTTATAATCGCATAGAGTGGCAGCCAGCTAACTCCTCCTACACTTTAAAACCATGTGGTCAAGTCATATATTCAATATGGTTAGTTGTTATTATTTAAAAAAAATTAAAGTCCTTGAAAAAGACTAGAGCATGAGTGGTATGAATAATGACTTAGTATAATGTAAATTTTGTTAAGTTTTATTTATATTTGACACTTCATTTTGACAAGGCTATAAGATTTTATATGCCTAAATGCATGATAAATAAAGTTAATGGCTAAATTAGAGAAGGGGTGTTTTCCACCACAAGGGATGCCCTCACAAGTCAAGCATTCCCTTATCGCGTAAGGATGGAGATCCCCCATATTCAAGGAAGAATGAATATACATGCATGATTTGAAGCATTCAACCATTTAGCTAAGGGGTTGCTAAATCTTTTAATTATCTTATTTTAATGCCTAAGCTTTATGTGAGGTTATGAGTTATTTAGAAATTTAATTATGAGTTGTAGTTGGGTAGAAAATTTATTTTTTCCTAAGAGCCTAATTGCATCCAGACCATACAACAAACACCAATTATAAAGAAACTATGAAAAGGCATGCCAATTCTAATGCACAAGAAAAATAAAACATTAAATAATTTTATAACTAGAGCAAAAGAATAAATGGCTGGTGCGGTTGGGTATCGCCGTACAACCTGAAAAGAAAAATGGGTAACCGAACTTTACCCTTATACAACTTGAATTATAAGAGAATAATTACAATTAAGGATGAATACATGATATGGGGGTCTTCATCTTCTTTCTTCATGTCTCCTTCATTTCTTCATATCTCCATTTGGTTTAATTTGCTCCACTTCAAAGGCATCACATGGCCTCCCAAGACAAAGTCTTCTAACTAATGCTCATCCTATACCCTCATAACACTAATCCTAAGTCCAAATGCATAATCACATTAAAAATAGGAAAAGTAAATCTAACTACATATACAAATCAAGTGTTAGCTAAACACACCATGCAACCCAAGCAGTTATATTTATAATTTGGACTTAGCACCCTACACATGGGTAACCAAGTCCACCTGCCCTAATTTAAATTGTGCTTAGGGGTTAAGCAACCTACAAAAGAGAGCATTTATATTTATTTTTAAGCGCCCCTTAAACATAATCTCTTGCAGAAAATATGATTAGGCTAATAGCAGCCTAACATCTGGTCTACAAAACATACACCCTAACATCTAGTCTAAAATAGTACATCATAAACAAAACATACATCTAACTGTGCACTGACCTAACATAAAGCTAGAAGTGGTGACTTAATTCTAATGTGTGGTATTAAGGCATTATGTGGTATGTCCTAACTAGGCTTTGTTATAATTTCCTAAGTATGAAGAGATTTAATTATGAAGGGTGGTTTTACTTTAAGAGGTTTAATTGATTTGTAAGTTTTACTTAATGTTTTCTTTTATTTCATTTACACTTAATAACTAAGTGTTATAAAGAGAAGGAAAAGAGAGGATCACTCTTTTATCCCTATCTTAAGTCATTTCTAAAGATAATTAATTAAGCAATTTTCTTTAGTGAATAGCTTATTATATATTATAATTAGTCCTAGGTTTAGGTTCACTTTAGATAAACTCATTCAATGAGAAAGGCATCTCAAGATTAATTGAAATGAACTACCATTATATGACACATGTTTGTTTATTTCTTTCTATCATATATAGCATGCATATGGTTAAGTCCTAAACATAGCTATACATGCAAATTATATTTTAGCATACTTGATTGATGAATGTAAGCAAATGCATTTGGATTTGATGTTTCAATTGGTTGGATTATTTTGTCATATTATTTTAAAGTTCTATCTAAATTCTTATGCAAAAGCATAAGAAAGAACTTCAAATTATATGGTTACTTAATTCAACCACTTGAACAAAGTATGAATGCATATCTTTTTTAATAGAAAAGGGAGGATTCACATTCATTAGTTAAATACACACTCACATGTATAAAAGTTTTAAGCAAGTATGTCACCATTATTCCGCACTGGGAACGTAGAACCTCCTGAGACTACTTCATGATGTGAATGTATAATATATATATATATATATATATATATGGATATATATATATATATATATAAGTAAGTATGGTGGCACCATTGTTTCACACCAACGGAGTGAGGTAGGAATCCTTAGGGCTACTTAAAGTCGTATGTCCCTGGGATGTCCAAATTAATATACCCACTATTATTATATATATGTGAATGTGCAAGCAACCATATAAATGAAAACTATACAAATGTTGGATTCAATTTAATTGATTTATTTATGTAAATGAATTAAGGCTTTATCTAAATTCTAATGTCAAAGATGCATAAGAATAAAATCAAGCAAGTATGTCGCCATTGTTCTGCACCAAGGGAGTGAGATATGAACCTCCTCAAAGCTACTTAAAGTCTTGCATCCCTGGGATGTCCAGACTAATATACCCGCTAACATTCTTACTTATGTAAATCAACATATGAATATAAGAAAGAAACTTCACTTCATACACTAAGTTTATATTCACATGCACTTCATATATATATATATATATATAACTAAAATTACAACACATATTCTTATTCATTAAGAAGCTTTTGAAAATATGTTTGAGATTTAGTATTGATACCACACATATTTTTAATTAAGTCAACACATGCAAATTTGACATAAAGAAAATCATTTTTAGTTAATTAATTTTTGAAAGGAATGAATGCATGACTACAAATGGCATACAACATTTTAATATGATTGGAAAGAAGTAAATAAACACAAGCATATAATCTCATTCAATCCAACTAATTCCTAAGGACAATCACATTAAAGAAGCCTATTTAAAATAAACCAAAGTTTCTTAAAGCTATTTTTGATTTCATGTTTGATTTGATTTATGAAATGTAAAGAGGTTTCTGGTCCTAATCCCATTCCATATGTGTGAGTTAATTTGATTTAATGAAAAGCAATTAGGTTGATTTTATAGATTGAATAAGTTAAGCATGGATTAAATCAATTAATTAACCCTTACTTATGTCACCTTAAGGTGATTAATTAAACAATTATGAGCTAATATGATATGTAACCATATAGAAAAGTAAATAACAATGCTCCTATGAAATGAAAGGGGCTTAATACTATTAGCTCATAATTACTAATTAATTAAGCTTAAGGAGCTTACTTAACTACTCTTGTAATTTTCTCAGACATGTTAGCTAACCATAATTTTATTAGCTCTCTCTTTAGATTATTGAACACCTAAAAAGCTACCCAAGAGTTAATCAAGAAAAATAAATTCAATCATATTAATTAAGTTCATTAATTATCTAATTAAATCTTAATTGCCCTTAATCAATAATATGAAATGGACTTAAAGAAAGAGGCAAAGAAGGAAGCCTAATTCTCAATCCCTAAATCCTTTCAAATAGTTAATTAAAGTTCATATATAATTTGGATTTTTATTGATTTTGTTAATTAATTAATTAATGAGTTTTAATTAATTACTATTTAAAGAAGGAATGACGAAGATTTAAAGAAAGGATTGGAGGAGGGGTCTCAATCCATTTCCCTAAGTTTCTCCACTATTAATAGAGGTCATTAAGACTAATTAATTAATTAATCTACTATTCATTTTCTTAATTATCATTAATTAAGATAGGAGAGTAATTAAGGCTTAATCCACTGATTTACCTATTTAATTATCCAATAAATTTCAAGAAAAATAGGCGAGGAAGAGGCCATCCCCCAAACATCTCTGAAAAGTGTGAAATTAATTGGATAATTAATTAGAGAGTAATTTAACTAATTAAAATTTTAATTATATCTTAATTAAATAGAAAATACTATTCAAAATGAATTAATAATAATTTTTATGGATTTACCTTTAAAATACCTTTAAAATGAGCCCTCATTTGTTTTTTTTGTTTTTTTATAATTAGTTTTGAATTTTTGAAGGTTCAGTATTAAAAATGGATTAATTAGCCTAATTAACCCACTAATTCTGTCAATGCCACATGGCAGTTGACGCGGTGCGCTGACGCTACAAGCCTTTCACGTGGTGCAATGAGATTGGTTATTTAATTTATCACATCAAATGCTGATGCAGATGATGGCAAAATGCATTTTTTGCATGGGTCATCTATCAAAGATCAGATGACCATGATTAAATGTGTGGATTAAAGGATTAAATCTACAGATCTTAGTGTGATCAGATCAGGATCGTCCATTTTGATCACGCAAAATGGATGGTCCGTGATCTATCTCCTCCTGAGCGGCAAGAGACAGAGATCATCCATCGATCATCGCTTGATCTGAGCTAACCCAAGCTTGAATGGAGATCAAATCAATCCCACACCTTCGAGAAGCACAACAAACACATCCAATGGAAATCGCATGAAATAAAAAATTTTCTTCCCAACCTATTTTGAGCTTAAGCTCGATTTCAATGGCATACCTCGCTGGAGCTTATGACTGGTGGTTCTAATGATCGAGAAATCTTCATTTGGTAGAAACACAAACCTATTGTGCTGCACGAGCTTTAATTTGGTGTAGATCACTCGAAAGACCAACCCATGAATGTAAGTGATCACCTTAGTCAAAGTACCACTTCTCGAGGTGATGGGAGGTGATTCTTTTCATCTAGGTCTAAGGATGGTGCGTGCAAAGTTAATTGTACTTTGGTTGCAAAATGAGCAAATGTCGATCAATGGTATCCTCTCAGCCACAAAATCAAGAGAGGGAATAGTGGGGAGCTCGAAATAGTGGACATGGCTAGGAAGGAGAGGAGAGTGTGTTAGGTTTGAATCGAGTGTGAGTGTGTTGGTTTGAGTGAGAATGAGGGGGGTATACCCCCTCATTCTTTGGATTGGATGACAATGGCTGTTTTGGCTTTTTGGGTCAATGGTTGTGATGGGGAGGTCAGGGTTGCAGAGAATCACTCCATTTGGCCTCTCATGAGTGGACGAAGGGTGGGAGGTGGTTGCCATGGGAAAGGAAGTGGGTGTCCTTGATGCCAAGTGGACCAATGGGAATAGGGAGGTGAGTTCACCTCCCCATGAATCATGGCCGACCCAACCACCCATGGATCAAGTTAGCCAGGGACCTTGGTGCTAAGTGGACTAATGAATGGGTGCCAAGTGGCTAAGGGAAAGAAATGACCAAAATTACAAGTGTCTTATCTCATGGGATGCCCTAGACCCAAGGGAAAAGTATTCATTTGGCTATGAATTTGATTTGGGCTGATTTGAGGTGAGTCAAAAATGGGTTGGCCCAAGTTTCAAGTGATTTGGAGTTTAGTTGGTTTGATTTAGCTTGATTTGACCTATTGAGGTCAAATTGGGTTAAGTTGTCAAGTTGACCAATTGGTCAAATTGGGTCAAACCAATGGTTAGGTCAAGTTCATGACTATTTGAAGTGTATTGGTGTCATTGGTTTGGTTCAATTTGCTTTGATTTGATTTAGGTCAAATGGGTCATGTTGACCAATTTGACCAAATTGGCCAAATTGGCTTAGTGTGTTGGTTCAAGTTTAATTGGTTAATTGAAAATGATTGTAGGCTTTGGTTTGAATCAATTTAGATTTAATTTGAATTTCAGCCAATTTGATCTCTGAGATCAATTTGGGCTATTGGGTTAAGTTGACCAATTGGTCAAATTAAGCTTAGTTATGGCTTTTGTCAAGTTCAATAATCAATCTGGAATGAACTTGAGCCATTGGTTGCAATCAATTTGGTTTATGGTGCAATTTGGCTAGTTTGGGTTTCATTTGGGCTAAAGGTTGACTTGGTCAAAGGACTTGGTTTACTTGATTTGACCTAATTCAAGATAATTGATTAACCTAGGATGATTGTTGATCATGATATGAGATTTGGAAGGGCTTAGTTCAATCCAATTTGGGTTGGATTAGAACTTAGCTCGAAAAGGTCTTTTAGGTCACTTTAGGTTAAATGGACCTAAATGGGTCAATTGGTTTGCTTTTGACTTGATTCAAGTTTAGTTGAAATCATATATGAGCCTAGGATTGAAATATAAATCCAACCTCAATCAATTTGAGTTGATGATTTTGGCTCATTTGAAATTTTCAAGTCAAAAAGGCTAACTTGGGTTTGATTTGGGTTGACTTTATTTTACTTGATGATTATAGTTTATGTTTATATTTGGATTAGTGATTGAAGGAATGATTAATCCATGAAAAAAAAACATTTGAATTTTGAGTTGGTTTGGATAGGATTTGGCTAGGTCCAAGAAATTGGCTAAAAAGGCTTAAATTGGATTTTGATTTGATTTTGGATTTGGTTTTAGCCATTTGGATTTATATCTCATTTATATTTGGGATTATAAACAAGGATATAAATGGTTCATTATAAAATTACTTGAGTTTGGAGTGATTTGGAAGCAAATTTGACCAAGATTATGGATGTAGGTCAAAAGGTCTAAGAAGGGAAACCTATTTAGTTTGATTTGATTTTGGTCATTGTAGGGTGGATTTCATTTATATATTTGTGAATATAAATGAAGGAACAATTGATTTATAAGGAAATCAATTTAGTTTATAATAGTTTAGATTGATATGTGGCTAAGCTTATGAGAGTGGTTCATATGTCTTAGGAGGAAAATTTGATCTTGGATTCAATTTGAGATTGATTTGTTTAGTTTGGAATTGATTTATGATTTGGAATTTGACTTGAGATTGAATTGATATTTGAGAAAATCAATTGAATTGGGGTTGATTTGAATTTGGTTAAGGCTAAGTCCATAAGATGAAATCAAAGGGCTTAAAAAGGGTTTGATTAAGGGCTTTAATCATTTGACTTGGAATTTGATTTATGATTTGGATTTGGAATTTGAATTTGAATTTGAGGTTTGGTTTGAGAAGGAAAGCAAGGATTGGGTTTAGCCATAGGGTAGCAAGTTTTCCTAAGTCCCTAAGGCATAACCCGATAGCTAACCCTTCTAAGTCTAAAGGCTTAGGTTAAGTGTTCACCTAATCACTATAAGTGTCTTAAGACTAATGAGCTATTTATGTCTATAAGAGTCCCATATCTATGATGAGGGAGTTGGAAACTCACTCCAAAAGTGAGGTCAATAGTTTGATTTGAAAATGAGGCTCTCACTTAAGAAATTTGATATGTTAAGTAAGAACAAAGTGTGTTTTGATTAGCTTTTCTTTTTCTTTTTTTTTTTTGAAAATGAGGCTCTCACTTAACAAATTTGGTATGTTAAGTGGAAGTCAAATATGTTTTGATTTATTTTTTTATTTCCTTTTGAAAATGAGACTCTCACTTAACAAATTTGGTATGTTAACTGGAAGTCAAATGTGATTTGATTTGCTTTTTTTAAAAAAAGAGACTCTCACTTAACAAATTTGGTATGTTAAGTGGAAGTCAAATAATTTGTTTTATTTGAAAATGAGACTCCTTAACAAATTTGGTATGTTAAGTGGAAGTCAAATGATTTAATTTTTATTTTAAATGAGACTCTCACTTAACAAATTTGGTATGTTAAGTGGAAGTCAAATGATTTGTTTTTTTTTTGAAAAATGAGACTCTCACTTAACAAATTTGGTATGTTAAGTGAAAGTCAAATGTGATTTGATTTGTGTTTAAAAATGAGACTCTCACTTAACAAATTTGGTATGTTAAGTGGAAGTCAAATGTAATTTGATGATTTTTGAAAGAGGGAAACCTTATTTAATAATTTTGGGTATGTTATATAGGGTTCAATTTATTTTTGTGATTTTTAAAAGTGGGACTTTCATTTGACAAATTTGGGTATGTTAAATGAAGTCCAAAGGTGTTTTGATTCTGAAGACTTTGGAAAAGAGGGACCCTATTTGACAAATGTAAGTGTGTCAAATAGAATTCAACTTGTTTTGATTTTCCAAAAGAAAAGGGAACTCCTATTTGAGAAATTTAGATATGTCAAATAGAAGTTCAACTATGTCTTGATTTTGTGTGTGTGATTTCTTGCTTTTGAAAAGAGGGAAACTTAAACTCTAGCATATGTGAAATATGTTAAGTGGAGTTTCAATTTTATGCTATGATTTTATTTGAAGATAGGATCTTCATTCAACAAATTTAGGTACGTTGAATGAAGATAACTATTTTAAAAAGTTGAAGATTTTGATTTTGATTTTGAAAATAACCTCCATTAACAATCATGGGGATTGTTAAATGAGGTTTGGTTATATGAATTTTGTGTTTTTTTTATTTTGTACAAAATTATTTGTTATGTGAATTTTGGAAAAGTGCTGTTGGAAAGTGGCATTTTGTAAAAGAGTTTATTTTCTTAAATATTAAGATGAACCTTGCCTCACCAAGCTAGTGGTAAGGAGGTTCTAAATTTTTGTCATATCCTTTCATTAGTTAATTTTATTTTTTACCTATTGGGGGAACCAATAGGGGTTCCAAGGCCTTTAAGGAGTGAGATCTTACAACCTAGAGGATGTTGGCTAGCTTTGCTTAAGAATGAAATAAGCTAAGTGCCAGTGGAAAGAGAGATAGTCTAGGACACACATGAAATGCAAGTCCACTATCGATGCTGACAACAAGCCTACTAGATGGAGAGGAACTATCACGGAGATGCCAAAAAATTTGTGGTATTTGTTTTTGAATTCATGTGTATGGGGAACTCCACGATGATCTGAGGGTGTACTTATTGAGGTGATTGGGTATGACATTAAGGAATAGCACACTATCTCAAAAGATAGAAATCACTACCATATAATGGACTTAATCATCTAATAAGGACTCCTAAGGCATGATGGGTCTTCGAGTATAGAGATTTTTCCCCAACTTTACATGGATGAATAAAGTATGGTTTATATTAAATCAGGTTTAAAGTTCTCTATGGGGAAAAGCTCTCATAGTTAATTACATCATAAGGAAGGTGAGTTCCTTTGTAATACTCTCGATTAAAGTAGGCAATTATTATCTCCAAAGATTTCAAAGATAGGACTATCAATAAATTGGTTATGTTTGGAAAATCAATCGGGATAGATCAAAAGGAGAGACTTATTATCAAGGAGAAAAGTAGGGAATGCTCATGATACTAGGAAACCTAGTGAGCATTTAATCTATTATATTGGGCTTTATGTGTTTGGAATTGAGAAGAATTATTTGTTTGAGTTGACTTTTATTAAAAGATTAGGACTTATAATCCTACAATACAAGATTGTGAAAATGCCTAAGAGGTGAGTATTTTTGCTTGTAGTCTGAGAGAAACAGCAACCTCAGATTCTAAATCTAGAGAGCTCTGGTGAGGGCCAAAGTTCATCCTAAATCTAAGCAAAAATGGGTATATGATTTACCTCCATAAGAGAGGGTAAACCACCCAACTGCTAGACTTATAACCACCTGGAGTGGTAGCCAGCTAACTCTTCCTACATTTTAAAACTATGTGGTCAAGTCATATATTTTGCAAGATGGTTAGATTGTTATTATTTAGAAAGAAACTAAAGTCCTTAAACTCACTACCTAAGAGACTAGAACATGAGCGGTAAGAATAATGACTTAGTATAATGCAAATCATTTCAATTTTATTTGATTTTGGACTCTTCATTCTAACAAAGGCCATAGGATTTTTAATATGCTTAATTGCATGATGAAATGGGTTATGGGCCAAATCAAGAGAGAAGTGGGTGAAGCTCCCAATAGAGTTACTCTATAGGTCAAGGTTCCCATGCATGCAAGAATGGAGGCCCTCATTTTACAAGAACGGTAGAAGATGAATGTATGATATTAGACATACAACATTCAACTGAGGGGTTGCTAAATCTTTAATTATCTTGATTTAATACCTAAGATTTAAGTGAGATTATGAGTTAGTTAGAAAATTTAATTATGAGTTGTAATTGGGGTAGAAAGTTTATTTTTTCTTGAGAGCCTAATTAGATCTAGGCCACACATTAAATCACCATATATGAAGAAACTAGAAAAAGACATTCCATTTTTATCACACAATTGTAAACAAAACATCAATCAATTCATATACCCAACGTGAAAGAATAATAAGCCGGTGTGGTCGGGTACCATTGTACAACCCAAAAAGAGAAATGGGTAGCCAAGTTCTACCCTTATGCAACCCGGTATATAAAAAAATAATTATAATTACAAATAAATAAATGCTATATTCCTCTTATCTTCATATCTCCTTCATTTCCTCATTTGATTTGCTTGCTTTCAAGGCATCACGGGGCCTCCCAGGATTAAACCTTCTAGCCTCCGCTCATCCCAATCCCCCATAACACTAATCCTAATTCCTAATGCAAAATTACATTAAGAGTAGGAAAAGTAAATCTAGCTACACCTATAAAATAAATATTAGCTAAACACACCATACAACCCAAGCAGTTATATGAATAATTTGGACTTAGGACCCTGCATATGGGTAACCAAATCCACCTATCCTAACTTAGATTATGCTTAGGGGTTAAGCAACCTACAAAAGAGAGCATTCATATTTATTTTAAGCATCCCTTAAGCACAATCTCCAAAAAAATATGATTAGCTAATCATCCTAACATCCCTCACGAAGCATACACCCTAATATCCGCCTAAAAAATACATCATTAAACAAACATACATCACTCAAAGTGGTGATTTAATCTAAGGTGTGTGTATTAAGGCTTCTGTGGTATGCATTAACTAGGCTTTCTTATAATTTTCTAAGTTGGAAAAGATTTAATTTGAAGGGTGGTTTCACTTTAAGTGGCATAGTTGATTTGTAAGTTTTGCTTAATGTTTTCTTCTATTTTATTTGGTTTACACTTAACAACTAAGTGTTATAAAGAGAATGAAAGAGAGGATCACACTCTTTTATCCCTGCCCTAAGTCAAATCTAAAGCAAATTAATTGAATGAATTCTCTTTAGTGAATGACTTATTATATATTTTTAAATTAATCCTAGGTTTACGTTCACTTTAAATAATCTCATTCAATAAGAAAGGCATCTTAAGATTAATTAGAGTTAATTACTATTACACAACACATGTTTGTTCATTTCTTTCCATCATATACAACATGCACATGATTAAGTCCTAAGCATACCTATACATGCAATATATTTTTTTGGAACACACTTAAATGCGAATGCATAAATGATTTTTTTAGAAAAAGAAGACTCTCATTCATTAGCTAAATACACATTCAAATGTATGAATGTTCTAAGCAAGTACTTTGCCATTGTTTGACCAAGAGAACTAGGTAGGAACCTCCTTAGGGCTACTTAAAGTCGGGTGTCCAAACTAGTTATACCTACTATTCTTAAATATATATGGATGTATAAACAACTATGAGAATAGAAAATCATGCAAAAATTGGATTTGATTTAATTGATTTATTTATGTTAATGAATTAAGCTATCCAAATTCTAATGTCAAAATGCATAAGAATGAAATCAAACAGGTATGTCGCCATTGTTAGCACCACGGGAGTGAGGTAAAGACCTCCTTAGGGCTACTTAAAGTCTTGCATCCTCAGAATGTCCAAACTAATATACCCACTAATATTCATACTTATGTAAATCAACATATGAATGAAAGAAAGAAACTTCACTTCATACACTAAGCTTATATTCACATGCACCTCTTATGTATGTATAATTAATGTCACAACATGTATTATTATTCATTAATAAGCTTTCTAAAATATATTTGAGATTTAATAGTGCTAATAGCCACACATATTTTTAATTAAATCAACACATGCAAATTTGACATAAAGGAAACCATTTATTTTAACTAATTTTTCAAAGAAATGAATGAATGACTACAAGTGGCATACAATATTTTAATATGATTGGAAAGAAATAAAGAAACACAAGCATGTAATTTCATTCAATCCAACTAATTCCTAAGGGCAATCATATCAAATAAGTTTATTTAAAATAAACCAAAGCTTCTTAATGTCATTTTGATTTTATATTTATTGACTTAAGAGATGTGATAAAGGCTTTCTAATCTTAATCCCATTCCCCAAATGTGTGAATTAATTTGATTTAATAAGAAGAAATTAGATGATTTTACATATTGATTAAGGGCATTTATCCCGCTTTGCTGGCATGGTTAAAATTGCGTAGCTCATTTTTTTTCATCAAATATGGAGAAGTTGTTGCACAGCTACCATGAAGCTTCAACACTATTCAAGTGAAATGGCCCACTAGGGGTGAAGGATTCTTATCCAAATTACCCTTCATAAGCCTCGTTAAAGGATTATTTTGCCCATGATAAAAAAAAATTTCTTCTCGCCACAATCGATCTCTTCAGATCTCACCTTCTTCTTCTTCTCCGATCTCATCCTTCTCTCTACCAGCACATTACTATGTGCATCTCCTGCTTCCATTTACTTTATTTACCATTTCGACTTTTTGTCTTCCTAAACCTCATCAGTGTAAGCCATCTTCTATTGGCTTCTGAATCAATTATACACAGGAAACTGGGGTTATGTCTTCCATCAAACTGATTGATTTCTATTCTTTATTGTTCCATCAGTTTTGGTTTTCTAGTTGTGCTGGTTTCGCTATTTTTGGGTTAATTTGGCTAGTTGCTAGTGTTTCATTCATTGGGTTTCTCTAATGTGGTCTTGTACTTCCTATTTGGCTTGGCTATGTGGCCACAACCTGGGGATATTTAGATTTGTTTGTTATTTTGTAGTGGATGTGGTTATGCTTTTGATGTTGGATCTTTCGATTGGAGATTCATTTCCTATGTCTTTGTCCCATTTGGTTAGATGGAGGTTTTGGTGAATCATATTTTGGTGTCCTTCTTTGGTAGTTGTGTCCTCTATGTGGGAAGCTATTTTGGTATTGGGTTAGGAGTGTGGAGTGTTCTTGGCTTTCTATGAGGCTTGATAGATATCATAAGCTAATGATAGTGTCGATGGATACATCAAATTTGCTGCTATTTATAGATGTGGATTTTTATTCATGATAAACAACAATATAATTGGTGGTGACATCCAGCCCAGATATGAGAAATAAATATTGATGCATATATGAGACATGATTATTATTAGTGATAAGTGGCAACAACAGGTACTAACCTTGATGGCGATGATGAACATTAGCTTTAATGTATACAATGGGTGACAATATTAATTTTAATGGTAGGCATGACTCTCATTGATATGATGATTATCAACATTGATGTTATGGGAATTAGCCTTATCTGTGATGGTAAATGTTAGTTTTAGTGCTAATAATGAGTTGGATTGTGTTGTGACTGAGGGCTATAAAACTAGTAAATGGGCTATGATCGCTGGGATGTTCCCCCTTACTTTTTCTTGGTTGGTAGCTTCATAGGTGATTGTAACCCTTCTTTGGAAGTTTGGATGCTCACCTATGTAGTTACCCCTTGTGAAAGGTTTTCTTTGATTGAGTCGAAGCCTTTTTTTTAGATCTTGTTATTTTTTTTCCATTTACTTCGGTAGATTTTTATGCTTATTTTGGCTATTTGTTCATGCTTCAATAGTTAAATGCAATTCATTCTTCTTCTTTCTTGTGTGAAGATCATATTTTGTTTAGGAAAGTGCAAGAGATCTCAAGCTTGTTTCTCTATTTCTTATGTTATATGCTTAGCATCGCCTAACCAAATTAAAAAATTGCAAACCTCTGTTGTTTGATTCATATAATTTTCATCATTTGAGTGATAATAATAGGAGCTTAAAATGGAAAACCCAAGGGAAGATGGAGCAGGTGCTACTTGGGAGAGAGATATGAAAATAATATTTTGTGATCTCTATCTCAAGGAGATAGACTAATAGACGACAACATATTTTAACAAAGAGGGTTGAGAGAATTTAACAAAAAATTTAAGGAGAGAACTGGAAGGGAGTACAATAGAACACAACTTAAAAATAAATGGGACCAGTTGAAGAAGGATTGGAAATTATGGAAAGAGTTGAAGCAAAGAACAACTGGTTTGGGATGGATCCTGTAAATTAGATAATAGATGCATCTGATGATTAGTGGGAAGCAAAGATGCTGGTAAATTTCTTATACATACTTGTTCATTCTAATTATTACACAAAGAGTTCAGAAGATCATAACATTTGACCATAATTTTTTATTGCAGATATTACTAAATACAAAGAAATTTAGATATTACGATATAGACCCTAAAATTGAAGATAAATTAGACGTCATGTTCAGTGGTGTGGTTGCCATAGGAGCCCATTCCTGGACACCGAATCAAGAAGGTGATGGCATTGTGCAAGAATTAAATTATTGAACAAAAGGTGCTTCAAATGATTCAAATAATGAATTATTGTATGCCATAAATTCACACAATCCAAATGCTAGATGTTACCAGCTCTAGCATAAAAAAAAGGATGGGCTGAATTCCTCCGAAATCAAATATCATAGCTAGTAACTACATGCACTTCCAGTGCGAATAAGGCAAATACACTGCCATTACTATCTGAGGTAATCACTATTTTAGATAAAATTATTGAAGTTTTTGAAGATATTCCACTTTATCTACATTCAATGAGGTTGCTTGAGGATGCAAACA